>BSBK01003918.1:2470000-2890000 GCA_027943335.1 Chamaecyparis obtusa
TGGGGTGGATATCCTTCATATTATTTCAATTTAGGGTACAAATGACTCAACACAACCAATTAGACTAATTTTCCAACTTTGTATAGGGTACTTCCTTCCCAACAGACTTACCAGCTTAGTAGCTCTTCCTATTGGGTTTTTCACACACAATTTTGTAACCTTCCAAAGGATCCCTCAAAATAATTATAGTTTTGGATACCCTTTATATTTTTTCACCTTCTTCTAAGGTTTCAAGTCCCAACTCTCAACACAAGGGTCCAAAAGTTACTAGCCCTTATAATCCTAATTAAACTAGTTAGGCCTAATTCACATAGAAATTATTGTAAAGGTTTGTGATATCTTCACACAAACTATTCTATAGGCTTGGAAACATCACCAATACTCCAATTCCAAGGTTTCATAATCAGATTCCACCCCTTTACCCTTCTACCAACTCTTCTTCTCTAAATTGCACAAATAATCACATAGAGATGGCCTTCTTTCAGAGGCCATTTCTCCATGTGGTAGGAGTCCTTATGCAAGTTAACACCAAAATAATAATTTACATATTCCCTCCTCTCTTCCCATTGAAGCCCATTAAAAACCAATGGTGTAATTAGGAGAAAATGGCATTTTATTGAAGAAACCCTAGGTACAATAGGGTTTTTGACCCGACAACAAAGATTTGGCAATAAATTAGTGACTACAACACCTTAGATCCTTAGAATGGTTGAAAATGAGAGGTAAGGATTGCCTCTAAATTCTCTAATAGGTCTCACCCATCCATTCAACCATACACTAGATTTATGAATGAAACAACATTGAATTTACAGGAAAATGTAAACATTTTTATTTCTTCAGAACTCCAAATGCTCATACAATGTCAACCAACCCTTGGTTTCCATCCAAAAGGGTTTTAAATAGTCTTCCCAATAGTCCTCAATTGAATTTCAAACCAAGTGACCATTGGAAGGAAAAGTTGCACATTTTGGAAAAAGTTGTCATTAGTGTATTGACAACTTTGACAACAAAGGTTGTCAATTAGAAAATTTTCCTTCCAAGTGTTTTTCACTTGACCACTTTGACTCCAAAGGACTTATTGAGACCTAGAAACATGATAACAACCAAAAACCAACACTTCCAATGACCCACATGGTCATTGATCATGGTGGCTTATAAGTATGCAAACCATGTCATTGCCTTACATTAGCTTGGGTCTTATTACATTAAAGTACTATAACCTATTACATCATGAACCTGTTATGTTTTGCATCAAAACATTATGTCTCCCCATTAGGGATACTTCTTTTCCCTAGGTTTTCAGTTCTCTCTTGGGGTGCTTCTACACCATACTCCCCGGGTGATTAAATCTCAAGTCCACTTGAGATGAGTTCTTCAAGTGTGTCTCTATACTTATTTATCTATTCCTCATCCATTTAAATTGCATCAGACTTAGGGAGTCCTTTCCACTTGACAAGGTATTGTTTGTACACTCTCTTCTTGTCTTCTTGATGAATTTTGTGTCTACGAGCCTTTCAAGTTTTGTAGACTCTTCAAGTGGGAAATCCTTCATACTTTCTTATTCTTCCTGTACCTGCAATGGGTCACTTGCATTTAAATCACCTTTAAATGGTGTTAGATTTGCGTTAAAGATAGGAGATATGCCAATGTTAGAAGGTAGTTGGATCTCATATGCATTATTTCCAAATTTCTTGGTGATTTGACAAGGACCAAGATTCCTCATCACTAGTTTTGTATTATTTCCTTTTGGAAGTATTTCTTTTTTCAAGTTTTCTCATACTAGTTCACCATCATCAAATTGTATATCTCATCTTTTATTGTCAGTATGTTCCTTATACTTCTCTATGGTCTTTTGTAACTACAGTCTCACGTAATCATGTACCTCCTTAATCTCTGCAACAAATTCTTCTCCATGTGCACTGGTATGTTCATTAGAAGGCACATTTCTTAACTCAAGTACTCCTCTTGGATTCAACCCATACACAATCTAAAAAGGAGATTTTCCTATACTCCTATTGATTGAATCATTGTAGGAAAATTATTCTTGTGGTATAATGGAATCCCACTTCTCTATGTGCTATTTGGTAAGACACCTTAACAAGTTTCCCAATGTCCTATTAAATACTTCAATTTTACCATTTGTTTGTGGGTGATATGTTGATGAAAATGATAAGTTTTCTCCTAGTTTCTTCCACAAAGTTCTCCAAAAATGTCCAACAAATTTTACATCCCTATCAGAAATAATGTTAAAAGGGAGGCCATATATCATTACCACTTCTTTGAAGAATATGTCTGCTACATAGGAAGCATAACTTGTAGACTTACATGGAAAGAAGTGTGCCATCTTGATAAATTTGTCTACAAATACAAACACACTATCAAACCCTTTTTGTGTCCTTGGTAATCCCATAACAAAATCCATACTTAAAATTTTCCAAGACCTTGAAGGCATTTGTAGTGGTTGATAAAAACCAACATTTTTTGTTGTCCCTTTATATTTTTGACATGCCATACAAGAATTCAAAAATTTACTAACATCCACCTACAACTTAGGCCAATAATAGTGTCTTCTTACAAGTTCAATGGTTTTGTCCAACCCAAAGTGTCCTCCCATACAATCATTATGTTTATAATATTGATCCTCATAGAGAACTTAGGAAAACACAACTATCCTCCTTTAAAAAGGAGTCCTCCTTGAATACAAAATTTAGAGAATTCTAAGTGACACCTATCATAAAAATCTAAACATACCTTGTATACCTCCTTGAAGTCCTAATCTTTAGCATACATCCCTTTTAATGACTCAATTCCAACACTTTCCAACTATATTTATGATATGGTTAGAGCTCTCCTACTAAGAGCATCAACTACTTTATTGGAGACAAATTTCTTGTTCTTGATTGTGAAGGTGTAAGCTTGCAGTGTTTCTACCCACTTCATGTGCCCGTGACTCAATTTATCTTGACTATTTAGGAAGATCAATGCTTGGTTATCAGTGTATTCTACAAATTCTTTAGGAAGAAAATAATGCCTCCACTTCTTTAGTGCTTGAACTATTGCATACATTTACAAATCATAGGAAGAGAACTTTCTTTTAGCATCATTTAAATTTTGACTGAAAAATTCAATTGGTTTCCCCTCTTGGCTAAGTACTACTCCTATGGTTACATTACTTGCATCAATTCAATATGAAAGATCTTATTTAAATTAGGCAATGTAAGAATAAGTCATCGGGCTACCTTTAGTTTAAGCACTTCAAATGCTTCATCAGTTTTTGAGTCCATACAAATTTACACTTCTGACAACCTCTTACAGTTTCCAACATGGGAACACAAATCTTACTAAATTTTTTGATGAAATTCCTATAAAATGTGTAAAGACCATTAAAGCTCCTAACATCTCCAATTGTCCTAGAAGTTGGCCATGAAAGGATTTCACTTACCTTATCAGGATCCATCTTCAAGTTACTCTTGGAGATCACAAAACCAAGGTAGGTTAACTCCTATATGAATACACACTTATCCATATTTATCATTAGGTCCTCTTCATTCAACCTTTTTAAAACCATATCTAGGTATTTGAAATGCTCTTCCTTTTCTTTGCTAAATATCAATATATCATCCAAGTATACTATTACAAGAATACTTGATGCAAGAGCATCCTGGGTGTAAGAGCAATCTTGCATCACCCAAAAATATTTCTATTTTTATATTTAATAAGGGCTATCTTGTGTAGAGCTGCTATTTATGGAAACTTGCTATTTTTAGTAAGTTGGTAATCCAATCTTAGAATGTTCTGATTTCTTCCCTGGAGGTTCATTTTGGTCATATCAGCTTGCTAGTAAAGTTTCATTGACAGATCAATTCTAGCTTTGTAGATATTGAAGATTTTTAGTATTGGCAATAGGGTACAGAAACTTTGAACTCAGTTTTGAAGGCTTTAAAGGCCCCAAATGAGGTCAAAAATTTGGGTGACAGGGACTTGCACGAGTCAAGCCTGTAGAGTGCTTTGTGGCCTTTCCAGAATGGGGTTATAATAGTCAATCAGGTCAACTGGCGATGACTTACGGTCTTCGGAAGTTCGGTCACCTGAAATGATAGAAAATGATTTTCCTTCAAAATTTCTGTTTGGGTTTCAAAATTTATTTTGAGCTGACTTTGATGTAATAAATTGTAAAATAAAATAATTCTAAGTTTGGTCAGCCTTGTTGGCTAAAATTCTGGAACCTTCCTAGGTGGTGGAAAATTGCCTATATAAGGAAGGTTGTAGTGTTGTCTTAGGCAGTTCGGGGGAGTTCTGGGTAATAATTCGAGGCTTTATCGTACATAATATTGTAAGGGAATACCCATGTGGCTTTGCATATTGTAATTTTGAAAGTTTTTAATTCCACATTTGTGGAGATAATAAGAAGCCCATTTTCTATTTTTGCATATTGTTGTTATTTCTCTATTTCTGTTATGTGTTTGTGGTAATAAGGGGAGAACCCTTCATCAAGTGGTATCAGAGTAGGAGTTCTTGAGTGTGTAAACAAATCACCACTTGTGAGGTAGTTTGCACCAGGACCATGGGTTAGGGTGTAAACAGATCACCGACTGTGAGGCAGTTTGCACCAAGACAGTGGGTTAGGGTTTCTGTGTAAATAAATAACTGATTGTGAGGTAGTTTGCACCATGACCATGGTTAGGGTTTCAATGAGAAGCAAAAAAATGCCTCCACAAAGGGAACATGGTAGAAGAGCTGGTGTTGTAACACCTGAGGTTAGAGTGCTCTAGAGACAAGTGCGAGCATTGCAAGAAGAGATTCACAGAGGAATGAATCTTAATGTCAGAGATGAAAGCAAGGATGAAGCCGAAGAAGAAGATCAAGAAGGAGAAGTTGAAGTTGTGAACCCAGAGGAAGAAAGACTTTTTCAGGCCATTTTCAAGATCGAAAAAAGACCTAATATTGAGGTTCCTGCATTTTCAGGAAATCTTAACCTAGAGGAGTTGATCGACTGGATCAATGATTGTCAAGAGTATTTTGAGTATGAAGATATTGAGGATCCTGATAGGGTCAAATTCACGAAGGCCAGACTGAAAGGTCATGCGAAGATCTAGTGGCAAGAGATTCAATTGGAGAGAAATAGAAGAGGGAAAGATAAAATCACAAGATGGGATCAGATGGTGGATAAATTGAAGCGACAATTCATCCCTATTGATTATGAGCTTGACCTACTGAAGAAAATGAAAAGTTTGAAGCAAGCGGGATGATCTGTTCAGGAGTATATAGAGGAGTTCTATCGAATCCTCATCAGAACAGGCCATGCAGAAGCTGATAAGGAGAAAGTTTCCCATTACCTTAATGGGTTGAGGCCAAGCATTCAGGAGGAGCTGAATTTGGTTTGAATGAATAATATTGAAGAGGCATACCAATTTTCCCTAAAAGTAGAGGAAAAGCTGAACAAGAAGTTCGAGAGCAGAGAAAATAGAAGAGGTCGTGGTGGATGATCTGGTGGATGGTCATATGGAGGTTGAAATGAATATCTGAAAAAGAAGGATGAGGCCAGTAGCAGTCAAAATTAGAGAGGAAACAACTCCAATTGTTTTCAAGATTAGAACAATAGAGATCAGAGAGGAAGAGGAAGAGGACAAGGTTTAGGAAGAGGAGGCTTCTGTGGAACATGTTTTCACTATGGAGAAGAAGGTCATAGGGCATTTGAATGTCCTCAAAACCAAGGCAGGATGGATAGGAGGAATGAAGGCCAGACCAGAGTGGCACATGTAGATGAAGATGCTAGATCCTCAAATTCTAAAGATGCTGAAAGAGGAGAAATGTTGAATAACAGAAGAGTCCTGCTGAGTGGTGAGAATGAACCTGAACAAAGGAGGAGCCTGTTTTGCACTAGATGCAAGTGTGAGGGTAAATGCTGTGATGTGATTATTGATAGTGGAAGCACTAAAAATTTGGTGTTAAAAGAGATGGTGACAAATTTGAAGCTCAAGAGATAGAAACACCCACATCCATATCAGATTTGCCTGGGTGCAGGATGACCACAAGGTCATGGTTAGTGAACAATGCCTAGTAAAGTTCAAGATTGGCGGATACCATGATGAGGTACTATGTGATATCATACCTATGGATGCATGTCACATTTTTTTGGGTAGGTTGTGGTAGTTTGACAGATGTGCTATGCACGATGGTCGTGCAAATACCTATTCCCTGACAAAGGATGGAGTGCGACATAAGCTAAAGCCATTGAAGGAGATCGAAGAAAAGGTATGTGGTAATGCAAGAATAACTTTTCTTGATGGAAGAAAATTCCTAGATGGTATGAGGCATGAGCATGTGTGTTTTTCTTTAATTCGAAAAGCTGGTAAAGAGCAAATAGAGGATGTACTTATAGAGGTTGTAGATTTTTTGAATGAGTTTTAGGATATTGTATCTGATAATGTACCTGATGGATTACCACCGATAAGGAAGATTAGTCATTAGATGGATTTGATTCTAGGAGCCATTTTTCCAAACAAGGCAGCACATAGAATGACACCAGTAGAAATTGAAGAGTTGAACATACAAGTACATGATTTATTGCAGAAGGGGTTGATTCGAGAGAGTTTGAGTCCCTATGCTATACCAATAGTATTAGCACCAAAGAAGAATGGAGAATGGAGGATGTGTATAGATTCTAGAGAAATAAACAAGATCACAATCAAGTACCGGTTTCCATTGCCATGAATGGATGATATTATGGACTGTTTGAGTGGGGCTGTGTATTTCTCAAAGATAGATCTGAAGAGTGGATATCACCAGATTCAGATTAGAGATGGAGATGAATGGAAGACTACCTTCAAGACAAAAGAAGGACTTTATGAGTGGTTAGTCATGCCTTTTGGGCTAACCAATGCACTGAGCACTTTCATGCGGCTCATGAACGAGGTTCTGAAAGAATTTTTGGGTAAGTTTGTCATTGTTTACCTAGATGATATTTTGATCTTTAGCAAGACATTGGAGGAACATATGATGCATATTCGTATGGTGTTTGGGAAGCTGAGAGATGATAAACTATTGATTAATTTGAAGAAGTGTAGTTTTGTGAAGAAGGAATTAGTGTATTTGGGATCTGTAGTTTTAGCAGAAGGTCTAAAAATGGATCCAGAGAAAGTACAGGCTATCCTTGAATGTCCTACTCCAAGGAGTGCTACTGAGGTAAGATCTTTTCATGGTTTGGCTAGTTTTTATAGAAATTTTATCAAAATTTTTAGCAGTATTTGTGGACCCTTGACTGAAACAATGAGAGGGGATAGAAAAGAGTTCAAGTGGACTAATGGGGCAGATAAGAGTTTTAAACTGTTGAAACAGAAAGTTATAGAACAACCTGTTTTAGCACTTCCAAATTTTAATAAGGTGTTTCAGGTAGACTGTGATGCTAGTGGTACTGCAATAGGAGCTGTTATGAGCCAAGATGGTAAACCTATTGCTTATTTTAGTGAGAAGTTAAATGATGCCAAGAGAATATTTTGTTTATGATCATGAATTTTATGCTATAGTTCAAGCATTGAAGAAGTGGAGACACTATCTACTTCCTAAGGAGTTTGTTTTGTATACTGATCATCAAGCTTTGCAATATTTGAATAGTCAAGGAAAGTTGAATCAAAGGCATTTGAAATGGGTTGAGTTTTTGCAGAGTTATACATTTGTTTTGAAACACAAAAGTGGAAAGTCTAGCAGGGTTGTAGACGTGCTTGTCAGAAGGCAACTATTGCTGAAAAAGATGCAGATTGAGGTGGTTGGGTTCAAGGACCTCAATAATTTGTATCCAGAGGATCCTAATTTTAGTGAAGCTTGGAAAGCTTGTATAGAACTTGTTACTTTGGACAGGATGAAGTGGCTGGATTTCATCATTCAAGATTATATGCTATTCAGAGGGAGTCAGTTGTGCATTCCAAGAAGTTCTATGAGGGAGAATCTCATCAAGGAGAAGCATAGAGGAGGATTGGCTGGACATTTTGGTCATGATAAAACCCTTGCTTTGGTTAGTGATAATTACTATTGGCCACAGTTGCAGCAAGATGTTAAGAAGTTTGTACAGAGTTGCAGAGTATGGTAGATGGCGAAAGGAGTGAAGCAGAATACTGGGTTGTATCAGCCATTACCTGTACCAAAGAAGCCTTGGGAGGATATCAATATGGACTTTATTCTTGGTTTACCAAGGACACATCGGGGACATGATTCAATTTTTGTGGTAGTTGATAGATTTTCAAAGATGACACATTTTATTCCCTGTAAGAAGACTAATGATGTTGTTCATGTAGCAGAATTGTTTTTGAGAGTAGTGAGACTACATGGTTTGCCAAAGAGTATAGTTTCAGATAGGGACACAAAGTTCATTGGATATTTCTGGCGTACATTGTGGAAGAAGTTAAAAATAGATTTGAAGTTTAGTTCATCACATCATCCATAGACTGATGGACAAACAGAGGTGGTGAATAGGAGTTTGGGAAATTTGTTGAGATGTTTGGTTGGAGATAAGCCAACAGGATGGGATTTGATTTTACCATAGGCCAAATTTGCATACAATAATTTTGTCAACATGAGCACTGGTAAATCACCATTCCAGATTGTATATGGGAGTAGTCCCATAAATGCATCTAAGTTGAGAAAGATAGATAAGGGAGAAATAAGTAGTGTTGAAGCTGAGGATTTTGCAGAATATTTGAAGAACATCCATGAGGAGGTGAGGAAGCATATTACCAAGATGAATGTGTAGTATAAGGCTAAGGTAGATGAGAAAAGGAGGCATAAGGAGTTTCAAGTTGGAGATGAAGTCATGGTTCATTTGTGAAAGGAGTGATTTCTGATTGGTACATATAACAAGCTGAAAATGAAGAAGTTTGGGCCATGTAGGATACTGAAGAAGCATGATTCAGGAAATGCATATGAGGTCGAGTTGCCTACTGAGCTTAATATTTCACCAGTATTTAATGTTTCAAATCTGATAGAGTATCATGAAGGAGGTGTTGAAGATGAGGTTACAACAACATAGTGGAGTATTCCAGCAACTAGTTCAAATAACAAGGAGATTGAAGACATATTGGATAGTCATGTTGGCAGAAGCACAAGGAACAAGACATATGAAGAATATCTGGTCAAGTGGAAAGGATGACTTGTTGAAGATTCATCATGGCTAATAAAGGAGGAGGTTAACCATCTTGGTTTTCATCTACACACCTGAGTCATGACAGGGTCACTTCTCAAATTACCTCGGGTGTCTGATGTAGGAGCATCCTGGGTGTAAGAGCAATCTTGCATCACCGAAAAATATTTCTATTTTTGTATTCAATAAGCGCTATCTTGTGCAAAGATGCTATTTATGGAAACTTGCTATTTTTAGTAAGTTGGTAATCCGATCTCAGAATGTTCTGATTTCTTCCTTGGAGGTTCATTTTGGTCATATCAGCCTGCCAGTAAAGTTTCATTGACAGATCAAGTTTAGCTTTGTAGATATTGAATATTTTCGGTATTGGCAACAGGGTACAAAAACTTTGAACTCAGTTTTGAAGGCTTTAAAGGCCCCGAATGAGGTTAAAAATTTGGGTGACAGGTGCTTGCACAAGTCAAGCCTGTAGAGCGCTTCGTGGCCTTTCCAGAATGGGGTTATAATAGTCAATCGGGTCAACTGGCGATGACTTATGGTCTTCAAAAGTTGGGTCACCTGAAATGGCGGAAAATGATTTTCCTTCAAAATTTCTGTTTGGGTTTCAAAAGTTATTTTGAGCTGACTTTGATGTAATAAATTGTAAAATAAAATAATTCTAAGTTTGGTCAGCCTTGTTGGCTGAAATTCTGGAACCTTCCTAGGCGGTGGAAAATTTCCTATATAAGGAAGGCTATAGTGTTGTCTTAGGCAGTTCAGGGGAGTTCTGGGTAGTAAATATAGGTAATGATTCAAGGCTTTGTCCTACAGAATATTGTAAGGGAATGCCCATGTGGCTTTGCATATTGTAATTCTGAAAGTTTGTAATTCCACATTTGTGGAGATAATAAGAAGCCCATTTTTTGTTGTTGCATATTGTTGTTATTTCTCTATTTCTGTTATGTGTTTGTGGTACTAAGGGGAGCACCCTTCATCAATACCAATGAAATCCTTGAGTACTTCATTCATTAGCCTCATAAATATGCTAGGGGCATTTGACAACCCAAAGGGAATCACCTTCCACTCATACAACCCTTCATTAGTTTTAAAGGCATTTTCCACTCATCACTTGTCCTAATCCTTATTTTATGGTAACCACTTTTACGATCAATTTTTGAAAAGTATTTATCCCCTCCCAAACAATCAAGTAGATCCTCTATTCTAGGCATGTGGAATCTATACATGATTGTTATTTTTTTGATGTCTCTGGAATCCATGCACAGCCTCTATGTTCTATCTTTCTTGGGTGCTAAAATAGAAGGGACTACACAAGGGTTTAAACTCTTTCCAATAAACCTTGAATCAAGAAGTTATTTCACTTACCTTGCAACTTCCTCATTCTATTGTGGAATCATTTTATAGGTAGGCTTGTTGGGCAATGTTGCTCTTGGGATAAAATCAATGAGGCAAATGATCTCTCTCATAGGTGGAAATGTCTTAGGCATTCCATATGCAACTATGTATTTATACATCTCTATAATCTCCTTTACTTCACTAGGGACTATCACATTATTCTTCTCTGACTTATCATTAGTAGAAGGATCATCATTCTGATTTGGTATTGGTAACAATGCAAAAAAAGGGTATCTTCTCCTCTTGGATCATCTTGAGGAATTTATTTCCTTCTACAATAATGATCTTTTCTTCTTTCTCATTTTTCTCTTCCCCATTATCAGGTACTAGAACCAAATCTATCACTTTTCCATCTTTGTAAATGGAATAAGTATTCCTATGGTCATCATGGTGAGATTTAAGATCATATTACCATGGTATTCCATGAAGAAGGTGGCATGCATCCATATCAACAATATCACACAATATTCTATCTTCGTAAGCACCAATTTGAAAATATACCCAAGATTTCTTTTCTACTAATGTTTGTTTCCCTTTAGTGAGCCAAGAAACCTTATATGGAAAAGGATGAGGGATTCTTCTAAGTTTTCACTTTTGTACCATCTCTAAGGAAACAAAATTCTTAGTTGAACCAAAATCTATAATCACCTTGCATACTTTACCTCCTAACTTGCATGTGGTCTTAAAGATTTCTTTCCTTTGTGGTGGTTCAATGGTAGTTGGAACCTTCAACAATGTTCTCCTAATCATCAAGGCTTCTCCCCTCTCTGGAAGTCCATAGGAGTCAGGAGAGTTTACACTTTGGAAATTAGTTTCTTGAACCAAGTGAGTTCTTCTATCTCTATGTGAATTCAATCCTACTTTTTCTAGACACTTAGATGAAATTTTGGCTTCTTGATTATAATTAACATCTGATGGGTCCTAAACCCATTCCTCCAAACATTCCTCTAGAATTTGGTCTTATACCTCTAAAATGTCTCCTATAATTTCCCTCTCGATGAGATCCTTCTTGATTGGATTCTGCTTGAGATATGAAATTATGTCCTCTTCCTTAAGAAATCCCTCTTCCTCTAGAGTTCCTTCATCTTCCTCTCTTATTTTGTTCCTATCTCCTTCTAATCTTGTCTTCTACTTTCAATGCTAACTGATAGCATTTATGGACATAATTAGGACATAATAGATTCAATTAATCTTGAATGCTCATCCTAAGCCTATTCAAATACCTTGCTACCTTTTCACTTTCATTCTCACTTTGTCTAGATCTTACGCTCAAATTTTGAAATTATGTAGTATAAGTACTGATACCCATATCCTTTTGTCTAATATTATGTCTCCTTCTATGCAATTGGACTTCATAGTCCTCTGGTACATAAGTCTCCTTAATTTTAGAGACCATCCTACTTCAAGAAGTAATCATACTTCTCCCTTATTTAACCCTCTCTCCTTGTACAAAATTCTACCAAGTGAGGGCTACTCCTTTCAACTTGGACTTGACTATCTTGACCTTCTGGTTCTTTGACACCTCTTCACATTCAAAATAGTTATTTAAGGATTCTATCAAGTCCATGACACCATCAACATCCATCTTTCCACAAAAGATGGGGATCTCTATTTTACTATCCATGGCTCTTCCTCCCATAGACTTGAGGGCATTCAAGAAGTGTATTTTCTTTGCAAGAATTTCCTCCTCCTACATAGGGGTCTCTTCACTATCCCCTTCCTCCTCTCTCTTTGAGAATTCATCTACTTCCCTTCTCAATTTTCCCTTCAACTTCTCTAACTCTTCTTTCAACCAATGGTTCTGATCCTCATTCTCTTGCACTCTCTTTACAATATCTACATTGGTCACCATAGGAGGCATGATTGGGGCCTCTTTTTCTGACTCTTTTGTTGACATACAAATAACTCCTTTTCCCAAATGACTCTCCTATAATTTGATACCAATATGATGTAGAGGCTAGCAAGATGCACACTAGAATAATCCACACCCGCTTTACTCAAGGCCCTATCAAGTCCGATCACTATTCCAAAGGGGTATTATGACACATTCATTAGTTTCCAAATCCAAAAAGAATTTGTGTGACAAGAGCCATATGATTATTCTTTAGACTCCTAGTGTCCTCTAGTGACACAAAGAAACATACAACCCCAACTTTGACAAATAAGGAAATGGGGTGGAGATCCTTTATATTCTTTCAATTTAGGGTATAAATGACTCATCACAACCAATTAGATTGATCTGCCAACTCTGTATAGGGTAATTCATTCCCAACAGACCTATCGGCCTAATAGCCCTTCCTATTGGTTTTTTCACACACAATTTTGCAACCTTCCAAAGGAACCCTCAAAATAATTATAGTTTTAGATACCCTTTATCTTGTTTCACCTTCCTCCAATGCTTCAAGTCCCAACTCTCAACACAAGGGTCCAAAAGTTACTAGCCCTTATAATCCTAATTAAGCCAATTAGGCCCAATTCACACAACAAGTACCATAAAGGTTTGTGATGTCTTCACACCAATTGTTCTACATGAATGGAAACATCACCAATAATCCAATTCCAAGGTTTCATAATTATATTCCATCCATGTACCCTTCTACCAACTCTTCTTCTCTAAATTGCACACATAATTACATAGAGATGCCTATCTTTTAAAGGTTATTTCTCCACATGGCAGGAGTACTTCTCCAATTTAACATTGAAATAATAATGTATACATTCCCTCATCTCTTCCCACCAAAGGCCATTAAAAACCAATGGTTCTTTTAGGAGAAAATGACATTTTATTGAAGAAACCCTAGGTACAGTAGGGTTTTTGACTTGACAATAATGATTTGGAAATAAATTAGTGACTAAAAAACCTTAGGTCCTCAAAATTGTTTCAAATGAGAGTTAATTATTTCTTATACATTCTCCAATAGGTGTCACCCATCCATTTGACCATACACTAGAGTTATGAATGAAACACCATGAAATTTACAGGAAAATGCAAAAAGTTTTGTTGCTTTAGAACTCCAAATGCTCATACAATGTCAACCAACCCTTGCTTTCACTCTAAAAAGGTTTTAAATATCCTTCTCAATAGTCCTCAACAAAATTTCAAACCAAGTGACTGTTGGAGGGAAAAGTTACACCTTTTGGAAAAAGTTGTCATTAGTACGTTGAAAACTTTGACAACAAAAGTTGGCAATTAGCAAATCTTCCTTCTAAGTGTTTTTCACTTGACCACTTCAACTCCAAAGGTTTTTTTGAGACCTATAAACATGATAAAACCCAAAACCCAACACTTATAATTACCCACATGGTCATTGATCATGGTGGCTGATAAGTATGTAGATCATGCCAATTCCTTACATTGGTTTGGGTCTTATTACATTAAAGTACTATAATCTATTACACCATGAACTTGTTACATTTTTCATCAAAACATTAAGTCTTCCCATTAGGTGTACTTATTGTCCCTAGGTCCTCATTACTTTCTTGGGGCTCTTCTGCACCAACTTGAGTATTCTCCTGTTGTTCCTTTAGATGATCTGCATTAAGTATTCCAACAGGAGTGGTATACTTATTTGCGACATGCATCCAATATTGAGATCGCATACATTTTAGGTATAACTTCACTCTAATGCTCCATACCAAGTAGTTGTCCTTGGTAAACTTAGGAGGCTCCTTCCTCATCATTGGATCTTTTCCTCAATTTATTAGGCTTACCACAAAGAGGACCAAATTTGTGATACCAATTGTTAGTATAATCAGGTCCAAGATTATTGAGGGGGGGGTGGGGGGGGGGGTGAATCAGTAATCTCTCCAATCACATAAATCTAAACCTTTTAATTCATTTCCATACTCTCTTATCAACACACATTCACCCTTTTAACCTTGACATGAAATAAACATGACATCAAAGATAATCACCCACACAAATCAACACATAACACTAGTATTTTCATTGTGGAAACCCAACTTGGGAAAAACCATGATGGGGATGACACCCAATAATAAAAATGCACTCTTTTAGAGCATATGTGGTTAAGAGCTTAGCCATGTTAAAAGCTTACAATAGGCCTAGTTAAGAGAAATACCCTATTAGGAGTCACTTGGTCAAGGGATTTTCATTTAGCCCTGTTAGGAGCTTCACCCTATTAGGAGTGGCCTAGTTAAAAGACTTCAAATACAAGTTAATGTGTCACCATCTTAAAGGATTAACAAATCAGACCTGTTAGGATCTACTCGATTAAGGGAATTTTCTTGATGAAAGTGTTAGGGATCAATAAGTGAAAGTTATTTGAGAGAGTAGCACTTATATTCTTCTAATAAAGATCCAGTTCAAGTTCAACATATACTTCAGATGAAGAACATCCAAACCCTTCAATCACACACCTTCCTTGGTGATCTTCCTTCTCACAGACTTGAAAATACAAGAAATTAGTACTTGTACTTCTCAACACATATTAGGTATTAGGGAAACCAAAAAACCTAACAAAAATACTTCAATCATCATCCACCTCCATCGGAAGTTTGTAAATTATTTTCCTTTCTTAACAACACAAGTCAACTATAGGAATCTCATCGCACCTTTGATTTGACCAATAGAAAAATTCATCACCTTTCCCTAGGAACATACATAACTTCAAGAAATCCTTTCCTTTTTTATCACTATAACACATTTTACCTTTGCAAGTCAGATCTTCCATGTCACCACAACACATTGAGCATAAAACAATTCATTAGCTGATATTAGATCACTTGATCCAACATGTAGTTCGCTAGTCTTCCTCTGTTCTTCTTGTTTCAGTCTCTTCAAATATTCATAACTAATTCCTTCAATCTCTGATCATGATTCACTCATAGTATTATGTAGATATACTTGTCTAGATCACATATGTACAACCACACACACTAAATCCAAATCTATTCTTCATAAAGATAAAATTATTCAACTTTGGTCATCTGCTGCTTTTCCAATTTACCCATACTTGTTCATTTGATCATAGCTCATAGTGTACTTAAATTGAACTTGTGTGGTCATAGATAATCTAGAGACATCAATTAATCATCCATTATGATCACACGGTCCAACTCTCAACACAACTTGAGATTCATTCAACTGATCATTCCTCTGCTTATCAAGAACACAATAAACAAATTAACACCTAGTTGACATCAATGACAATATCATAAATAATCATCCTACCATTAGATAAGCATAAAAAACATACCATAATATACTCAACTCATCTAATCATCAATTATGCCAATGCAAAGAGTTCAAATGGTTCAAATGGTTCTAGGTTCCAAATTCTCTCAACTTGTTGATGACGTACATTGTCGAGTATTTTGTGATCAAAACACTTGAAATTGTTACCAGACCAAATAAGTTCCAAGTCCAAAATATACCAATGCTGATACTTCATGAAGTGAAGGGCCAGACCCGATATCATTTGGAAATCATTTGAAATGTAGAGAGTACAAATGTTATCGGGTATAAAAAAGAAGAAAATCTCCTTCTGGAAAGTTTATGAGAGCTCCAAAATATGGCTTATGGTCACGACATTGGTTTTCCTTCATGTTTCTAAGATAGATGAAATAGAATTTAATAAGAATGTCAACCTCTTCTGAGTTTATGTATACATAAAAGGGGGCAATTCCCAATTAAATATAAAGGCCATATGAACCAACACTACTCTTCTCACACAAAATAATTGGTGGTATCCACCAATAAAAAAAGAGAGGCATTCTAATCCCTAACATGTTCCAAAATCTCATGTTTTAGAGTCTGATGGGAGTCACCAAACTTAATTTTTCTATCACTCCAATTTAATGCATTCTTAGGCTAATGGAAAGGCTCACCAACTCATAAAATTTTTGAAAAATAATGAGAAACTAGCAACAAAAGAGAATGCCATCATGTCATGAACATAATTTTCAATATTATCTTTGGCCTCGATGATGCTCATGACAACCTCTTTTAGACCCAATACACTATTTTACAGTGCCCAAAATTTTCATGAAGGTAGCATCTAATTTAAATTCCAGTATTGGGCATCGGGTTCAGAAGTATCAACAATTGGAATAGTTCCCAGTTACTTTAGAATCCTGACACATTCATTTATAGAAAATTTGGCACTCTCATAAAGAAATTTCTATATCCTTGATGCCATGATAATTTTTGGAAAAATATCACAAGCTATGCATAGTAAGAAGGATGGATATGCCAAGTAACAGGAAAGGGGCACTTGTGCAAATAGAAGTTTTGAATTAATGAAAAAGTTACCGAATAGTTTTCATGTCGGGACCCGCAAAGAAGCATTAATAGATGATTCATGAATTGATCTTGAATTCGATCTAAGAAAATTAATAGAAAAATTGGGAGTTCCTTAATAGTTTCAATCATGTTCCCACACAATGAGATCACATGGGTCTGTTGATTGCGAATGCAACTACTTTCCATTTTCCTAAACTGATAGGGTATGGAACCTTGCAGGAGCCCTCTTATTTGCACATGTCCATTAATTTGAGTAAGGAGCTGAAAAATAAGTAATTCCAATCTGTGTATTCTTATTCTCTGGCACCATTGTTCCCAAGGGAGGCATCAATACACCCAAATATGCAAGCTTTTTTTAATTATTGATGAGACATCTAAGATACCTTCTCCAAATATTAGATCTTTTTAATATAGAAACAACTGTGTCTCTTGATGAAAAAGATATACCAAATGAAGAGGTATTAGAGGGTATAAACATAGTAAAATGAATATGAATGTTTCTTGGCCTTGTTTAATTCCAAAAGAAAGTGGGGTTTTAAATTCAAGAGACCAAAGTATTATGACATTCTGGTTGATAGTCTTCTGAAATATGGGACTGAACCATTGGTGATGCTACACTTTGATCCTCCACATAGTACTCAAAGATGAATATAGAGAGTACTTAATCTCATAAATTGTTGAGGATGTTGAAAATTATCAAATGAATGACATACATCAAAAGGAATGATATATTCTTAGCCTAGAGAAGGAATGACCCAATGAGACCATGCAGATGCTTTAAACCAAAGAAAGGTTTTTAATAATGTTGTGGGTGTTTCCATGTTCAAATCGGTCATGATAATATCGATGTTGATTACATAGAAGAATAACTAGTATGTTTCTAAAAGGATTCTTCATCATATGACATTATCAATGACCTTATAATTGTGATTCTCATCTATTTTTAAAAGGGCTGATTTTCTTTAAAATTAAATTCATTCTCTGGTATGCATCATCTTGATATTGTAAGTGGGACAAGAGATACACCTCCTGCTTTGAATGCCACCTATCTAGATCTAATTGTATATATCATTTCAAACTATAGAACATTATGTTTATAAACCTTTTAATTTCAATGTTTATAAAGATATCAAGTCAGAAAGTGATGCAGGGGCATCCAAGGTTTAGGTAGGGCATTCTGTGTCCTCGGTGAAACTGCATGGAGTGTTTATGTTTTGGCTGGTTTTACTCAGTTGTAACCTTGACCGATGACCTCGGTCATTGAAGGAAGCTCAGTCAATGAAGGAACTCGGTAGTCTTTGGCGCTCGGTGAAATTGTTTCTCAATCATGCCTGCGGTGCTCGATCGATACTGGTGCTTGGTGATGCCTGGCGTGATCGGTAATTTTACTGTCGCTCGGTAGTTCTGACTTACCGACTGGAGTTTTGTGTGATTTTTTGAGCCAACTTGGTGAATTAATTGTTGGTAGCCATTATCTTTGGATGACATGCAGAATTAAATGTTTGTATACATTTGTAAGCCAACTTGTATGACATTTAATTATTTATTTTGGGAGTTAAGGGTTTCATCCAACCGACTTGTGGCTGATGATTAGTATTTAAGGAGGGCTTGGGTAGATTTTTAGAGATAGAATTTGGGGAACAAAACTTGGAGATTTGGAAGGCTAAGGCATTAGAGTAGATCTGAATGTCAGATGCATATCTTAAGAGAGAAGTTGTGGAAAAGTTCTTGATGTTCTTGCAAATCAGATTGTAATCTGATAGTTCTTTGTAGCAGAGCTAGGGGTTTGCATACTTGGGAACAAGGGGATTTCTTGGAGGCTTGCGAGCTCAAGTTTAGATCTACCTGAGGATTTCCATCAGCTTCTGATTATCTTCAGAGCTGAACTAGCTGAGATTGTATTGGATCTAGTTGTGGATCTTGCAGAATTGTTTCATTTTGTAATTGGCCCTAACCCAGAAGGCCTTATAGCCATGCATGTTAATGCAAATTACTTTAAACATTTATGGTGTTGTCTGTTGTGTTGAGTATTCCACTATGTAATTCTTTTGGCTGCAAGGTTTGGACTATCCTTTATTGGATCCACCATCCTTGACTGCATTAGGTGGTATCAAAGCGAGAGTTTGTTCTTGTTGGATCGAAGGTTTGATCTTGTTGAAGTAGAACTTTGACCTAACAAGGCTAATCTTTCAAAGTTGATCTTGTTGGAGCAGAGCTTGTGCACAATCTAAATTGCAGATCCAAAGCACTGAACTTGTGAAATTATGCCCTAGTTGTTTACAAGATTACAGGTTGAGATCTAACTTGTTGCAACTTGGAGATTGTCACAAGGTGGTCGGTGAGGGTTTGCTGCAGAGGGTTTCTCTTATCTTTGAGGATGCCTCCGAGAAGAATGGACCCTAGAGTTATTTCTAATCTCTGTGATATTGTTGAATCTCGAATCATAGAGAAGCTGAAATTAGATTTCAGATCTGAGATGGAATTGATGAAGAATGATATGGTCACCAAGATCATGAGAACTATTGCTGGTATACCTTAGAATGTTGGTACTAAGGATGGCTATGAAGAAGCTGCTAAAGAATTTGAAACTACTAGATCTAGTGGTGATGACCAGAGGAACATATCTGGTGAAGATAGGACTGCTCAGTTGCCTAGACTTACTGCTCAGTTTAGTAACTACCGAATGGAAGTTTCTACTTTCTCTGGTACTTTGAAGTCCAAAAATTTGATTGATTGGATTGGTGAACTTGAATATTTCTTTGAGTTGGAAGAAATTGAAGATCCTCTTCGGGTGAGATTAGCACAGAAAAAGTTGAAAGGACATGCTGCTCTTTGGTGGAAGGAACTACAGAGAGACCAAGAAGATGAAGGTGAAACAAAGATCAATTGGTGGAGATTGATGGTGACTAAGTTGAAAGCTAAGTTCATACCGGCTGACTATGAGCTTGACTTGTTTAAGAAGTTGTAGAATCTGAAACAGAAGGATTTTTCTATTGAAGATTATACTGAGGAGTTCTACAAACTTACTATTCAGTCTGGACACCGAGAGCTTGGTAAGGAAAAGGTAGCTCGGTATGTGAATGGTCTAAGATTCAATATTTAGGATGAGCTTGGTATGCTGAAGATTGATTTTGTTGAAGATTCTTATCAGTATGCTCTGAAGATAGAAGATAAGTTGAAAAGGAAACAACCTAGCAACTCCCAAGGGAAAGAAAAGATTGATCACTCGGTGAAGGAGAAACTAACTGATGTAGAAGATCAATAGAAACCTATGGAACTGAAGAAGAAGATAGGTAGAGTTATCTTTAAGGGTACTTGCTATAACTATGGAGAGGAAGGACACCATTCTTTTGAATGCACATAGAAGAAGGTTGACTGATGAACTGCTATGATGAATGAGAACATTCAGAATGAACCTGATTCAGAGAACTTGCTACTTCGGTGAACATTGCTCGGTACAAAGGATGAACCTTGTCAGAAGAGTAACTTTTTTAGGACCTGATGCAAGACTGAAGGTAAAATTTGTGATGTTATTGTTGATAGTGGTACTACTGATAACCTTGTTGCTAAGGACTTGGTTCAGGAACTTGGTTTGAAGAGAATGAAACATCCTTGTCCTTATAGGTTTGGCTAGTTACAAGATGTTCATGCTTTGGAAGTTAGAGAACAATGCTTCATTGATGTTTAGATTGTACAGTACAAGGATCTTATGCTTTGTGACATTGTGAAGATGAATAGTTGTGATATATTGCTTGGTAGACCTTGGCAATATGATTGCAGAGCTATTTATGACTGTGTAAGAAATGTGTTTACTATTGAGAAGAATGGCATGAAGTTTTTACTGATGCCTTTGATGGATACAACGCTCAGTAGGAGAAGCCTGAGTATTGGTAGCTGAGTTGAGATTGTAGATCTAAGAAAATGAATGATCAGTATGGAGAACTGACCTGTACATTGTCCAAAAAAGACTTGAAGAGACAGAGAAAACTGAAGTGGAAGACTTTGCAAGCAGAAAAGGTGGAGGACTTGTATGTGAAGAACCAGTTCGGGATTTATGTGCTGAATCCTAAAAGATGTTCTTCTCACATATGAAAATATTTTGGAACTTAGGGTGTCTGATGCAGGGACATCTAATGTTTAGGCAGGGCATTCTGTGTCCTCTATGAAACTGCATGGAGTGTTTGTGTTTTGGCCGGTTTTACTCAGTTGCAGCCTTGACCGATGACCTCAGTCATTGAAGGAAGCTTGGTCACTGAAGGAACTCGATAGTCTCTAGTGCTCAGTGAAATTGTTGTTCAGTCATGCCTACAGTGCTCAATTGATACTAGTGCTCAGCAATGCCTAGCATGCTCGGTAATTTTACTGTCGGTCGGTAGTTTTGACTTACCAACTGGAGTTTTGTGTGATTTGTTGAGTCAACTCGGTGAATTAATTGTTGGTAGCCATTGTCTTGGGCTGACATGCATAATTAAATGTTTGTATACATTTGTAAGCCAAATTGTATGGCATTTAATTATTTGTTTTGGGAGTTAAGGGTTTCATCTAGCCGACTTGTGGCTGATGATTAGTATTTAAGGAGGGCTTGGGTAGATGTTTAGAGATAGAATTTAGGGAACAAAACTTGGAGATTCAGAAGGCTAAGGCATCAGAGTAGATTTGAATGTCAGATGCATAGCTTGAGAGAGAAGTTGTGGAAAATTTCTTGATGTTCTTGCAGATCAAATTGTAATTTGATAGTTCTTTGTAGTAGAGCTAGGGGTTTGCATACTTGGGAACAAGGAGATTTCTTGGAGGCTTGCGAGCTCAAGTTTAGATTTTCCTGAGGGTTTCCATCAACTTCTGATTGTCTTCAGAGCTGAACTAGCTGAGATTATATTGGATCTGGTTGTGGATCTTGCAGAATTGTTTCATTTTGTAATTGGCCCTAACCCGAAAGGCCTTACAGCTGGGCATGTTAATGCAAATTACTTGAAACATTTATGGTGTTGTCTGTTGTGTTGAGTATTCCGCTGTGTAATTCTTTTGGCTGCAAGGTTTGGACTATCCTTCATTGGATCCACCATCCTTGACTGCATTAGAAATGAAAGTTACTGGGAGGAAGATGAAAAATAAAAAGATTAATTAGTAGTCTTTTCAAGATTCAAAGTTATTGAAACTAAAAATAATCATTAGATGAAAGGATGATAAACATGTAATTAAAATTCAAGATGGGGGTTCTTATTTTTTTGATAGGAAGTATGTGTACTACAGGAGAAAGAAGATATTTTCTATCTTATAATTGTAACGGGAGGAGAAGCTAAAGAGAGAGGGAAGCCTTCTTTTATCTATCATCATATTTTTGTTTTTATGTATGGAGATTTGGGTCTATGTGATCTATGATGTATTAAGAAATAAAGAAAATACAAATTTACATGTGTGTCAATTTATGCTTTATTTGGATTATAAATTTTGAATGTTTTTGTAATCTTATTGATGCAAGTTCCATTATGTCAAATAGAGATATTGCATTTTCTAATCTATGCGTTTGGGATGATCATTTATTATAAAGTTCGTTGTTAATTTTCTTTATTGATTCTCATGCATGAGTGTGGATAAAAGTGATATATGTATCCTTTTTGTATTCATTTAAATCTGAAAATAAATTTTCACATCTATCTCATGCTTATGGATAGATAGTTTTTTGCCTTTAGTGCCTTCTAGTCAAAGAAATAAAAAATTGCTTTATTTATTACATATGAAACAAAGGGAGATGTACCTTCATATTGAAATTCAGAGAGAACTTGAACATCACCATTTCAGGTGACTCAACTCTATTGGTTCCATTTTCATCTTCCAATTTTAGGCATTTAAGGGTCATTTGTGAAGGAATTTTGAAAAGGGAAGATATGTTAACCAACAAATTTTTGGCAACTCTATTGGGGAACCAGAAGTGAAAGATCAGACCTTTCTTTCCTCATATTCTTGAAGCATCTCTGTGCATAAAAATGTTGGCAACTCTATTTTTGAATCTTGAAGCATGGCTTGGATTCAATAAAGACCATTTTGCGTTGCTCCTATGATTGATGATAGTGAAAAAGATGATTATTTTTATTCTCAAAAGAGTAGTGTTTTTGAAATGGTGCAAACTGATTTCCTAAAAGGTTTCTATGGTGGCATGCAATTTTAGTCTCATGAATTGTACCCATCTCTATTAAGAACTTTGCAAGATATTGAGAAAAATAACAATGGTGAGAATATTTTGCTTGCTCAAAATTTGAGTGTTCCTGAAGAAGCTGAAGTTACATCACTAGATATTATAAAAATTGAAACATCTTATGTCAACATGGACAATCAATTGGCTAATTAGATATTTGATGATGAAATTATTCAAGATGATTCCTCATGTGCAAAAGATGCCCTTCATGTAGTTGACAACAAATTTGAAAAGCGTATCAATGAAAGCAAGGAAGAGGAGCCACAAGGGAAATATTACACTTGTGTTGGTACTTTCATAGAAGAAGTAGGTATTGAAGACAAATTATGCATGGGTGAGGTAAAGGATGAGTTGATCTTGGATCCTTTTATTTCTAAAAATATATATATGCATGTCTTCTCTTTCTTGCCTAGTGTTGATCAAGAAATGTTGATAAATGAGTTAACATTTGGAATCCATGCATTCAATAAAAAAATTCCATCAGTTGATGTTGGTCACCATCACAACCTATATAAGGGGTGCCCCATTAGAAATTTGACTCATTCTTCCAAAATAATCATGCAGAGTAATGACAGAGATGTTGTTTAGCCCGTACACCATCATACACTCATTTTTCTTCAAGAAGTGTATGGTAGAAGATGGGTTTTTGGTTGTGAGCTTATGCACCATGATTTATTCATTTTAGTGAGTTTCCATTTGGTCTACATTTTAGATTTATGTGTTAGGATTAGGTAATACTGAGGGGGGGGGGGGGTGAATCGGTATTACAACACTCTAATTTAAACTTCAACCAATTGTAAATAAACCATATTAATGATGAAATGAAAAGAACATAAATGCACAACACATAACTCATAACAACATGATTTGTTTTCAAGGAAACCCTGGCCAAGGGAAAAACCCAGTGGGGATGGTACCCACAACTATGCACTAAAATATAGTATCCCTGTTAGGAGTTGATGATTACATAGTATATTTCCTTGTTAGAGGAATGCAAAACCCTGTTAGGGGTATAAAAAAACCCTGTTAAAGGTGGTGAGCTTACAAATATTACAATTAGAATACTATCACAAAGTGTTCTTCCAAAGTGAACAATAGAAGCATCTACTATGCTTAGATAGTTCCAGTTATAGCTATGTCAAACACTGATCTTGTATATTCTCTCTACTCTCAAGTTTGCATCCATCACATCATCATCACAATCACTCTTATCGCTTCCACAAAACACTATACTTATATAAATTCTACCATCTAGTCAGCTCTCAAAATATAACACAAAACATAATAATTACTTATGCAAATGATAAACATAGAGTCAGCGATCTTATATTACCAAAGTCTTGGCAATATTAAACATCCATCTGAATTAGCACGTTTCCATACCAACTAACCTTGCCTCAATCATTGTGACTGTTCATATGCCCTCTTTCACTAATTTTTTAATTCCTTTTCTTCTTCTTATTTTCTCTTCTCTTCCTCTTTTTATTTTTCTCTTCTCTTCCTCTCCCTTTAACATCAATGGCAAAGGTACTTGCAAAATTTCAAAATTCTAAGCACAAAAGACTTAGTGCTTACTCACCAATCTCAGAATGTCTTGGAAGGAGTCTTCCAAGGTCTTTTCTTCATCTTCCCATGACTTAATCTTAAGTTCACTGACATGGATCAGTCCATTCAGTGCATATGATGCCGTCTCTACTGCCTTTAGCTCAGTGGGTAAGGAGCTTGTCATGGAGCCTTATATTTTCTCCATCTTTGTAAGATGAGCTTCAAGAATTGATAGCTTATGAGTGATTAGACTCTTTAGCAAACCAAATCTCTCCACTAATCTCCCTTTCTCTGCATTCAAAGAACTAATCTTATCCAATATCTTGGATGCCTGTTTATCCATCTCCAATACAATTTGTGAAGAGGTTTCACAACTGTCCATTATGTTGTTTAAGGTAGCCCTATCCTTGGCTATGATATCTTCTATATTCCTAACATGTCTAATCAGATTTATGCAATAGCTGTATACATTTTTTCCTCTTGCCACACATCTTTTGGCCTTGCTTGTAGTTTTTTTTAGAATTCTCAAGTCCCATGAGATGGACTGACAAACTTCCTTCAACTTCTTTTCTAGGAAACTCTTTTCTACCTTATCCTCTACGGTCTTCAATAGTTACTCAAAGTGACTGTCAAAGCTATCTAATTCCATGCCTAGGTTCTCTACATCATCCTTTCCTTGAAAAATAATAGGTGTAGGGAGTATATTATTTATTGTCTCCACTACCCTAGTAATCACCTTTACCCTTTTATCTCCTTTTTGTACTGACCTCTCTTTTGCCTTAGCAAAAGCCATGAAGGATAACCTCATGAGTTCATTGTCATCCATTCTTTCACATCTGCACTCATTGGTTTGGCCATACTTTCCAACAATAGAGTAGAGGAGGTGTCTGGTTCTTTTTTATGCTCAACTCTTACCTCTACTTTTTCTATTTTTGTTTCTTCTACCTACCTTACTTCTTGCTGTATCTCCTTCTCCTGTACCTTCTCTTCCTATTTTTCCTCTGTATGCTCCTCCTCTACCTATCCTTCTTCTTCAACTATCATCGCATTGTCTAATTTGTTTTGAAATGGGTCATTCACATCAAGCGAGGTGTCAAGGCTCATAGGCAAACTAGAGACAAATAAGTTTGTTTGCATGTCAACTTCACTTGCTTGCTCTATTACTTCAACTATCCTAGAACTTTCTCCTACTCCCAAAGGTGTAGGATTGGTATCCTTGGGAGGTGAGGTCTTTGCAGGCATGTCACTCATAAGGATTTGATCTAGTGCCATTTGTGTGTCCTCTATGACTTCATCATATTTTCTTTCCATAATCTTCACCAGTCTGGCCTTTGTCCTCAACAAAGGTTTCAATTCTTTGATGATTCTCTCCCTTTCTGGTATTGAGATAGTAGGTAACATGTCTTCAATAGCCTTGTTTCTTATATTCTCATCCTCAAACTATGCTAACTAGGTTCTAATCTCCAACTTTCTATACAATTCCTTAGGAATGCTTCCTTCTATCTCTAACAAATTCTTCTTGAAAACTAACAAGTGCTCATTTATAGTGTCCTCAATTATTGCTTGATTTTTAGGGTCATACCTTTCATAGTATCTATTTATAGTCTTTAGATTCCTATCTCTTATCACTCTCTTTTGTAACATTTGAATGTCTTTCTTCCACAAATATTGTGGCCTCTTCTGTACTACTTTTTCTTCTTCTTTCTCAATCACTTTTTATTCTTTCTTCTATGTTTGAGCTACTACCCTCTAATTCTTAGGATGAATTTTTTTGGTAGATCTTGTGGATCTTCTAGGTGTGTTCATAGGTATAACTTATTCTACAATTTTCTCATGTGTAGATGATAAATCAATAATATCAGGAGTAGGACTTATTGTCTTTTCATCTTCAGAAGGGGAAGGTGCATCAATTGCAATGTTGGAAGATGCTTCTATCATCTTTGTCCTTATGTTATTCAAATTTTCCCTAGGGACTCCTACCTTCGTAGTGATGTCCTCAACTATTTTATCAGTCTTTCTCTTCCTTGTCCCTTTTTCCTATTCTTCTCTAACTTTTTTAGACTTTTCCCAATATGTTCCCCATATTTCTTCAGAAATGTCTATTTTTGCTACTAATACATTCTCAACTTGCATAGCTAGAACCTCAGAACTGACCTCATACCTTATAGGGTAGCTCTATTTCTTCCTAGGCTCAACTACCTCAAAGCACACACAATTAGTTTCAACCATGAAATAGATAGTGTCCTTGTATTTATCAACTATATCTTCAGGTATCCTATATCTTTCCTTCGTCTTCCTTTGTAGAATTTTGGTCATTGCAAACAATTCTCCATTTACCCAATTATTATTTTGTCTTTTGTAGCTCTTAGAGATTTGAATACCAGTAGGTACATCATCCTTCCATGCTCTAGGGTGCATGCTATGGAATTTGCACTCAATGTAGATGTACATATGAACCAAAAGTGGACCAAACCTGAATGCCTTAGACTTATCTTTTTTAATAACCTTCACATTTTCCAAAAATTATTGTGCTAGAACTTCACATAGGTTATATTTATTGATTTCATAAACCATTCTATATGCCATCATAATGACTCCAACTGATATTGAGTTAGGTCTGCTACTGTGGAACATCTTGTAACCTAATATCATAGCTACCAACCTCACATCTTGCTGATATATGTCATTTACTGTCATTTTTCTCTTATCCCACTTACAATGGGTTAGGGTTTCTACCTATTTTTTGATATTCTTCTCTATTCCTGGGAGGGCTCAAGTATTATCCAATCTAGTTATCTCATGAATAATTTGTGCACATATCTTAACTGGTTGTTCTGCAATCCATATAAACTGGTCATGGATTTTTCTTAGGATTATCTTGAACCATTCAGTTTTATGGAACTCATTCAGTAGGGTTAACTTGATAATGGACTGGTCTTCCAACTGTTTAAAATCTTCTACCATCTTTCCATTTTCTTCTACCATCCTATTTAATTCACTATAGATATTAACATCTTCTATGATCTCATACTTGCAGTGTATGTATGCCCTAATATCCTCAACATACAACATGCCATACGGGGTTTGCAAAAATGCTCCTTCTAGATCATCTTCACAAGACTTAAATGAATGTTTCTTAAACTTGTACCTTGGTCTATCCACAACATAAAAAATCATAGGTGCATCCATATCTTCTGAAAGAGTATAAAGTCTAAATACCTTTAACATGCTAAATTCTAGAATTTCTGCTCGAAATGATCACACAAAGTGGTTGCTAGGTGGCTGAAATGCTCCTTCACACTACTCTCCTTGGTCACTGATTATCAAATGGTGCAAAAATGATATGCTTCAATCTCTTTTATCCATTGTAGATTGAGTAAGTGCATTAATCACGGGTAACTCAACTTCGTACACTGTCTAGTCAAACTAAATCTCACAAACACAAGATATGAATCTCCAAGTGCTGCGATCACAAACATACACTCCATAGTGTCTGTACACACCATATCTAAGCTTGCATGAGTTAATTTCACATAATCAGGGGCTGGATATATTCTGGTGTCTTCATCCAATGCTCCCCCTAAGGCCATGCGGCCTTCTAGGTCGATGTCTTAATGAAATCATGATTCAAAGACATAGTACCATCTACTATCTCTCCCTGAACCAATGTCTTATTGAACTCTTTTATCTTCCATATCTTCTTATCTTCTTCATTTGCAGATTTCTTGAAATGATTCTTGAACTCATCCATATCCTCATTGAGAATTTTACCACTGTCACCAATATTCTTCTTTATAACCATAGGAGGTGGTCCTCTTTGTCCTCTTGGCCCTCTTCTATTGTCCTCTCCATTATATTTGTAAAAATTGTCTATGTGTCCAAGATTGTTGCATTTGTAACATATAGGTGGTCTCCTTCTATCCTGATTTACCTATAGCTTACAATACCTTGCAGTATGCCCAAAGTTATTGCATTTGAGGCTTATGATCTTGGCTACCAACTCTTCTCTAATGTAGTCTTGTTTATATTTAGACTGATCAAGTTTTCTACATTCTTCTTTCTTATGTCCATAATCATAATGGTTATAACAATAACCAGAAAAAGGTTTGAAAGAACTGTTACCTCTACAATCTCTTTTCATGTGTCCACGTTTGTTGCATCCAAAGAATCTACCTTTGAAAGGTATGATATGATCTTTAGGTCTCTCAAGAGTAGGTCTTTCTCTAGTATTTTCTTCATGAGTTTCTTCATTAGTTTTAGAACATTTTTCTTCATTGAATCCAACTCCATTCATGTCACCTTTAGGTTTCTATATTTCTCTTTGTTCATCAATCTTATCATTGATCATGTGCAATTTCTCAATATGTAATTTGGATTGAGTGAGTTCTCCTTTTATGATCTGATTTTACTTCTCCAATTCCTGACACTTATCCTTTTAGTGATCAAGTTTAGTCTTCATTTGTCCTATCTACTCATTTGCTTCTTTTAGTGACTCTTCAACTTTGTATCTTGCATCCTTTTCACGTTGAATCTCTTTAATCATCAGAAGATTGATTTGTTCTTTTTCCTGCTCTACCTTCTTTACTTGGTCTAATGTATCATTGTCTGAATCCTCTTTGATCTTATCCATAAGGTCTTGTTTTTGACTTCTTGAAGTTTCAAGCTGTTCTTTTAGTTTCTTGATGAAACCTTCTGCTCTTCTCAATTTGAATTTCAGTTCTCCATTCTCAGCCTTTTCTTTATCTAGGTCATCAAGTGCTATTTCAAATTTCTCTTGCAGACTTTTTGAATCCATTGTGATCTAGCTTAAGTTGTTAGGCTTTCTCTCCAAGGGCCAATAGCTCTTATACCAATTGTTAGGATTAGATAATACTGAGAGGGGGGGTGAATCAATATTACAACACTTTAATTTAAACTTCAACCAATTGTAAATAAACCATATTAATGATGAAATGAAAAGAATATAAATGTACAACACATAAATCATAACACCATGATTTGTTTTCAAGGAAACCCTAGCCAAGGGAAAACCCCGGTGGGGATGGTACCCACAACTATGCACTAAAATACATAGTATCCTTGTTAGGAGATCTAGCCCTGTTAGGAGCTGATTATTACATAGTATGTAAGAAGAAGGATCTCATATATGCAGAAGAAAGAAGTATTTTTGATCATCAGAGGTAGAGATTAGTGATCGAGAAAAGAAGTAAAGGACATAACAAAGATATATTTGATAGAGGAGATCAAATCTATATTGGAAGGAGAAGATATTTTATCAGCACTATAGTGCAAACCGAAGGATCAGGTACTGAGTCATTCTAATAGGTGAATCAAGGAGAATCTCTTTACAGAGTGGTCCTAAAAAGACTAAGTAAATCTCTGAAAAAAGTGCTTACTTTGTTGTAAGTTTAAATCCTTTTACAAGGTAGCTTGTATAAGTCTTTAAATCTCTTAGCAGGGAAGACCCCTCACATGGTAGATCATTAGTTTATGATCAAAATTTGTAGCCCTAACATGAAAAATTTAATACTGTAGTAGTGAAGATTTGTGGGTGTCATCCCCACCCCAATTTTACCTTTCAAGGGTTTATGGATAACCAAAATCTTTATGTTATGTTTTATTTTCATGGATGCAGATTAGATTGTTAGATTGAATTTGATGTTTGTATTATGTAAGTGAATTTATGTCAAAATGGTGATAATAGTAGATATCTAATTCACCCCCCCTCAGTATATCACTTTCCCATAATAGATTTCCAACAATTGGTATCAGAGTTGAGTCTCTTAAAATATGTCTAAGCACTTGTGAATTAAGGTCTTGGAGATGGAGGTTTATAAGTTGGGAAAGATCATGGAGAATTAGAAGATTGACATTTAGCTTGCATTACATCAGCTTGAAGCAGCCATAGGTGAATTGAAGAAATCCTTAAGCAGAAGGAGAGAGTTGGGAATTCAATAGAATGAAACTCAATATCAAGAAGAGGACAATAGAGGTCTATTTGACAATGGTAATTCTACTAAAAGTGACAAAGCTATAACATATCTACTGGAGAAAAAAAACATACTAAATGAAGACATCATAAATCTGAAGAGAGAACTTGAAATACAATCAGTAAGACTTTGTGAAGTTGTTTAACAGAAAAATAAAGTTGAAGAAGACAAGATAATGGATGAAGAAGATAAAGGAAAAATGTCTATAAGACTTGATGAAAGGACATGCGACATGCATAGGCTAACAAAAAATCAATTGGACATGGTGAATCAAGTGTTACTTACTAATCAAGAGTTGGGTAGGAAAGCTATGGAAATTACAAATATGAGATCGGGAAATAGCCAACTGAAGAATGAACTAAGAGCTGAAAATGAACTCATTGAAAGGATGATCAAGCCTAATGAAGTTGTGAAATACTTTGAAGAACTGTTAAGGTCACCTAGAAGATCTAGTGATACTTTTGGACTTGGACATGATGAGCACCTTTCATCCATTGAAGAAGGAGAATCATCAAAGAGTGGAGAACAAAGAAATGAAAAGCCTAAGAACAAAAAACCTACATGCCATCATTGTGGAAAGCTAGGACACATAGCTAACATCTGCAAAAGAAAACATGGTAAGTCCAATCCTAAACCAAAATTCAATGGAAATTGTTTTAATTGCAAGAAACATGGACATTAGGTACATGAATGTAGGTCAAAGGTAAGTAAACCACCTACCTCACATAGATTTAAAGGACATTTCATTAACTATCAGAAATATGGTCATAAAGCACAACAATGTAGATCCAAAGATAAGTGGACATCCAATAAAAAGACTAAATCACCTAGGAAAGGTAACACATATAATTGGGACTACAATACATGTTATAATTGTCATTATTGTGGAGATTATGGTCATATTGGAGTAAAATGTTTGAAGACACATTTCAGAGGAAAATCCAAGAGTTGGATGAGTGGAATTATGGTCTGTTACAAATGCAATAAGATTGGTCACTTAAAGAGAGAGACTGCAGAGCACATTTACCAAGTAGTGAACAAGTCAAGAAAGAAGAAATTATTGAACATATGAGAAACCAGATGACCAAACATGTAAAGAGAAAGAGGAAGCAAGTAGTAGTGGAGCCAATGAACATGAGGTCACCCCATCCAATGGATCAGGTGATCACACTACTTCAAAATAAGATAAGAAGGTATGCGAGGAACTGGATCTTATAATGCTTTATTTTATATCAGTTCCTAACATTTGATAGGTTAAAGTCCATATCTACATAGATTAAGATGCATTAGGATAGATTTGAGAAAGAAGCTATATTGTATATTTGATGTCGACCATCAATATGTTAGCCCATAGTGACCAAGTCACTAGTGTATGCCGAGCTCCTGTGGCAGCTGAGATATGATATGCACCTAGCTAAACCCAAATGGTAGTATTGACTGAGCATAAGTTTACCAAGTTAACATGAGAATGCTGAGACAACTGTATACACCTACCTAGTGTATGGATCATTCAATGAAGCCCTAATCCAGCTATTTGAAGTCTATAAAGTGGAATGTTACCATTTACTCTCATTTCACTAGTGATTTGAGAACTTGCAGAGTGATTCTAGAGAGATTAACAAGGGTATTTGTGCTAAGTGTGATTTGAAAAGATCTTTATAGCGTGTTGTCAAAAAACATCAAAGAGCTGTTAGAACTAGATATTTACTAAGCAACTGATATTCATAATTGAACCCCAGATTTTGAAGATATGACATCTACATCATCTGCTACAACCAAGAAGCAAGGAAAGGAGGTATTAAAAATTCAACTTGTGAGGAACGATGCGTGCAAACCATAGAAATTTCAATCCATTCCTGAAAGTGCAATAAAGGGAGATCTCACGAGTTCTCTTTCATCTATTCCTCCAAAGGTTCTAATAATTAATGATGTACGTACATGCTACATGTGCAAGATTGGAGAAATAGGTGATTACGAGCTTAGAGAAACATATGAAAAAGTTTGCAACAATAGGGTGTTAAAGGCTGAACACCAGAAGGTTGTCAAGTGAGTTTTAGTGCATGCCCTTGACTTCCCACATAATTTTAAGATTGAATGGATCAAAATTGTGTTGAGTCGTGGTCATGATATGAATATTTGGTTAGAGGGTGGACCAGTTAAGATTACAAAGGAGATGATACATCGAGTTAATGATTACCCTAGTCTCACATGGAAAAAGACAATGAGATGCTAGAGCAAGGAAATTATAAAAGTAAACACTCAGACGGTATGGAACAAAAGAGGGATGACTATATCTACAATCACCGATCTAGAAATTGATTTTGCAGTGAGAGTGATTGCTCACAAGTTCTACCAATCTAGCAGGCTAGACAAGGTTCCTTGTGTGGCTGTTAACCAAGCATGGAAGATGGTGAAGAAAGATGATACCTATGATCTTGTTGAGATACCATTGACACAACTTGTCGAGAACCTCACTTCTATGAAAAAGGTGAAGAATTCAATGTGTAAGTTTGGTTCTCTTCTCGTTTGTCTATTCTTCTATATTCAAAATAGTTTTCCTATAGTTGGTAATATTGTATGGAATAAGGACTGAATAGTCACCCTAAAAATAAATGAGTATATTGATCAGTTAGGAGATAAATTTGAGAGTGTGATGGATAGTTATTTTATGGAGTTTAAGAAGAAAATGAGGAAGAGGAGTAGGATTCATGTATCACTAGTGGAGAAATACTATAATTACATATGTTTCCTAGTTGATATCAACTTCACATATGCACATGCAGTTACACTAAGGGTATCATGGCTTAGACCATTACCTTATGAAGTTAACATAGATGAGACAGTAGCAATAATAACCACCCTATTAGTTGAGGAAATTGATAAAAAGGCTAAATCTTTTGGGACTTATGAGGAGGCTAAGTCCAAGATAACCATGGGATTGAAAAATGCAACCATGGAGAGAAAAAGGGAGAAGTTAGTCAAAAACCTAGAAAAGATGCTAGGAGAAGGAGAAGAGGAAAATGCACCTCTTGAGTTGACACAAGGATTAGGAGAAGACAAGTCTGAAGGGAGTGAAGAGGAGGAGATAGAAATCACTAAGAAAGGAAAGAAGGCATCAATTTACAAGCCTAGAAAGAAAAAAATGCAAAAACCTAAGCCCACTCCTCCTGCAGTACTAAGATGAAGAACAAGGGAAGATTCTACTATTACAACTGTCGAACCACATAAAAAGACCCCAGTATCAGGAAAGAGGAAACTAGTTCAGGCTAAGGGTGTGCTGAGCAATTTAAGGAAGAAACCAAGAAGGAAGCTAATCTTGGAGAAGGATGATGATGATGAGGAAACTAGTATTGATGAGAATATAAAGAAGGGGTCATCAAAAAGGAAAAAATTGACTGTGGATGAGATATGCCACAATATTAAGAGCACTACTAGATTATTAGGCTTTAAACAAATAAAGTTTGAGAAATTGAGCAATGAGGACAAAGAGAAAGTGGAGGAGGCTATTCTTGAGATGTTGTGTACATTTAAGATGATACCATTAAAGATGGGGAATCTAATCCTTGAAGAGTTATACAATAGAATAGATCAGAAATGGTAGTATGTCATGATGATTGAAAAGTAAATAAGGGAGAGCACTCTAGCTCAAGTCATCCCTGATCTATCCCCTAATTATGTAAAAGAATACATGGATCAGTATAGAAGAAGATTTGTTCCCAAGATTTGAGCATGCTCCATTCTACAACATAAGGTTGAAGATATTGTGCAACAAAGCACAAGGTTGTGGAAAATTATTTTGGACTAATAGTTGATAAGAGTTCACAACCGAGTGAAGGAACATCCACTAGAGTAGAATTGGATAATAAGGAAAATTTTAATGAACCATAGACTATTGAGGAAGAAGTAGGGAAGAAAAAAGAAGTGAGTGCATCACATGATGTGATCATAATTGTGGATATCATTGAGCATACCCCAGTGAAAATAGATGTATTAACTAAGGAGGAAATTTAGAAATAGATACTTGTCGAGGTAGCCTCAGATAAGTTTCTACCGAGCACCAATCTAGTACTAATCCAAGTATAAGATTATCCATGAATTGAGAGTACATCAACTATTGACACTAAACAAATAAGCCCTCATATGGTCACAGTTGAACTTCAAGCCTCACAAAGTACAAGTTCTGAGAAATAGGACAACTCGACAATCACAACTTAGATTATACCTGTCGAGGAAGGAAAGAAAGAACAAGTCGAGGAGATTCTTACAAAGAAAGAAGAAAAGTATGCATTAGTTGTAATAATTCCTCATGTGGAGGAAAAGGAGAAGGTTGAAGAAGAAAAAGATAAACCAGAGCCTAAGGAAGAAGAGGATATCAAAGCTCTTATACAAATGGTGAGTGGAAACACACTGAGGAAGAAATCACAGAAGAAGAAGGATAAATATTTTGCAACATAGGTGACACTTGATGAAGTTATAGTGATTCCTAAGTGGGAAACTGATAACCTATCCTATGAGAAAATACAAATATTGCAAGATCTCTTAAAGAAGAAGAGAAAATAAGAAAAGCTGAGAAGGGAGCATAAAAAAAAGAAAGAATTGCATGAGATCAAAGATATTTTTATTGAAGCTTTTGAAATGCACTAGTACATTTGAGGTCAAATTTTGAAGGCCATTTGTTGGATTTGCAATGCCCATTTGTCGATATTTTGACATATGTGTTCGTCATCATTTTTGTGTTGGAAATTGCCATAGAAGAGGTAACCGTCAGTTTTTTGACACTCCATTTAGTCAAAAACTTGCCCATGAATACCAGCTTTGTTATGACATTTCCTACGGTCCATCTATCAGAAATCCAACAAGAAGACCTATCAGAAATATAGCATGGATGTCGCAATTACCTGTAAAAAAGAATTACTTTCTGACATTATAACTATTGGAATAGCGATAGATCCATAGCCAATGTCCGAAAAATAAACCCATCGGTGCTATAGCATTACTATCACTATAGTCTATCAAAAAGAACATATCTCTAACATTGAGACTATTGGAAGAGTGACTGTATGGTAGTATATTACTGATAGGTAGTCCTGTCAGAGATTTAGCATTCTTATCGCACTAATTGTCAAAAAGTAATTTTCTCTAACATTTTATCTTTTGAAGAGGCAACAAGTGGGCCTATTGTCTGATAAGAAACATTGTCGGATGTATAGCACTATCATTGGAATAAACTATAAAGTGTCAAAAAAGTGACGGATATGCACTATAAAAATAAGAAAGCTCAAGAGACCATCATAGGTTGTCTCTTTGTTCGATCTATATTATTGGCAAAATGTTTTACATTTCATTAGCTCATAAAATCCAAGGATTTGAAAGAATTTAATATAATATGTTCGTGACGACGTATATTATTTAAATTGATGTTGCACAAATTTATCTACTTCACGCACTTGTAGACTATGAGGATAGTGATAAAGAAGCATCTCCTCCAATGACCTACATTACTCAAGCCACGGGAGGGGATGCTTCTTTATGGCCATCCTTGTAGTATACAAGTGCATGAAGTATATAAATTCATTCAACATCAAACTCAAATAATGTACGTTATACATGAAAATATTCTATTAAATTATTTCAAATCCCCGAATTTGATGAGCTAATGAAAGGTAAAACATTTTGTCAATAATATAGATTGAAGAAAGAGACCAACTATGATGGTCTCTTGAGCTATGTTATCTTTAGTCCTAGCTACCGGGTAAGGCCTGGAAGACTTATACCTATCGATCGTCGAGAATAATCACTGCCTTGCATTTATGTACACTACACAGTATCCAATCTAATTGATCCCAGTCTCACAAAAACATTTTACACTTGTGTAGCTCATCAATACTAGAGGCCTAAAGTAATTTTATATTATCACTAGCACATTTCGTGGATGGATGAGAAACAATATCCAAAGTTTCTAGATAACTATTTTTGAGAAGAGGAATGAGTGGAGGCCAAAGAAGGGATAATTGTGAAGGTTTTATAGACATAGGTTACTGAATCATCATCTTTGCATTGGTACTCAATCTGGTCTCCACTCCATATACATCTTCTCAAAATCTAAAAACTCTCCATCATTGATTCCCGTCATTTTTTAAGCATCTCCGTGGACTGAGACCTTAAATTATTGAGCTTCTCTTTGTTTCAAGAATAGTTTAACATTCTCTACTTAACAGGGCCAACCACATGAAGGTGGAAGCTCATTTGGCCCCTCCTAGGAGCCTCTTATGACCCTTTATGACATTTTAAGACATCTAAGATGTATTCTTAGGGATCATAAAGGGTCATAAGGGGTCTTGGGACACAACAACTGAGAAACATAAATGTAGGCATCATGGTCACAATTTTTTGGAGACACAACATAATTGAGTGGTATTCACAAACGATTGCCTTTGCAATCATCTGGGAATACCACTCAATTATGTTGTGTCTCCAAAAAATTGTGACCATGATGCCTACATTTATGTTTCTCAGCTGTTGTGATATCTAAATTGCAGTCTGTAGTTGTTGCAGCAGTAGAGCCTATATTCCACAACAAAAAGGAAGACATATTTTTAGCCCGGGTCTGGATCCTACCCCAATTGTCAAAGGATCTAGGGCTAGGCTAGAAAGATGTCCTCCCATTTTGTCTGCAACATTGTGTCCATCCATGATCTCAGGAATATCATCATCTTTCCACTCTTCATTTGCCAAAATATGCTGCTTCTTCAAGCTTGCAGAGTAATCTTATTAATAAAAGAACTATTTCCAACATTAGGGTATCCACAGATCAAAATAGTTGATGTTATTGGTGCTTGTGCTAAAGGATATTGATTCACTATTTTGAAAGGGCCAAATCATTTTTATTTTGATTGTAGAGAAAAGGAGTGGGATAAAATGAGTGGGTGAAAGCTGATCGAGCATGAGAGAAGGCATTGCATTTTATTTGATCATGAATGCTGTCTGAAATGACCAATCATGTTTTCTATTCAATTCTTTTTGGTGCTTTTTTTCCCCATATTCAGTAGATAAAAATCATGGTGGCAGCCACTTAGCCATCTTTTTGATGTCCTAGGTATTTTATAAAGATACAGGTATGTGGATTTATCATTCAGTTGCTTGTAGTTATTGGTCAAATGCAAATATTTTGTCAAGTTGAAAGGGCAAGATATCAATTTGGTGTTTTTGGTTTATGTTAAAAGTTGATTTGGTAAAATCCTCAAAAAACACACTACATGTTCTAAAATGTAAAGAAGTTGAATGCTAAATGTAAGATATATATCTCATCCATAGTAATCAAAAGAAAGGACATGAAACTTATAAGGAGATTTACCAATCCAAAAATATAAGAAAATAAGAAACATGATTGGTACGTTATGAATTGGTTTTTGAGGTGCACAATCTTCATCAATCTCCTCAGAAGAAGATCCCTCCTCATGAAAAATGCATTTAACACAAAAAACAAATCTACAAAACTAAACCAATGACATGTTAAGAACAAAGAAATAGAATGATAATAATACGCTAAAAATTCTATTATGTTTAATACACACAAAAGGACTAGTCCCAAAAATTCTTAAACATACTTTATCTGATATGATAATAACATGCTAAATAAACTGATAAAGGTGTTATCTGCATTTAATCTGCCAATTACTAATTACACAAAAAATAAATTTACAAAACTAAACCAATGGCATGTTCTTCGTGTGGTACAAGGAAGATTTGGCTATGAAAAAAAAAAGTGAAATGGCCTCATCATTTTTATTTCGATTGGATAGAGAAGGAACGGGAGAAAAGGAGCGAAAGATGAGCATGAGAGAAGGTATGTGATTTCTTCATCTTTCAAGCATCTGGCATCATATTCGACCACAAATTTCAAATGCATTGCATTTTATTTGATCATGAATGCTCTCTAAAATGACTGCATTCTATTGGTGTCGTGCCCTAGCTCATGCTGATGTAGACAATCCCACAATCCCCAAGTTTGAATCCACAAACCTCCACTAGGAATGAATAAGACCTCTACAGGTAGGACTTCTTGGCAAAAATGTTTTGTTCACCCCACAACCTCCTTGCCAATTTTATACATGAATCAACACCCTCCTGACTCCTTCTTGGCAATCTCAATTTGAAAGTATAGCGTTCTCCAACTTATAGTTCTAGGAACCTAGCCAATTTCCTTGTAGCCCTCCTACTTGGGTGTTTTGGATTTTTATCAAAAATTTCCCACACAACCTAACAATCTAAGGATAGTTTTGGACACCCTTTTTAGTTTTCTTTTAATTTTGTAAAGCTTAGGATTTGATTATGAAGTTATCCTACCAAAGGACACTCAAGACACTTAGGGCTAATAGGACTAATTAGGGGCTCTAAAGAAGGAACTCCTCTCAAATGGATTGATTTCCTCCCCTTAAAAATTTTAGACTCTTAAGACAAGGCATGACACTCCAAATCCAAGGTTTGGTGTTTTGATTCATCACCCATCAAAAGTTATGGGGTCTGTTGCAACCTATCTAGAAGGTAGTTACATAGAGATGCCTACCTAGGGCTTCCTATTTCTCCACCCTTCCCTACGTGTAAAATTATTTCCACTTGGAATATTAATATAAGCAAGCCATTCTTGCATTCCACCAAGTTTCATCAGATTCCCATGGCCAATTTGCAAGAAATGGCCAAAAAGCCTTGAAACCCTAAGGTCTATCCTGAATTCAGGGCAATGACTTTGAAGTTCTAATCACACAAAGACAAGGTAGATTGAAGACTTAAAACCACTTGAAAAATGAAGGTAAGAACCATAAGAAAATTCTCCAATCAATCTCCCTTCATCCACCATCCGTACTAGGCTGTACAATTGCTGCTTCAGTCTAAAAATTGTAGAAAATAGGGTATATTTTATTAATTTTCAAAATCTATTACATTACCATGCACTCACACATTGGTATGACCAAATTCACTCTTAAATAGACCCCTGCTAACTATTTTAACCATCTTTGGTTAGTTAGAGAGGTAATACATTTGGTGGTAACATATTTTTAACAAGTTGCTAAAGTTGCAAAGCAACTTTTTAGCAACTTTTACAAGTTTTGTGCAACTTTTCAAATTTGTTGCTTATCCTTTAATCCTTATGCTACCTAGGCCTATGGTGATGACCTAAGACTTCTTAGGGTCTAATAAAGACCTTAAATTCCTAATTAAGACCAAATCTAACATAAAACACCCCTTTTATAAGTCCCCTCAATCTAAGTGTCTTAGGTTTATATGGCCACCCAAAAGAACTTGATTGAACATTAGGACTCTTATGAGGGTACATAGTCATCTATGAATATAAAGAAGACTTTTGATCTCCTTGGCATCAGTTCTCTTCCTCTGATTTAATCTTTTGAAGGTGCTCCTACACCATACTCCCAGGGTGAATGATTCTCAAGTCCTCTTGAGACTAGTTCTTCAAGACTTGTGCCAAGTCTCTTCATCTCTGCCTCATCCATCCACATAGCTTCTTCTTCTAGATATCCTTCCCACTAAACCAAATATTTCTTGTAGACATTCTTCCTTGTCTATTTAACAATCTTGGTGTCAAGTATCTTGTCTAGTTTCCTTGGCTCACGGTGTGGAAGTTCTGCTAGGTCTTGTTGGAGCTCTTCCTCTTGAATGCTTGCAGGCACATCCAATGGGCCTTTGTATGGGGTTAATTCAAAAATGTTGAAGGTAGGTGAGATCCCCAAATCTAAAGGTAAAGAAACCTTAGAGGCATTCAATCCTATTTTCTTGATGACTTCACAAGGACTAACTTTCCTCATCATCAACTTTGTGTGTTTTCCTTTTGGAAACCTTTCTTTCTTGAGGTACACCCACACCAAATCTCCAATCTAAAACTGTAGGTCCCTTCTCTTTTTGTCTACATTTTCTTTGTACTTCATTGAACTTATTTGTAGTGCTAGTTTGACTTTTTCATGCATCTCTTGGATGTTGGTTGCAAAGTCTTCACCATGGGCACTCACATGACCTCTTTGAGGAAGATCCCTTAACTCAAGAATACCTCTTGGACTCTTCCCATAAACAACTTGAAATGGAATTTTACCTATACTCCTATTGATGGAGTCATTGAATGCAAATTCTGCTTGGGCAAGAACACTATCCCATTTTTCTCCATACTGCTTGGTTAGGCATCTCAATAGGTTTCCCAATGACCTATTTACTACTTCAGTCTACCCATCCATTTGGGGATGATAGGAAGAACTAAAATGAAGATTTTTCTCTAAATTTTTCCACAAGGTCCTCCAAAAGTGACCTAGAAATCTTACATCTCTATTAGAGATTATTGTTTGGGGTAGACCATGGATTCTAACAATCTCCTTAAAGAATAGGTTGGCTACATAAGTTGCATCACTTGTGCTCTTACAAGGAATGAAATGGGCCATTTTGTTAAACCTAGCCACTACAACATAGATGTTGTCAACTCCTCTTTGAGTCCTTGGTAGACCCATGAAAAAGTCCATGCTGCAACGGTCTAGTGGGAATGGGAAATGGTTGGTATAGTCCTCCATTGGTTGAAGTACCCTTTGCTTTCTGACATATTGTGCAAGACTCCACAAACTTCCTTACCTCAGTGGGCATCTTGGGCCAATGATAGAATCTCCTGATCTACTCCAAGGTCTTATCCATTCCAAAGTGTCCTCCCATGCTTCCTGCATGCTTCTCTCTGATTATGTTCTCTCTCATAGAACACTTTGGGATACACAACTGATGTCCCTTAAATAAGAGTCTATCCTGAATTAGGAAGTTTGCATACTGGTTGTGATATGTCTTTGAAAAATCACAACAAATTTGATAGATGTCTTTGAAATCTTCATCAAACTGGTACATGTCCTTCAAAGACTGAATGCCCACACTTTAGAGCCTAATTTCTTGCACTGTCATGATCCTTTTGCTTAGAGCATCTGCCACGTTATTGACAACTCCCTTCCTATGTTTTATGAAGAAAGTGAAGGCTTGAATGGATTGAACCCATTTCATATGTTTGTGGCCCAAATTTTCTTGACTATTTAGAAAACTCAGAGCTTGATTATCTGTCTTGACCACAAAATATTTTGGTAGGAGATAGTGTCTCCTTTTTTTAGTGCTTGGACTAGTGCATATAGTTCCAAGTCATAAGAGGAGTATTTCCTCTTAGCATCATTGATTTTTTCACTGAAAAAGGCTATTGGCCTTCCTTCCTAGCTTAGTGCTGCTCCTATTGCAGTGTTAGAAGCATCACATTCTATGGTGAAAACCTTTCAAAAATTAGGAAATACTAAGACTTGTCTATCAGATACCTTCTACTTCAGAAGCTAAAAAGAGTCTTCTGCTTCCTTGGTCCACAAAAACTTGTTCTTTTGTCCCCCTTTGATAGTCTCCATCATTGGAGCACACAACTGGCTAAAGTTCCTGATGAAATTTCTATAGAATGATGCAAGGCCATGAAAGCTCCTCACATCTATCATTGTCCTTCGAGAAGGCCAAGATAGAATAGCCTCTATCTTATCAGGATCCATCTTTATGTTTCCTCCTACAACCACAAAGCCTAAATACACAAGCTCTTCCTACATAAAAACACATTTCTCCAAGTTGATAAAAAGTTTCTCCTCTTGTAATCTTTTGAGGACTAGATCTAGATGCCTTAGATGGTCTTCTTTTGTTTTATTGAAAATAAGGATGTCATCTAGATACACAATGACAAATTTTCCCAAGAATGATTTGAGCACTTCATTCATGAGTCTCATGAATGTGCTAGGGGCATTAGACAACCAAAAGGGCATCACCCTCCATTCATACAAGCCTTCATTAGTTTTGAATGTTGTTTTCCACTCATCACCAGTCCTAATTCTGATTTGGTGGTATCCACTCTTCAAGTCCACCTTAGAAAAATACCTTGCACCCCATAAATGATCCAATAGGTCTTCAATTCTAGGCATGGGAAACCTATATATTATTGTGATCCTATTGATGGCTTTGAAGTCAGTGCACAACCTCCATGTGCCTTCTTTCTTTGGGGCTAGAAGGGCAGGTACTGCACAAGGGCTCAAGATTTTGGTAATCAACCCTTTGTCTAAAAGTTCTTGTATTTGCTTAGCCATTTCTTTGTTTTGTTCAGGGGTTAGCTTATATGTTTCTTTGTTAGGAAAGGTGGCTCTAGGGATAAGGTCAACATGGTGGCTTATCTCTTTGATGGGAGCCAACTCACTAGGCAAGTCCTTAGACAAAATGTCTTTATACTGGTCAAGTAGATCAGTCACTTCCTTGGGGTCAGTCCCTCTCAAGGCTTCTACTTTGACTTCCTTTCCCTTCTTCCTATCATTCTTAGGAAACATAACAAGAGCATAACAAGGATTTCCTTCCTCAATAGTTTTTTTAAAATCCTTTTGACCTACAAATAGAAAATTGGATTCACTTTCAACATGATCAGAATGGGGTAGGAATGTTACCTTCTCACCTTTGTGCATGATTGAGTATGTTTTTAGTCTCCCATCATGGTGTGCTTCCGCATCATATTTCCATGGCCTCCCAAGGAGTAGATGGAAAGCATCCATTTGGACTATCTCATAGAGCACCTTTTCTTTGTATTTCCCAAGTTGGAACTCCACCCAAGCTTGTTCTTCAATGATAGTTTACTGGCTTTTTGTAAGCCAAGACACTTTATAAGGGGTGGGGTGTGGGACCTTTCTTAGTTTCAACTTCTCTACTACTTCAATAGAGATCAGATTGTCAGTAGAACCACTATCAATAACCAACTTACATACCTTGCCTCCAATTTTTCATGAGGATCTGAACAGATTCTTCCTTTGGGGTGGCTCTTGGGTGACTGGTGTCTTCAGCAATGTCCTCCTAAGCATCAATTTTTTCCCTCCTCAGGTACCACATAGGATCCTTAACTATTGTTTTCTTGATCCTCTTCTTCCCTGACAAGGTTAGCTCTCCTCTCCCCCTGCTTGTTCTTATTTTTAGGGCACTTAGATGCTAAGTGTCTTGTTGGATGGCACCTATAGCACTTCACACCTTCTAGGCCTCTTCCCCCATTTCTTCCTCTAGAACTATTCCCTCTTCCTCTAAAGGTATCTCTAGGACTGTTGTCCCCTCTGTGGTTATCTTGGCTTGAATCCCCAAAATCCTTGGAGTTTTGTTTGCCATCATTATGTTGACTTCTACCTCAGAAACCTTTGCTATTTTTTTAATCTCTACTTTTATTTGCCTAGTCTTGTTTCCTTCTCATCTTCTCCTTTGCCTTTAATGCCAACTGATAGTGTTGATTGACAGTAGTTATGGTACTCATGCTTAATTCATCTTGAATAGACACCTTCAAGCCTTGCATATACCTAGCAAGTTTCACACTCTCAGGTTTTGCCAATTTTGATTTCATCCCAAGCATCCTGAATTCCTCAGTGTATGTTGAGACATCTTGGTCTCTCTATCTCAGACCCATCCTCTTCTTATGAAGTTGGACTTCATAGTCTGTAGGGATATATGCTTCCCTCAATAGATCCACCATCTTCTTCCAAGTGGTGATTGGTCTCTTTTCTTCCTTCAATCTTTCAGCTTGAGTGAAATTCCACCATGTGAGGGTAGACCCCTGCAACTTTGACTTGGCTATCTTCACCAATTGGGCCTCATGTCTTTCCTTTTGCTCTCTAAAAAGTTTTGCCAATTCTTCATTAGTTACTCTGCTTGGCACTTCTTCCTCACTATTCTCTGACATGGTGTATTCTTCCTTCTAAGGACCTTAGGAGCTTTGATACCAATTGATGTAGGCAATCCCACAATCCCCAAGTTTGAATCCACAAACCTCCACTAGGAATGAATAGGACCTCTACAGGTAGGACTTCTTGGAAAAAATGTTTTGTTCACCCCAAAACCTCCTTGACAATTTGATGTATGAATCAACACCCTCCTGAATCCTTCTTGGAAATCTCAATTTGAAAGTATAGCATTCTCCAACTTATAGTTCTAGGAACCTAGCCAATTTCCTTGTAGCCCTCCTACTCGGGTATTCTAGATTTTTCTCAAAACTTTCCCACACAACCCAAAAATATAAGGATAGTTTTGGACACCCTTTCTAGTGTTATTTTAAGTTTTTAAAGGTTAGGATTTGATTATGAAGTTATCCTACCAAAGGACACTCAAGACACCTAGGGCTAATAGGGCTAATTAGGGGATCTAAAGAAAGAACTCCTCTCAAATAGATTTATTTCCTCTCCTTAACAATTGGAGACTCTTACGAAAGGATAGGAAACTCCAAATCCAAGGTTTTGTGTTTTGATTCATCACCCATCAAAAGTTATGGGGTATGTTGTAGCCTATCTAGAATGTAGTTACATAGAGATGCCTACCTAGGGCTTCCTGTTTCTCCAACCTTCCCTGCATGGAAAAAATATCTACTTGGAATATTAATATACATAGGCCATTCTTTCATTCCGCCAAGTTACATCAGATTCCCATGGTCAATTTGCAAGAAATGGCCAAAAAGCCTTGAAACCCTAAGGTCTATCCTGAATTCAGGGCAGTGACTTTGAAGTTCTAATCACACAAAGACAAGGTAGATTGAAGAATTAAAACCACTTGAAAAATGAAGGTAAGAACCATAATAAACTTCTCCAATCAATCTCTCTTCATCCACCATTCGTACAAGGTCGTACAATTGCTACTTTAGTCTAAAAATTGCAGAAAATAGGGTATATTTTATTAATTTTCAAAATCTATTACATTACCATGCACTCACACATTGGTATGACAAAATTCAATCTTAAATAGACCCCTCCCAACTTTTTTAACCATCTTTGGTTGGTTAGAGAGGTAAGACATTTGGTGGTAACATATTTTTAACAAGTTGCTAAAGTTGCAAAGCAACTTTTTAGCAACTTTTGCAAGTTTTGTGCAACTTTTCAAATTTGTTGCTTATCCTTTAATCCTTATGCTACCTAGGCCTATGGTGATGACCTAATAATTCTTAGGGGTTAATAAAGACCTTACATTCCTAATTAAGACCAAATCTAACATAAAACACCTCTTTTATAAGTCCCCTCAATCTAAGTGTCTTAGGTTTATATGGCCACCCAAAAGAACTTAATTGAACATTAGGACTCTTATGAGGGTACATAGTCATCTAGGAATATAAAGAAGACTCATGATCTCCTTGGAATCAATTCTCTTCCTCTAATTCAGTCTTTTGAAGGTGCTCCTACACCACATGCTTTATCTCCATCATTTGATGTTATTGGTGCTTGTGCTCAAGGATATCGATTCATTGTTTTCAAATGTTTGGATCATTTTGGTCGTGACTGTTCCTCTAGTACACAGTCAAGAAATGTAACTATCTAATGATTATATGTAATGTTGAATGGATTAAATGCTTTATTCTTGGTAGAAGTGAATGGGGGGAATAGTGTTGGTGTTAGGTTTCATTTATTATTGAATTTAATGGTTTCAAAGATGTGTTGAGGAGATTGCTCCTTGTTTAATGTTAACTGTTCCTGCACAATCCACTCATACAACATTGAAATTCTATGTGATTGACAATTTCATACAACTGGTCCTTTGGAATGTATTAAATACAATCTAGTAAGTTATTGAATGCTTTGGAGACTACTGGTTTCACTGTCCATGCGTTACCAGTGACTGAGATTCATTAAAGGATAAAAAACCCTTCATTTTGGGGTTATTGTGTGTGGGTTCAAATGTAGGTTTGATTTTGTTAATGTTTAGAAGAGATCAATAAAGTATTTAAAGACAATCTTACATGTTTGGAGAGGTTTGAGAGGCACTTATCATGACTGTACCCTCACAAACAATGGCATAGATTGGTTTTTACTAAGTTTCCTTTCTCTATTTTGAGGTTTCCTTTCTCTGCCACCGGGGTACAGTCAGAGGGTTCATTGAAAAAATGATCCTTTGAATGGTTACTATGAATATGAAAGGATTTGATATAGTATATTGTTCATTTTACTTGGAGTGTGGAATAGCTTGTTGAAGGGTGAAAGTAGTTTTGATCATTTTGGTTGTGACTATTCCTCTACACAGTCAGGAAATGCAACTGTCTAATGATTATATGTAATGTTGAATGGATTAAATGCTATATTCTTAGTAGAAGTGAATGGAAGGAATAGTTTTGGTGTTAGGTTTCATTTATTATTGAATTCAATGGTTTCCAAGATGTGTTGAGGAGTTTCTCCTTGTTTAATGTTAATTGTTCCTGCACAATCCACTCATACAACAGTGAAGTTACAAAACTGAACCGATGGCATGTTTACAAAAAAAGAAATAGAATGATAATAATATGCTAAAAATTCTATTTTTTTTAATACATGCTAAAGGACCAATCCCAAAAATTATTAAACATACTAGTTATCTGATATGATCAATTGTTAATAAAGGTCTAATTCTGTAGACTACTAGCATGAAGGAAGACCTGACCTAGCCAAATCTTCCTTGTACCACACAAAAAATGTGTGATAACTATGTCTACTCCAATCTTAATTTTTTAAAAATTCATCATATCAGATAAAGTATGTTTAAGAATTGTTGGGAGTTCTATTAGACCTTTGTTGTAAACATGCCATTGGTTTTCAAATGTTTGGATTCATGTTTTATTGCTGAGATGCTCACTAAAATGAATGCATTCTACTGGGTCATGCCCTAGCCCATGCTTTAACTCCATTATTTGATGTTATTGGTGCTTATGCTCAAGGATATCCATTTTTTTGAAATGTTGACTCTGGTTATCAAATGGATAGCCTGTGAGCTTCTAGCTAGGTGTCATTTGTATTGATACCTTAGGGCATCAAGTGTATTGTATCATTGATAGTTGAGACTTTGTTAAAAGGAAATAGGACAAAGAACAATTTTGATTTAGTTTCTCTATTTTGATCTCTAAGTGGCTTACAATGCTAGAGAAGTATATGTAGATTTACGAATGCAGTTGCAGGATACATAGAAGCCGATAATTCATAAGAAATCCATCCATCCAATTTGATTAGAAATTAATACAAGAAAATATGGTCCTCCAATGGCCAAATCATCTAGACCTTTACTGTCCCCTCAACCCCCAGTGACCCTTCAAAACTGGGTTATCATGCAATCAGTGAGCGATCCTTCATTCTCCTAGTCTGCTCTGCATCCAAACATATTGGAAATACACAATACAATGATAAAAAGTCTTTCACAATCCCCCTTCCCTCAAGTAACACTATCAACCATCCATTCCACATAGCATTTCACTATTGTATGAGTGGATTGTGCAGGAACAATTAACATTAAACAAGGAGCAAACTCCTCAACACATCTTTGTTGTAAACATGCCATTGGTTCAGTTTTGTATATTTGTTTTTTTCTGTTAAATTCATTTAAATGGAACTTTAAGCATAGTAATAATATGCTTAATCTATTAGTAATTGCAGATTAAATGCCCATAACACCTTTATCAGTTTAGCATGTTATTATAAGATATTAAAGAAGACCTGCTATTTGTCAGAGAAATCTTCACTGTCCCCCACAATGAAGACAATGAAGATTGACCTCCTACCCCACAAAAAAGAACATTTTAATAATAATAAGATATAATAGCGTGTTAGAATAAACTTTGAACAAAGACATGTAATGCTTAAGTTAATGATCTAAAAAGCTGCAAATATAGGAATTGAAAAAGAAGATAGTGCCAAGAAACATTTTCACAAATATGAAATGTGAGGAAAAGTAATAACATTAACAATGCCAAGATTCACAACATTAAATTTCACCTACGGATGAGTTTTTGCAGTGGGTTGCCAAGCATCAAAAATATGTTGAGTTGCATTTGAGTTGTAACTAAGAGTATCATGTAGAACATACCCTAAACTTTGAAAGCGCTCTCTAGCCTGGCAATTCAAAATTCAATCTAGGCAAGCATTAGTAAGTGAAATAAATTATAGACATCAACATCAACATCATCATAATCATTAGACATAAATTATAGACATCAACATCAACATAATCATAATCATTTGGAGGGTATTTGTTTTGGATAGTACTATGTTGAAAGTTTTTGTGATGCTTCTAAACATTAAAGACATATTTTATGGCTTAATGATAATATAGATTAGTGTTTTGTTTTCTGATGGAATGTTGTTGATCATTCATGGTCTTGAAGAAAATTTTGATTGTTTTGATTCTCAATTCTTGACGTTATTTCTCAATGTGATATAGACTGACCACAAGATGGTTCAATTGGTCCTCTCTTTCTGTTTAATCATTTATCTTCTTCATGGTGTAAGTGTCAATATGTTATAATCCAACCAGCATGTCATACCCCCACTTCTGATAAACCTCATAGCATGCAAATCACAGCCAAAGACTTGGGTGATCAACATACACAAACAACGATTACCCTCAGGAAACAATGATCATTAATATTCATTAATGGTGGGTGGTGATTCCTTGGTAATAAAGGCATTGAAAGAATTCATCATCTTAACCAAGTCATAGGTGGTGATCCTTGAAATAGAACAATTAGTAAAAGGAAATAACAACATAACATAATTTGGAGTGAGGAAGAAGGAAAATTGGAAAACAAAACATGGAATAATTAGGTTGGAATTGGAGAAGGATTTAGAAATAAAATTGAACTGGAAAAAAGCCAAATTATCCAGTTCTTTGTTTGAGGTTGGGTTCCGGTTCTACTTTTATTCTCCTTTGGTTTCGACTTGGGTTCCTTTGGTAGGAACTTGGGTGCTTGGGCCAATCTTGGATGCACCTGCAGTATTATAAATATGATACATGATGTATTTTATTCATAATTTTATAGGCTAACTCATTATTATGGTAACATGGGTATGACTACACTCCATGCCTTATAATGGTACCCAACATGGAGTGTGGTTCAAATGAATTGAACCAAATGCTGATTGTGATGGCTATGATCATGATGAAGATGAATATGAATATTAAATCTAAAATATGGCTTGTAATTTGAATTTTCATTGTGAATGAAGAAACTATAGATTCAAGTTGACTCATTGTATGTTGTAGTATATTTGTTCCCTAGATCTACCATATTATATATGTGTAGCTTGTAAGGGACATCTTCTACTCATCCATGTATCCGAGCTCGGTGAGAGTTCTTAGGAGAAAGACATGATGTCAATTGGAGATGGAGAAACCAATCTCAGAACACCACTTGAAGCCTTGCAATGTTGAGAGTGGGATAAAGGCTACACTTGAGACCCTATATAAGGAACAATCTTATTGAGTTTCACTTTGTTTCGAGAATAGTTTTATATTATGTACTAAATAGGGCCAACCACATGAAGGTGGAAGCTCATTTTCTCCCCCCCTAACATCACTCTAAATTCCCCGTTAACATCTAACATTCATTAATTATTTCATCCATTAATAAAATGTAACATTCATTAATTATCACATGATAACATTCATTAACATTCATTCACACATTAATAAAATGTGACATTCATTAATTATCACATGATAACATTCATTAACACATTATAAAATTTATGAACATTCAATACCACATAATTAAATTCATTGGCATATAAAAATAAGTCATTATCAATTAAGGTGCATAGATGACAATCATTTCTTTTTTTTCTTTTGATTTCTAGTTTTTAAGAAGTAATCGTTAAGAGGAGTATCAATATCATCATGATGATCATCTACCCTCTCATTAGATCTCAATGCATGCCTAGTTCTCTGTTGATGCAAAGGGGGGTCATCTGCAATAACATATAAAAGGGTTAAATTAAAAACATTTTATTATAATTAAAAACATTAAAAACATTTAAAGTATTTCAGTACTTTACAGGCCATAATCATATAGCTCTTTACTTGATCTAGTCACATCATCAACGTTGAGGTTATTTTTTTTGGCCTCGGCCTCAACCTCAACCCACTCATTAACAGCGGCCTCTACACTCTCTATAGCTACAATACAAATTGTTACATTAATCCAAACACCAATTGCAATTAAATTTGTATTACTACACCAATCAATTTAAGATGTTTACTTGTATTATTGTGATGGACATCCTCATTGTCATCAACACGCACAGGTTGTGTAAGGAAAGAATCGACAGGCTGCATTTCAATTTCATACACATTCATGTTATCATTATTTTCTTACTTAAAATAAATTTACTCACTTTATGTTGGAACTTAACATCAAATAAACTAATTGGTAAATAATTGAATTTGAAATATCATCTATTTAGCTTACTTACAGTGACAGATCCATCAATAGAACCTTGTGCACTTCTTATTCTTTTTGCCACGACTTTATAGCCTTGTTGGAAGCCAATTCTCTTGTCATGTTTTGTGAGACTTACATTGAACTCCGTGCCCTACATTTTTGCTTGGTATCATCAAATTTTATTTTATTGTTTCATCAAAACAAAAAAAGATTTCAAATTAAATTTTTTTTTTATACAGATCAAAGAATTATTTTCAATGTTAAAAGCCATCTACAGATTGTATTTTTCCTCATTGAATTCTAACAATATTAACACTTACAACTCATGCAACAAGTTTTGAATAACCACTAGAGCCTAGCTTGTGTTGCCCATGCTTTTGTAGTCTTTCCTTTGTTGCCTTTGATGTGTCAGGAAATCTATGAAGAGATTGAAATATGTTAGTTCATATAAATATGAAGAGTATTTAGTACACAATTACATTCTTAATAGTATCACATACCTTCTTCTTTTCTCTAGTGGTGTATTTCCTTTTTTTATTTTAGTTTTCTCATTCACATCTAGAATAAGAGATTTCCACTCTAAATCAAGAATGCAAGGGGGGCACTGGTAATTTGGGTTTTTGGTTAATGTACACCTGTACTAGTCCCTAATATACCTCAAACATAACCCATATTTTTGAAGGAGCTTACCCTTCTCAAATGCACAAGGTCCAAAAAAGTTTGTCATACTCTCTACGAGATCATCCTTTAACTTTTGATTTTGGGTTTTCCACCTTTTAAGAAAGAAAATAGTGTTAGATTAAAAAATGGATGTAATGATAACTATCCTAGCAATGATACGAAATCAAAATAGTGGATTGGAGTTTTAGTTTGGATATGATGTTTCAACCTATACAGATGGTGGGCCCAAATATCCGCAAACACTCTTCATTAAGTTTACTATAAAAAATATCATTCCCTACAAAATAATCATGGGATCATTAGTCGAAGGATATAATAGTATAAAATAAGAATACAATAGATGTAAGCTTCTCATATTGAATGCAAGGTGTAATTAACATATGATTGTATAGTAAAAGAAAGGTCCAATCTTTAAAGTACCTGGAAGTTTTTCTATTTTCAAGAGAACTCCTTCGCTCACAAGCAATATGCAATCCTTCACCATTCCCGTACTAGGAATACTAGTACATCCTGGAAAATCACCATCAAGTGTTGCATCCCCTATTGCATAAATTGAATCCATTACAAAATGGCTCTAAGAAAGAACACTTCAAGGGAAATAAACATATATATAATGATAGAGAAAGTAAAATCTGTGTATGAGTAGGTGGTGCCATGGCATCTGTGGCCAAGCTACATGTTGCCAACATTGCAGGACATAGTACATCTAAGCCTACCATCATATGAGGCAGCGATAGTAAATGATCATTGACATGTGCTGAAGAATAAGATTGTTAGAGCATAATAAAAGAATTGATTAGCATGGACAATATTGTTAGAGAGTAAAACAAAATATAGTCCAACATGTGATCTACCTGAACCAGCTACAGTACCCTCATCATGGCCGTGAGGATTAAAATTACGCAAAAAAAGCTGTAAAAGAAACACATTCGCTTATTTTTTAATGACATAAAAGACTACTATAACATAAAAACTATTATTGAACTTTTGTTATAATTAAAATTTACATTAATACTTACTCTATAATTTTAAGATAGGTGCATCAGTTTAGTTTCCCTCTTTTGTGACTCAAGAGTCAGAGAGAATATAGATGCCAATTCAGCCAAATCTTCCTTGTACTACACAAAAAAACTGTGTGATAACTATGTCTACTCCAACTTTAATTGTTTAAGAATTCATCATACCAGATAAAGTATGTTTAAGAATTGTTGGGACTGGTCCTTTGGCGTGTATTAAATAGAATACAATTTTCAACATATTATTATCACTCTATTTCTTTGTTGTAAACATGCCATTGGTTCAATTTTGTAAATTTTTTTTGTGTTAGATGCATTTAAAATTATCTTCATTGTCTTCTGATTGTCTAAATGCTTCTTTATTTGTTAGCTAATTAATATATGCTAGTATATAAAGAAGACAATCAGAAGACAATGAAGATTTGTCTGACAAAAATGAATACACTAAACTGAACCAATGACATGTTTACAAAAATTATCATAATTCGCAAGCAAAAATGAAACAATGGCATGTATATAACTCATTAGGAGTGAGTCCTTCTTTAGAATCTCATGAGTTTTGTACTATGAATGCAACGTATTGTGAGTTTGAAGAGAGTTCGTGACATGTGTGATAGAACCTACTTTATCTAACATGGTGCATTGTTAAACAAATTAAGGGTAGAGTAGTTATTACTTAGTTTTTTGTGGGGGACAATGAAGATTTGTCTATCAAATAGTAGGTCTTCTTTAGTATTTCATGAATTTTTACCACATATACTGTTTCAAGCCTTTGAGTCTTGGAGAAGAAGAATGGTGTAAGTTGAATAGATTAGAGTGAATGGGGTGTTGAAACATGGTGAATAGACCATGATGAGATGATACTTGATGTCGTGACTAAGTTTCCCTCACAAACAACGGCATGGACTAGTTTTACTAAGTTTCCTTTCTTTATTTTGAGGTTTCCTTTCTCTACCGTAGGGGTACAGTCAGAGGGTTCATTAACAAAATGATCTTTAGAATGGTTACTATGAATATGAATGATTTGATATAGCATATTTCTCATTTTACTTGAAGTTTGGAATATCTTGTGTAAGGGTGAAACTAGTTTTGATCGTGACTGTTCCTTTACATGGTCAGGAAATGTAACCGTCTAATGATTATATGTAATGTTGAATGGATTAAATAATTTATTCTTGGTAGGAGTGAATGGAAGGAATAGTGTTGGTGTTAGGTTTCATTTATTATTGAATTCAATGGTTTCTAAGATGTGTTGAGGAGTTTGCTCCATGTTTAATGTTAACTGTTCCTGCACAATCCACTCATACAACAGTGAAATGCTATGTGGAAGGGATGGTTGATATTGTTCCTTGAGGGAAGGGGGATTTTGAAAGACTTGTTATCATTGTATTTTATATTTCCAATATGTTTGGATGCAAGGTAGACCAGGAGAATGAAGGATCACTCACTGATTACATGATAACCCAGTTTTGAAGGGTCACTAGAAGAGGGGAATGAAGGATCGCTCACTGATTGCATGATAACCCCACCAAGCATTCTTTCCTCTAAGTTTCCACAATATCTCAAAGTATGATCATTATTCTTTACTTTCTTCTATATGCTATTCTTTCTATGGTTTTGTTATCTCATAAATATATCAAAAACATTACAGATGTGCATATAAAAGTAAAATATTGTCCTTCAATTGTTCCACATTGAAGCATTTCCTCTTGGGAGTATTCTCTTCATTTGTACAATATCTGTCAAAAATGGTTCCCATATTTCTTTAAGATCTATTTTAATCTTTATATTGCAATTTTGATTAGATTTGACCAATAGTTGATTTCATTAGTATTTTATAACATATACTCCTAATGTGAAATGTGGAGAGAAAGAAAGAGACACACTAGGTATGAATTACATGATATACCCATCATCACTTAGCACTTAAATAATAAATTATGGATAGGGAACAACCCCCTAACTTTTGGATGTTTGTTTCATGTTGGCCTCTTATTATATGCAAAGGTAGGCCTCTCTTAGGCTAACAACCACAGTGTAGGGGCCATAAATTATGGATACCAAAATAGTGCACACTTGTATTAAATTAGGTTCACTATACTACAAGGGAATGGAAACCATGCAATAGTGCCTCGTGGGGATGGAAGAAACCCTTCACCAAGAAGATGATTGTGTCTGCAATATTTACTAGAGGCAAAGAACATAATTTGGTTCTAGCAATTACTCCTAAAATATAATGGCATCCACAAAACACTTGGAAAAGATAGCACTCACTATATCTTTTATCACTCTTTTAAAGCCGGGATAATAAATCTCAAAGATTGATGAATGAATTCTTGAGCACAAAGAACCATTGACAGTTATGATTCATGTGTACAATAGCCAACAACCAGTTGTTCCAATCATGGTGTCCAATAATTATGTTAGAAAAAGCATCTACAAATTCCTTACACAACCATAATAGATTCAAACCATGAACCATAAGAACCTAATAATGGGACTAACAAAGATATAGCCTAAACAAATCTTGATCATGTTCCACCCTATTGTAAGGCCCAAGAAGTAACTCTATCTTAAAGCTACAAATTCCTCTAGATGAAGCTCAAAGGTCATGTAGCTGAAGCATAGCAATACTTGAATGAATATAGGAATAATTTGATGTACAATCATTTGCTAGCTTGGTTTGTGGGTTTTCCACATAATATTTTCCCTTTAACCACATTTATAGTTTGAGAAAATACAAAAAAAATTGTTTCAGATTTATATTATCCTTTTGAACTAGCACATTGCCATCAAAATGCATAATCATTGGTCATCTCAAGAAAATTTCTATTGATTAGTAGGATATCCTTATAAAAATTTGATGCATGGATTTCTTGTGAATTATCAACTGCTATGTATCCTCCAACTATGGAAGGAATAGTGTTGGTGTTAGGTTTCATTTATTATTGAATTCAATGGTTTCCAAGATGTGTTGAGGAGTTTTCTCCTTCTTTAATGTTAACTATTCCTTCACAATCCACTCATAAAATAGTGAAATGCTATGTGGAAGGGATGGTTGATAGTGTTCCTTGAGGAAAGGGGGATTGTGAAAGACTTGTTATCATTGTATTATGTATTTCCAATATGTTTGGATGCAGGGCAGACCAAGAGAATGAAGGTTCACTCACTAATCTTGCATGATAACCTAGTTTTGAAGGGTCACTGGTTGAGGGGACAGTCAAGGTCAAAATAAAAGGGGGCATGATAAAAAAAAGAAAAGAAAAAAAAAGAAAAGAAAAAGTTATTTCATTTTCCAAGGTGCATAGGTGGAATAAAAGAAAAAAATAAATAAATTAAAAAAGAAAAAAGAAATCATTTCATTTATCGAGCTGTGTAGGTGTCATTTTAGAAATTTGTAGAAAGTTCTTGCATTTAATATTTGTAGCTAGGTAGTTATGACTTTCTATTTTCTTATTGGCCCACAAAGGTAATGTAATTTTCTAATTGGCCCACATTGTGGTGCTTAATATTAATTGGGTGGGTATTTAATATTTGTATCAAGGTAGTTGCATTGATCTTTATCCCACATTGGTTGTGTTGTAATATCTTGGGTGGTAAATGCCTATATAAAGAAGGCATAGGAGCATTCATAAGTTCTCAAGTTGTAGAATCTCCTATTGGAGAAGAAGGCTCAAGCTGTAGAAGCTCTCTCATTAGAAGCTCAAGTTGTAGGATCTTTTATTAGGGAAGAAGCTCTCTCATTGCAAGCTCTTGGATTGTAAGAATGGAGGATGTAAGATCTCTCAAGTTGTAATAATTTTGAAGTATTAATGTATGCTTTGTAAAGAATTTTGTCTTTTCTTTGTCTCCATGTTGTTATGTCTTTGGTTATGAGTTGGTAAGGGTGTTGTGGCCCTTCATCAATGGTATCAGAGCAAGAGTTCTTGAGTGTGTAGACAGATCACCGAATGTGAGGTAGTTTGCACCAGGACCGTGGGTTGGGTGAAGTTTTCCTTAAAAGGATGCGAGTATGGAGAGGAGAACGAAGAAGATGACTTTTGTGATTGGATGGATTCTTAAAATTCCTAGACTTAAGAAAATTAGAGAGAGATATAAGGAAGAGACAAGAGTTACAATACTATATTTGAAGAAGCAAGTGGTGGAATTAGAAGTGGAGCTGAAAAAGACAAGAGCGATTCAAAGAGATGATGTCAATGCTTTGGATGAAGGAAAGAAAGAATATACATTGGATTATCACACAAGTGGTACAGAAGAAGAGGAAGAACATGAAGATGAAAAGATTCATGAACTTGAAGATGATGAAGATGATTTATTAATGAAGATTGCAGTAGTTGAGGAAGAGTGGAACGTCTTAGTTAGAGGTCAAAAGAAAGAAACCATTACATGCCTTGTTGAAGTCACGAAAGATGAAAACAAAGATGAAGATGTGAAAGAGGTAAATTTTTATGAATCATGGGATGCTAGCTTTGAGATGGATTTGAAAGATAATGATGATGATTTATATGAGGACATTGCAAGTGATATTTGGTATGCAAAAGAAGATTTGTATGGTATTATAGAGTTTATTACAAGTGCATTAGATCCTAGAAGTTTGGAGGAGAATGAGAGTTGCAGATGGAAAAAGTTGATTGTAGAGGAGTATTGTCAGTAGTGGATACTTGTTCCAGCAAGGTGTTGGAAAAGAAGAAAAAAAAAATATCAGTAGCGGCTACTTCATTTTGTGAATCCATATTCACAAAATTTTTCCTAGCTTGGGTGTTTGATGTAAGAGCATCTTGCATCACTGCAAAATAAAAGGGGGCATGATAAAAAAAAGAGGAAAAAAAAAGAAGAAAAAAATAGAAAAAGAAAAAAGAGAAAAAAAATGAGAGAAAAGAAAAGAAAAGAAAAGAAAAAGTTATTTCCTTTTCCAAGGTGCATATAGGTGGAATAAAAGAAAAAAATAAATAAATTAAAAAAAAAAAGAAATCATTCATTTATTGAGGTGTGTAGGTGGCATTTTAGAAATTTTTAGAAAGTTCTTGCATTTAATATTTGTAGCTAGGTAGTTACAAATTTCTATTTTCTTATTGGCCCACAAAGGCAATGTAATTTTCTAATTGACCCACATGGTGGTGCTTAATATTAATTGGGTGGGTATATTTGTATCAAGGTAGTTGCATTGATCTTTTATCCCACATTGGTTGTGTTGTAATATCTTGAGTGGTAAATGCCTATATAAAGAAGGCATAGGAGCATTCATAAGCCCTCAAGTTGTAGGATCTTGTATTGGGGAAGAAGCTCTCAAGTTGAAGCTCTTAGATTTTAAGTTCTTGGATTGTAAGCTTTGAGGATGTAAGATCTCTCATATTGTAAGATCTCTCAAGTTGTAATTATTTTCAAGTATTAATATATGCTTTGTGAAGCATTTTGTCTTCTCTTTGTCTCCATGTTGTTATGTCTTTGGTTATGAGTTGGTAAGGGTGGGTTGGCCCTTCATCACAAGGTCTGGATGATTGGGCCATTGGAGGACCCTATTTATTTGTATTAATTGCTATTCAAATTGGATGCATGGATTTCTTGTGAATTATCAGATGCTATGTATCCTACAACTGCATTCGTAAATTTGCATATACTTCTCTAGGGTTGTAAGCCACTTAGGGATCAAAATAGAGAAACTAAATCAAAATCATTCTTTGTCCTATTTCCTTTTAACAGAGTCTCAACTATCAATAATACAATACATTTGATGCCCTAAGCTATCAAATATACAAATGGCACCTAGCTAGAAGCTCACGGGCTGTCCATTTGATAACCACAATCAACATTTCAAAAAAATGGATATCCTTGAGCACAAACACCAATAACATCAAATAATGGAGTTAAAGCACGGGCTAGGGCATGACACTAGTAGAATGCAGTCATTTTAGAGAGCATTCATGATCAAATAAAATGCAATGCATTCAAATATGATGTCAGAGGCTTGAAAGATGAAGAAATCACATACCTTCTCCCGTGCACAACTTTTGCTCCTTCTCCCGCTCCTTCTCTATCCAATCGAAATAAAAATGATGAGGTTGTTCCCCTTTTTTTTTTTCATCTATACCTCGAATCTATTAGAATTACGATGGTCAATTAAACACCCATAAAAATACTGACACCATCGGGGCTTATTACAAAAAAAAAAACCAAATTCGTAATAAAAAATTACCAGTCAGAAGCTTCTGTTGAAATTTGGCCCCAAATGTAGTAGTGATGGATGATGTGAATGAATCTCCACCTATCTTAGAGAAACTAGTACAAATCATTAAGAAGGTGAATAGTGATGACAATGAGTCAAATGATAAGCTTATGAAGTGGTCTGAGAGAAAGTTTGAGACCAAGGTACTAGAAAAGGTTTCAACTAACATTGCAGTCAAACAGGTAGAACTTTCTACCTCAGTAAGAAACCTAGAATAAGTTGTGTAGAATGCTCATTCTCTGTATAAGAAATTATGCAATGTTGAAGAGTTCACTAAAGATAATTAGGACTTGATTGAAAAACTTCAATTAGAATTAAAATCTACAGGTCATTCACTAAGCATGGATGTAAGTTCCAGCTCCATCCACTTCACTAGATTGCTTCATGCATAAGGTAGATTAGCTGAGTTGATGGCTAATGATGAAAAAATAAGGGCAAGGCTAATTTAAATTCAAATGATGATGACACCTCATCTTGAGGTTATGCAAAAGGAGTTAGCCATGATAAAGGAGTTAGTGCAGAGAGACCCTCATCTCTCTATTTCCAAGAGCCTAGTGGATCTAGTTGCTCAACTAGAAATAAAGACATAGGTTTTGGAGTCTGTAAGGTTTAGATGGGACAATGCATTAGGTATGATAATACAGCTCCACAAACAATTTTTAGATAAGTATTTTAAAACCCCTACACCCCAGGAACTTCAAGTGACAAAAATAAGGGGGAAATGACATGACACAAAATATAAAGGAGAATGACAGACTTCAAAGAAGAAAAAGGGAAATGACACAAAGGAACTGCAATGCTACATACAAAAGAATACAAGAAATAAATGTATATCATGGCATGATATATTATTTTGCAATGTATATATTTAGTTGTGAAAGAGTCTTATGTATATGTATGTAGACTGAGTTAGATGGACTATTTTATGTTGACAGGTTGGACATTTTGAGAGTTAGATGCTTGGTTCATGGATGTGATCATGGTACCATAGATTTTGGCATGACATGATTGGATATACAAGTAATTAATTGGTGCTCATTGGTTTGGATTCCTGATTTAGTTATGGTGGTATATCTTCTTGGTTAAGGATCATGGTTATTTAGTTTCTTTGAGGAGCTCATGAGGTGCACTTTGAGTTCATTGATGGTGTGATGTCTTGGTTGATTCTTATGGTTAGAAGATGCTTTTTTCATCATGATGTCATGGATAGCTTGGATACACAGTTTAGTGGGACCTTGTGATAGTGATGAGGTGGCAGTGCAGGATTGGTTCCTATTTTTGTATCTTCTTGGTGTAGGAGATGGATATCATGATGCCATGGGTGACTCGGTACCACAGTTGAGTGGGAGTTAATGGCAGTGATATGGATTTAGTGCTTGTAGATATTGGAGGGTGTCTTAGATCCTGTTGTTGAAGAATCATCTTTGACATTTGTTGGTGCACTTGTAGGTGGTGGTTATCTTCATGGTGTGTGGAGATGGTGACATCTTGAGGACTCATGGGGTCCTTGGTAGAGGTGTGGTTAATGATTTAATTTGACATGTTATCCTTGGTTTTAGGATGGTTTCATTATTATTTCATGGTATACTTTTGATACCTGTTTAGAGTTTGGCATGTTATGGTATGTTCATATAGAGCATGGTATCTCTTTGGATGAGATGGTTTAGATCATGGTTGTCATGTTTATGATCCTGATTCCTAGGTTGGATTTGTCATATTGATCTTGGTTTAGTTTCTTGGTATTGAGTACTCAACATAAGCTGGATCAGTTAGAGTTTTGGTGATATACTTTCAACACTATAGATTCTATTATCTGGAGACCCTACCTTGGGTGTGAGCCATGGGAGGATGAGCATCAACTTGGATACCATTTGGATTCTTGGTGGTTGATAGGGAGGATGCCTTACATTATTGAGAGATAGTTGGTTAGCTAAGTCCTTTGATAGTTTGGCAGGATGCAGGGGATGCCATAGGGACAGGGTTTTCTTGCACTCACCAGGAGAGGCATGATTGGGGACCGATGGAATCATTTGAGATTGCCAAGCATGAGTTTTTAGATATGCCATTTCAGGCATGGTCCATGAGATAGGGGTTCGTAGACCCAAGGATGACAACTGACTATGAGAGGCACCTTAGGGAGCATCCATTCCTAAGGTTGACTGATCCAGCAAAGAGGCCACCAGAGAGAGATGTAGTAGATACATGCTGAGATAGGTGTTAGGATTAACAAGGCAGAAATAAAAATTATGTGTAAATATAACTAATATCAGAAAATAATAAACCACACAGAATAGAACACAAGACACATAGATTTAACGTGGTTCACCCAATCCCTAGGCTACGTCCACCAACAGTGAGTCCAATATTATTATTATCCAGTGATTACAACCTGATTACAATCCGTAATCCCTTATAGCCCAATTCTGCCGCAAGTACTAAAATCATACATTATGAAAATCCCTAACCCTAAGCCATATTATACAATATTTTCCTGCTTTAAGGTTAGAATGAGTTATAAGTAGTCAGCCCAAATAACCAAAAAATAGTCAACCTCAAAAAAAAATTTCCTTGGGGGCTGCACCCCCGAACCCCTGCTCTTGGGGGCTGCCGCCCCCAAACCCCCACTCGGGGCCCAACCCGGCCCCGAACCCCGGCGAGGTCGGGAGGAAAAATGTACAGTACTTTCCTAGATAGTACTTTCCTGATTAGTCACCACAAGCTAACAATCTCCCACTTGGTGACTGATCAGTATCCACACTATACTCTAAAAAACCTCCCACTTGGAGACTGATCCTGTAGCAATACCGCTACCCACATGAGGCTCCCACTAGATTGAACCACCTTGGACTCAGCTGTTCCTTTATTTTGTTCAATCTAGAAGACCAACTGAAGCTGAACATGAGTTCAACTTCTCCCTTGTTACTACCTTTGTAAACATATCTGCTGGATTATCATCAGTATGAATCTTTTCCAGCCGTAACTGTCCATCATCCAAAACTGATCAAATGAAATGGTACCACAACTGTATGTGTTTTGTCTTTGAGTGCAAAGCAGAATTCTTTGCAAGATGAATGGCACTTTGGCTATCTGTATGTAGAAAATTATCCTTTTGTGGATGTCCCAATTCTTCCATGAAGAATTGAAGCCATATCATCTCCTTGGCTGCCTCTGTAGCAGCAACATACTCTGCCTCTATAGTGGATAAAGCAACCACCTTTTGTAGTTGAGAAATCCAACTCACTGCTGTCCCACCAACAGTAAATATATAACCTGTAGTACTCCGCCTGCTATCTATATCTCTTGCCAAATCTGAGTCAACATAGCCTTGTACAGTAGTAGTAGAACCCCCAAAGTGTAAACACTTACTGGATGTGCCTCTCAAATATCTGAGAATCCATTTGACTGCATTCCAATGCTCTATACCAGGGTTACTCATATAACTGCTAACGACTCCCACTGCGTGTGCAATATCTGGCCTAGTACATACCATAACATACATTAAGCTCCCTACAGCTGAAGCATAAGGTACCTTAGACATTTTAGTCTCTTCTTTTGGTGTCTTGGGACACATATCCTTAGTCAATTTCAAATGACCAGGCAAAGGTGTGCTAACAGCTTTGGCATTTTCCATAGAGAAACGTTGCAACACCTTCTCAATATAATCAGCCTGAGATAGAGACAATTTCCTATTTTTCCTATCTCTACAAATTTTCATACCAAGGATTTGTTTTGCTGCCCCCAAATCCTTCATAGCAAAAGATTTTGCTAACTGTTGTTTCAACCCCTTAATGTGATTCATGTTAGACCCAGCTACAAGCATATCATCAACATATAAACATAAAATAATGTAGCTGTTATCATCCAACCTCTTAAAATAAACACAATGGTCAGAATGACACCGACTATATCCATGCCCATTCATAAAAGTGTCAAATTTAATATACCATTGCCGAGGTGCTTGCTTCAAGCCATATAAACTCTTCTGCAATCTGCACACCAAATTCTCCTTACCCTTGACCTCAAATCCTTGTGGCTGAACCATATATATTTCTTCATCCAAATCACCATGAAGAAAAGCTATTTTAACATCAAGCTACTCTAAATGCAAATCTTCAGTAGCCACAATACTTAAAACAGTACGAATAGAAGTCATTTTAACAACTGGAGAAAATATCTCATCAAAATCAATACCATGTTTCTGTGCAAATCCTTTTACGACTAATCTAGCTTTAAATCTTTTCGTACCTCCATCCTCTTCTTTTATCCTGTAAACCTATTTATTTTGTAAAGCCATTTTACCTACAGGTAACTTACATAAATCCCATGTCTGATTTTTCAGCAAAGAGTCCATTTCATCTGTCATTGCAGACTCCCACTGAAGCTTTGTATCCACCTGCACAGCTTCATTATAACATTCAGGTTCACCAGCATCTGTTAACAAAATAGAATACAAAGATGGAGAAAATCTTTCTGGAGGTCTACTGAGCCTTGTTGACCGTCTAACACTCACTGGGGTGTGTGGTATTTGTTGTTGCTGATGTTGCAGAGCATAAGGAACTACTGGAACATGAACTTGTGGAGTATCATCCAGTACTACATAGTCATTTTCTTTCTTCTCATGCTGCAGCAACAGATCTTTGTACAATACTTTCTCATTGAATATGACATCCCTGCTTCTTACAATTTTATGATTTTCAAAATCCCAAAGCCTATAACCAAATTCATCAATGCCATATCCAACAAATACACATTTCTTTGACTTAGCTTCCAGCTTGGTTCTATTTTCAGAATCTATAAGTGCAAAAACTTCACAACCAAAGGTTTTGAGAAAAGAATAACTCACCTTCTTACCACTCCATGCTTCCTCTGGAATACCACAGTCCAAAAGAGTAGAGGGGCCTCTATTGATTAAATAAATAGCAGTGTTCACTACCTCTGCCCACATATTTTTGGGCAGCCTAGCATGCAACCTCATACTCCTTGCATGCTCCATTATTGTCCTATTCATGCGTTTAGCCACTCCATTTTCTTGTGGAGTCCTTGGTATAGTTTTTTGCCTACGAATACCATTAGAGGAACAATATTCTTCAAATTCTGTGCTGCAATACTCACCACCATTATCAGATCTGAGACATTTTAAATTTTTACCAGTCTCATTCTCAACCAAGCATTTTCATTTCTTAAAAGTTTGAAATACATCAAATTTCTGTCTAAGGAAATAAATCCAAACTTTTCTTGTTACATCATCTATAAATGTAACATAATATAGAGGGCCACCAAGGGAAGATACCTGAGCTGGTCCCCATACATCTGTATGCACAAGCTCTAATCTCTCATTTTTCTTTTCCTTCCCACTCTTCACAAAACTAACTCTCTTTTGTTTTCCATAAACACAACTTTCACAGAAATCCATATTGACATATTTCAGACCAGGTAAAACTTTCTTTGAATGAAGTAATTTCATACCTTTTTCACTCATGTGCCCGAGTCTATTGTGCCACAGTGCTGTGTCAGAATCTACAGCAACAGTTTGATGTTCTTCTTGCTCAACTGCAGCCACTGTTCCTAAACATTCATTATCTTCTGAAACAATTAAAGTAGAAGGAACAGTATGACCTGTACAAAGATATAAGGTGCCTAGTTTCACACCTTTTGCTACTACTAAGGAACCTTTTGAAACCTTCCAATTTTTATCATTAAAAGTAACTGTGCAACCCTCATCACCCAGTTGCCTTGCTGAAATTAAATTCCTACTCAGCCTTGGAACATGTCTTACCTCTTGTAGTAGCCAATGATTCCCATTCTGGAACTTAATCTTAATTTTTCCCTTTCCAACAATCTGACAGGGTTCATTATCTCCCAAATAAACTAGCCCAAAATCCCCTTGGACATAATCAACAAAATAACTTCTATGGGGTGTAGCATGAAATGAAGCCCCAGAATCTAAAACCCATGAATCATCAATACTTTCTAAGGACAAGAGCAAAGCATCCTCCTCGGATTTGTTACTTACTACATTTGCCTCCTTGTTTCCATCATTTTTGTCTCCTTGATCTTTCTTCTGAGACCAACAATCTTTCTTCTTATGACCTGGTTTTCCATAGTACCAGCAATCATTTGGCCCTTTAGATTCGGACCTCTTTCCCTTTGATTTTCCTATTGAATTACCATGATTTCCAGAGTTGTTTCCTCTATCTCTTGTTCTGCCTCTGCTCTTTGTGTTCAATACACTACCCGATGTGGATGCCCCTGAGCTTTTCCTACGAATTTCCTCACTCAATATAACACCAATAACATCATCATACTTTAGGGTATTAGAACCAGAAATAGAATTACTAATAGCCATTACCAAGCCATTCCAACTTTCTGGCAAAGAATACAAAATCAAGAGAGCCCTAACCTCTTCATCAAAAGTAATTTTAACTGAGGTTAATTGACTTGTAATTGTATTAAACTCATTCAAATGATCAGTAATTGATCCACCTTCTACCATTTTCATATTAAATAAATGCTTCATAAGAAATACGTTGTTTGACACTGAAGGCTTTTCATACAACTTCACTAGGGTTTCCATCAGATCTTTAGCTGTCTTTGCTTCAGTAATATTGAATGCCACCGATTGTGCCAGGCATAGATGAATACTCCCCAGTGCCTTCCTATCCAAAATATCCCAATCCTCCTGAGAAATTGATTTCTCTTTCTTGGCTACTCCCTCTAAAGGCCTCCATAGATCCTTCTGATAGAGATAATCCTCCATTTGCATCTTCCATAATTGGAAGTTCTACCCATTAAACTTATCAACCTTTAGCCTACCCTTGTCTGCCATTTCTCCCACTTAACCGAGAGACTCTCCCACTAACTCGTGAGACCTGCTTCAGATAATAGATGAAAGAACGAATGAAATAACCTCACTCTGATACCACTTGTTAGGATTAACAAGGCAGAAATAACAATTATGTGCAAATATAACTAATATCAGAAAATAATAATGCACACAGAATAGAACACAAGACACACAGATTTAACGTGGTTCACCCAATCCCTGGGCTACGTCCACCAACAGCGAGTCCAATATTATTATTATCTAGTGATTACAACTGATTACAATCTGTAATCCCTTACAGCCCAATTCTGCCGCAAGTACTAAAATCATACATTATGAAAATCCCTAACCCTAAGCCATATTATACAATATTTTCCCACTTCAGGGTTAGAATGAGTTATAAGTAGTCGGCCCAAATAACTAAAAAATAGTCGGCCTCAAAAAAAAATTTCCTCGAGGGCTATACCCCCGAACCTCGGCTCTTGGGGGTTGCCACCCCCAAACCCCCGCTCGGGGCCCAGCCCGGCCCCGAACCTCGGTGAGGTCGGGAGGAAAAATGTACAGTACTTTCTTGGATAGTACTTTCCTGATTAGTCACCACAAGCTAACAATAGGCAACAAGGCTATTATAGGAGAGGCCAAGGGAGGGGTAGAGGTGATGGTAGAGGTCATCGCAGTGATGGTGGAAATGGAGGTGACGAAGGTGATGGTAGAGGTAGGGGAGATAAAGCTAGGCCTCAGATGAGAGGTAGAGGTGTGTGACCATGGGGATTGATGCCACCTCTTGTGAGATAGGTACAGAGATAGGTTCTAGCACAGGGTCCTGTAGGTTCCCCACTATAGATTCTAGCAGGTGCCACGAGACAGATACCAACAACTACCCCGATACAAGTGGATCCAATAGGACAAGCACAAGTACCTAGACAGGATGATGTAGATGATGTCCTTGATTAGCAAAGAGTTGTACAGGGTGGATTAGTACAGGATGATGTAAAAGACAAGCATATGCTAGATATTGGAGATGATGTATAGATACGAGATGTGGGGGCATAGGATGTACATGTAGAGATAGATGTCAGAGGATAGGATACCTACATATAGAGGGATTTTGTTGAGGAGGATGATATAGAGATTGATTCATTTCTAGTCAGACTAGCAAGGACATAGGTACAAGCAAACCATGTCCCTAGACTGGAGAGATGGGTGGAGAGAGTGAGAATGCCATGATCAGCCATGAGTGAGATGTTTCCATAGAGCGACCTAGCAAGACCAAGGTTCTATTGGATGAGCTACATCAAACAGAGGAGTTAGGACCTCATGGAGATAGCTTACGGGTGATGGTACGGGCCTATAGGGAGATCACCTACTAGAGGGATGCGTATAGATAGGCTGTGCTGAGTGATCAGTGGATTGGGAGCTTCAGAGATAGCTCTTATGTAGGTAGGATAGGTATTCATCATGGACCAACTGAGGGAGGAGGGGTATCATCATGTCCTTCGAGACCTTCCACAGGATTAGGAGATCGAGCAACACCAAGTCTTATTGCATCACGCAGGCAGTGACAGATTGAGTCTAGACGTAGTGGCTCATAGTCATATTGTATACACAATTTTTTGTATTGGGATCACCATTGTATCAGTATATTTTATTATGTTTATGACTTGATGGAAACACTTAGACACATTATCATTTTATGAGATATCACTAGACATTTGGACATTTTATTTGTCTTATATAAACGCTTATGTGTTAGATTATTTATACATGATGATGCAGTTCTATTATGATTTGCTTTGATGATTATATATACATGTGCATACTGACATATGCAGAATGTGATGATTTACTTTAATATGCATAGTACTTATGTCCTAGAATGAAAATGGTTTAATTTCTTTTGAATGCATAATGATGTATGGTCTAGCATGTGATGATGTCGGTCAAATAAATGCAGTTCCTAAATGATTGGTTTTTTAATGCTATGTGTTACTAATGCAATGATATAAACAATGATGAATATGACAATGTAAAATGATGGATAATAAATGAATAGATAAAAATGCATGTAATGGATAGCAACTAAATGATATGAGTAATGATGTTATATGTAATGTGAAAGTTTATTTCATGAAATCACAAAAGAATTGGACAAATTCTAATATGATAAAATAAGATAAAATGTGGTAACCTAAAACATGATAAGTAAAAGGTGATTAGATAATAGCTATAATGAAATGTTATGTTAAATGATCAAAGAATGCATGTTAAATATACAATGATTATATACAAATGAACAAACCTAATGATTACATGTGATAATGAAAAATGGAATATGCAAAATTTTCTAAAATACAAGATGAAATTTTTTTTTTTTTTTGATATCCAAATGTCCTCAACTTAAATAACAATGTGTTTGACACAAGAAGAAGGGACTAAGATAACATATGACCTTAATAAGCAAGAGAACCTACAAATCCCTATTAAAGGAGCACTGATATGCAACATGATTCAGCTAAGTGTAATGCAAAATGAAATATGAAATGAGTATCTCCACAATCTTCATAAAACATCTTAGAACTTCATAATAACTAGAATTTTATTCTCATCATTGAGCTTGTTATGTTGCAAGGAAATGCACGCATCATGGTATAATTAAACTAGGATGACCTGAGCATTTCTTGCATGGAGTTTAATATAGAAAACTTGACAAGCATCTAGGTATAATTAAACCGAGATGACCTGAGTTTCATTTGCATAATAGACAAGGAATATTCTCCCCTCCATCGGGGAAAAAAATTTAGAGTTGAGGTATGTGTGGCATATCGTCATTAATAGCACATGCAGAACAAAATAATGTGTATATTGTCAATACTATTAGACTGATGAAGGCAATTACGAATGAACACCCCAATTACTTGTTCCTTCGACTTCATCGAAAAATATCCAACAAACAACAATCAAAGAAAATATCATGCCCCATCCCAGCCATTCTAATCAATAACATATGGGAGTTATAAACTCATGTCAAAGATATCCTAGAATAGCATAGGAAACATTATAACAATGAAATCCATATATGAATGCATAATCTTCAACAAATCATTATAAAATGCTTTCCATGAATATACATTTTTTTGCCAAAAGATAGTGTGTAGGTGTATTGATCGATTTGATTGATGTATAGCCCTGTCAAATGTATAGATAAGAGGTCATGTTTCAAAGAATAGATAATAGATTATAAATCATGATGAGGATAACATTGTGTAAGAATGTTTGACTGTGTTTTCTTGTCTGGCGAAAGTACTCCATTATGTCCTCTAAGAATCGTGACTATCATAGATCCACTTCCCAAACTAGGTCATGGACATGCCCCCAGCTAGGTGATGGACTGACTTATTATGGATGAAGAAGGACACAATAAGATTAGGATGAAGACCAAGACAAAAGACCAAGCTATGATGGGTTTTATTATGGATATATACAATGGAGAGTGCTATGAACTGGCCATTTTATTATGATATATACATGACAGGAAAAAGGTGATTGATTAGCCATTTTATTATGGGTATATACAATGAGAAGACATGCTAGAAGATTCCTAATAGAGAGAGGAGATAACTTGTCACACATGGCACCTCTTGCCAGGTTTTCACCACATGTTTTTATTGCAATTTTCTTTTGATTTTTTGATTTTTTGATTTTTTGTATTTTGATTTTTGTTAGTTTATCTATATACATACTATATGCACACCCCTTGCATTGAGATTTCAAGCATAGAACTTCTTGAAGTGCATCTTGTTAAGAGGATCATCCAAGGGATCTCCCTCAGGTGTAGACAACTGATAAGCCCCAGAGCCATAGATTGTTGCAATCACAAAAGGACCTAGCCAATTGGGTTCAAACTTGCCCTTCTTCTCATGATGCTATTGATTTTTGGGATTCTCACGAAGGACTAGATCAGCCACCTGAAAGTCTCAGGGTTTTACTTTGCTATTATACTGATGAGACATCCTCTACCGGTAGACTTTCAAATGATCATAGGCTCCCCGATGGTGTTCATCCAGCAATTCCGATTCTGTTAGCCGTGTAACTTTATACTCTTCATCTAGAATGAAATATTTTAGGGATACATGAAGAGAAGGTAACTTGACCTCAAGGGGCTCAAAAACTTAAGAACCATAGATGAGAGAATATGGTGTGGCTCCATTTGGGGTACGGATGGAAGTGCGGTAAGCCCAGAAGGTGGGATTCAATTGGATATGCCAGTCACGGCCAGTGTCATTGACAAATCTAAGATAATAAATCAAAGTAATTAGCAAACAAAAGTGAAGAATACAATAAAAATGAAGCTAAAACATGTTAGGAATAAGGTGTCTCAACCTTGTATATTTCCTTACATTTGTTATTTTCTAAATGTCGGGACTTTGGACAATGTGTAAGGTGATCATGACTGAAATACTTATGATGGATTTGTATGATGGTCATTAATATTTGTAAGAGCTAATTGTGAAAGATTCGATGATGGGTGAAGACATGCAAGACATGTGGCAAATGATAAAGTTGAGTACTATACACTCTTCGACAACTGTGGGTTCCTATTTTCTTAGAGAATGGTAAAACCCTAATACGACTGTTGTTCAGAAGTTACCCTAAAAAGGGAAGCACATGATATAAGTATTTTCTAGGGTTGTGAATTCAGATGAGAAGTGAGTGTATTGTTGGAATATTTTATGCTACCGGATTTGTCTTCAAGTGTTTATGATCTCCTGAAAGAACTTGCATTGCAAGTGTATTGTAAACTGTAACAGTTTTGATTAATACATTGTGTAGGTTTTGGAGTGCTGGGGTTTTTACCGAAAGGTTTTCCCTAGGGTATATCATTGTGTCATTATATTTTTCATGTATTCATGTTATTGCAACAACATCTAAGTTAATTGTATTAACATTCTATAATTGATAAGGGTTAAATCTGAATTTGCACGGTCCTCTCCTTCAGATTTTAGTGTAGGGAACTATTTTCCGCTCACTTAGTTTCCTTTCAAAACAAGGTTTTACCTTCACCTACCATGTAGCTTGTCTCCATTGCCCTCCTAGATTTGATTCCTTGAAGATGTTGAGCTCTCAGATTTCCAAATGAAGCTCCTTCCCAAGATTCTCTCAAAGTGTGGAGATTTGAGTAAATGTATGCAAAACTAAAGCTTAATTATGCAAATATGGTGGATGAGATGCAAATGGTGTGATGAAAATGGCTTGAATGCTTGATGATTTTGGATTTGTGAAATGCTTGATTGCTTGTGTGCTTGATTGCTTAATTGCTTAAAAATTCCTATTAGCTATTATCTCACAAAGGGAAAATGAGGCTCCTTTTATATATTTTTGGAGGACCCAAGCCTAGGTGGCGCAATCCTACAATGGAGACTGAAAGGTGGAAGATCCTAGGGCTAGGATTGACTTGGTTGAAGGAGTTGAGAGAAAGGTGGATGTAGTTGGAATGTGAGAGGAAGAATAGGGATGATGTTCCTCTCACATTGATATGGAAGAGAAGAAGGTGGAAGGGAAAGACACGTGTCAAGTTTCTCACAAAGACCATTGAGAGGAAGAGGGAATGACTTTTTCCTCACGAGGACTCTTTGTACAAGTGTCCCATGAGTCATCTTCAACCCTTAGAGGTGGCTTGAGAAGCCCCTTAGGAATAGGGATTGGCTCTTGACTTGGTTTAGGAGAAGACATGTGGTCATGAGACCAAGTCTTATGAGGCCACGTAGCCCTTAGGAATAGGACATGTGTGGGTGAGGATAATGATTAATAAATAATTAATAATTATTATTTATCTTAGCCAAGGTGATTTGTCAGGTGACTAGGTAGATGAGGTGGACTAGGGGACTTAGTCATAATTAGTGATTGTGTAATTGATTTAATCACTTTAATGAGACTATTTAGAAGATTTAGGATAGGAGAATAAACTATAGTGAATCTATTAAATAAATTGAATAATTTATCTAATAAATAGAGGAATAAATATTAATTAATTAATAAATATTTAATTAATTCATCAAATCAATATTAATTAAATAATAAATATTTAATTAATTAATGAAGTCACTTTTTGGTGTATACATTTTGCCCCTCTTTGAAATAATGTGCTGGTCACATTGTTTCAAAGAAAAATTCCAGCATTTTTGCCCCTGCCCCAGACAATGTCTCAGACGACCTATGCATGCCCCCTCGGGAGATTGATTCACAAAAAATTATGTTATTTGATTTGATTTGATTTGATTATTATTATTAGTTTTTGACAACCAATCTCATGAAAAGAAATGGAAGAGAAAATGGGTGAAAATGAGGTGAAGCGGAAAGAAATAGATAGGGAGGGTTGACACATCAAGCAAAACGGTTCCATAGGCTATATATAGGGCTAAGGGGTCCACAATAAAGTCATTGTGCACACTTGTGATTTGGTGATTGGAGCGGGGAGAGAGAGAAGAGAAGAGCTATGAAGATGTCATTCCCACTGTCAGACCACCGATTTGAGAGAGTCAGACACTTCTAGAGGCCGACTGATTTGGGAGAGCTGATAGGTGACTCATCCTGCTTTGTCAATTTGTTGATTTTATGATTTTGTAGTAGAATTTTAGTGTGTTTAGGTTAGATTTAATCAGTAGTTTAGCTTAGAAATTTTTTTATTCTTGGCCGCCAAATGAATGCGCAGTTGCGGAGCATGAATGCGCAGCAACTAGCAACGTTTGCACAACAAACGACTTGTTCAGCGTATTCATGTGGATTAGCTGCGCATTTGTGGAAAAAGAAATTATGACTGTGCATGTATGAAATAAAAATGCATATTTGTTTAGTCAGCGCATTTGACTAATGATGTTGTGAAAATGTTTAGGGAAACTACACAAATATTTAATCTGCACAAGTAATAGAGGGTTCTGCGCAAGCATTTTTCTATGCTACTCATTTGTTTTAGGTGATACAATGTGGTCAAACTTGATATTGATTAGCTGATATGATCTGTCGATGTTGTATTTTGATTGATTTATGTCAAGATAGGTAACATTGTAGCATGGTCGCTAGTTAACCTTCTCGACTTAAGATAATTGATAGAATTATCCATTGGTACATGTGATAAACATGTAGTCGATTGATAAGATAGGATAGATAGATAGATTAGGTTGATCAAAATCTGATAGTTTGATTTATTAATTATGATAGGAGGATATCATAGACACTTTGATGTTGTGGGAGAGATATCCTGTGACTCAGAATTTGAGACCGGTGTTGTCAAAGACTGACAGGTTACTGATAGGAGCGATAGGTCTGTACCATATCATCTATATGCCTGAGATTTAGGTAAATTTGGGTATGTTGATAGGACTTGCTGAGAGATGGCACTTAGAGATGAGTACCTTCCATCTCCCCATAGGAGAGATGATGGTCACATTAGAGGACATTTATCAGATCCTATGACTGCCCATCACAAGAGATCTTGTTCAATATGATCAACACGGAGGTTTGACTGAGTGCAAGGCTATATTTGGGGATGATGATATTTATGAGACAAAGATTAGTTGGGAGGACATGGTGGATTTTTACGAGCCACTTCCTATTGTCCTAGTTGGAGCTATCAGAGGCTATGTGTGTCCAAATCAGAGATCACATGGTTTTGTAGTTGATTGGTGTCAGACTCTTCAAAGGATGATGGATGAGGGGACCCATTTTTCTTGGGGAGTGTATCTTCTAGCACATTTGTATCATGATTTGCATCAGGTTGTGTACCAGAGAGGAGCGTCATTATCGACTGGTGTTAAATTACTCCATGTATGGGCATGGGAGCACATTGCGGTCACATGACCAGTAGGTATGCAGTTCTGGAGCACTGGACAACCCTATATATTTCTATACGCATCCATCTAGACCTAGCATAAGCTAGGTTGGTTAGAGTTTTGGTGATACACTTTTGACACTATAGATTCTGTTATATGGAGACCCTACCTTGGGTGTGAGCCATGGGAGGACGAGCATCAACTCAGATACTATTTTGATTCTCAGTGGTTGATAGGGAGGAAGCCTTACATTATTGAGAGATAGATTGTTAGCCAAGTCCTTCGACAATTTGGCAGGATGTAGGGGATGCCACATGGAGTGATAGATTTTTCTCTCACTCACAAGGAGAGGCGTGATTGGGGACTGATGGCATCATTTGAGATTGCTAGGCATGAGTTTTTAGACATACCATTTTAGGCATGGTCCATGAGATAGGGGGTCCTAGACCAAAGGATGACAGATGACTATGAGAGGCACCTTAGGGAGCATCCATTCTCAAGGTTGACTGATCTAGTGGAGAGGCCACCAGAGAGATATGCAGTAGATAGACATCAAGATAGGTGATGAGGCTATGATAGGAGAGGTCGAGGGAGGGGCACAAGTGATGGTAGAGGTCATTGTGGTGATGGTGGTGATGGAGGTGATGGTGGAGGTAGGGGAGATAGAGCTAGGCCTCAAATGAGAGGTAGAGGTATGTGACTATGGGGATTTATGCCACCCCATGTGAGATAGGTATAGAGACAGGTTCTAGCACAGGGTGCCATAGGTGCCACACTACAGATTCTAGTAGGTGCCATGAGACAGATACCAATAGCTACCCCAATACAGGTGGATCTAGTAGGACATGCACAAGTACCTAGATAGGATGATGCATATGATGTCCTCAGTCAGTAGAGAGTTGTACAAGGTGGATTAGTACAAGATGATGTATAGGATGAGCATATAATTGATATTGGAGATGATGTACAGATGCCAAATGTGGGGGCACATGATGCACATTCAGAGATGGATGTTGGAGGATAGGATCCCTACCTACAGAGGGATGTTGCTAAGGAGGAGGGCATAGACATTGATTCATTGCTAGTTAGACTAGAAATGACACAGGTACAAGAAGACCATGTCCCTGGACTGGAGAGATAGGTGGAGAGATCGGAGAGTGAGAATACCATGATCAAGCATGAGTGAGATGTCACCATAGAGTGACTAGGGGAGACCGAGGCTCTATTGGATGAGCTAAAATAGACACAGGAGTTAGGACCTCATGGACATAGCTTACGGGTGATGGTACAGGCCAGTAGGGAGATCACCTACTGGAAGGATATGTATAGATAGGTTGTGCTGAGTGATCAGTAGATTGGGAGCTTCAGAGATAGCTCTTATGCAGGCATGAGAGCTATTCATCATGGACTAACTGAGGGTGGAGGGGTATCATCATTTCCTCCAAGACCTTCCATAGGATAAGGATATCTAGCAGCACCAGGTCTTATTGCATCACACAGGCAGCGCTAGACTGAGTTCGAAGGCCGTGGCTGATAGTCATATTGTATACACACTTTTTTGTATTGGGATCACTATTGTATCAGTATATTTTATTATGTTTATGACTTGATGGAAAAACTTAGACACATTATCATTTTATGAGATATCACTAGACATTTGGACATTTTATTTGTCTTATATGAATGCTTATGTGTTGGATTATTTATAAATGATGATGCAGTTCTATTATGATTTTCTTTGATGATTATATATACATGTGCATACTGACATATGCAGAATGTGATGATTTACTTTAATATGCATAGTACTTATGTCCTAGAATGCAAATGGTTTACTTTCTTTTGAATGCATAATTATGTATGGTCTAGCATGTGATGATGTTGTTGAAATAAATGCAGTTCCTAAATGATTGGTTATTTAATGCTATGTGTTACTAATGCAATGATATATAAACAATGATGAATATGACAATGTAAAATAATGGATAATAAATGAGCAGATAAAAATGCATGTAATGGATAGAAAATAAATGATATGAGTAATGATGTTATATGTAATGTGAAAGTTTATTTCATGAAATCACAAAAGAATTGGACAAATTCTAATATGATAAAATAAGCTAAAATGTGGTAACCTAAAACATGATAAGTAAAAGGTGATTAGATAATAGCTATAATGAAATGTTATGTTAAATGATCAAAGAATGCAAGTTAAATATACAATGATTATATATAAATGAACAAACCTAATGATTAAATGTGATAATGAAAAATGGAATATGCTAAATTTTCTAAAATACAAGATGAAATGTTTTTTTTTTTTTTTGATATCCAAATGTCCTCAACTTAAATAACAATGTGTCTGACACAAGAAGAAGGGACTAAGATAACAGATGACTTTAATAAGCAAGAGAACCTACAAATCCCTATAAAAGGAGAACTGATATGCAACATGATTCGGCTAAGTGTAATGCAAAATGAAATATGAAATGAGTATCTCCACAATCTTCATACAACATCTTAGAACTTCATAATAACTGGAATTTGATTCTCATAATTGAGCTCGTTATGTTGCAAAGAAATGCAAGAATCATGGTATAATTAAACCAGGAATGCTTTTCTTGCATGGAGTTTAATATAGCAACCTTGACAAGCATCTAGGTATAATTAAACCGAGATGACCTGAGTTTCTTTTGCATAATAGACAAGGAATATTCTCCCCTCCATCGGGGAACAAATATTTGGAGTCGAGGTATGTGTGGTGTATCATCGTTAATAGCACATGCAGAACAAAATAATGTGTATATTGTCAATACTATTAGACTGATGAAGGCACTTACGCATAGAAACCCCAATTACTTGTTCCTTTGACTTCATCAGAAAATATCCAACAAACAACAATCAAAGAAAATATCATGCCCCATCTTGGCCATTCTAATCAATAACATATGGGAGTTTTAAACTCATGTCAAAGATATCCTGGAATAGCATAGGAAACATGATATTAATGAAATCCATATATGAATGCATAATCTTCAACAAATCATTCTAACATGCCTGCCATGAATATACATTGTTTTGCCAAAAGATAGTGTGTAGGTGTATTGATCGATTTGATTGATGTATAGACATGTCAAATGTATAGATAAGAGGTCATGTTTCAAAGAATAGATCATAGATTATAAATCATGATGAGGATATCATTGTGTAAGAACGTTTGAATGTGTTTTCTTCTCTGGTGAAAGTACTCCATTATGTCCTCTAAGAGTTGTTACTATCATAGATCCACTTCCCAAACTAGGTCGAGGACATGCCCCGAGCTAGGTGATGGACTGGCTTATTATGGATGAAGGACACAACAAGATTAGGATGAAGACATAGACAAAAGACCAAGCTATGGTGGGTTTTATTATGGATATATACAGTGGAGAGTGCTATGAACTAGCCTTTTTATTATGATATATACATGGCGGGAAAAAGGTGATTGATTAGCCATTTTATTATGGGTATATACAATGAGAGGATGCGCTAGAAGAATCCTAATAGAGAGAGGAGATAACTTCTCACACATGGCACCTATTGCCAGGTTTTCACCACATGTATTTATTGAAATTTTCTTTTGATTTTTTAATTTTTTTGTATTTTTTTATATTTTTATTTTTGAGTTTATCTATATACATACTATATACATACCCCTTGCATTGGGATTTCAAGCGTAGAACTTATTGAGGTGCATGCTATTAAGAGGCTCATCCAAGGGATCTCCCTCGAGTGTAGACAATTGATAAGCCCTAGAGCTATAGACTACTATAATCACAAAGGGACCTAGCCAATTGGGTTCAAACTTGCCCTTCTCACGATGCTACTGATTTTTGGGATTCTCATGAAGGACTAGATCACCCACCTAAAAGTCTCTGGATTTCACTTTGCTGTTATATTGATGAGACATCCTCTGCTAGTAGACTTTCAAATGATCATAGGCTCTCCGACGACATTCATCCAAAAATTCAAATTTAGTTAGCCGTGCAACTCTATACTCTTCATCTAGAATCAAATCTTTTAGGGATACACGAAGAGAAGGAAACTCAACCTTGAGGGGCATAACAACTTTAGAACCATAGATGAGGGAATATGGTGTGGCTCCAATTGGGGTATAGATGAAAGTGTAGTAAGCCCATAAGGTGGGATTCAATTAGATATGCCAATCACGGCCAGTGTCATTGACAAATCTAAGCTAATAAATCAAGCTAATTAGCAAACAACAATGAAGAATACAATATAAATGAAGCTAAAACAAGGTTTTACCTTCGCCTACCATGTAGCTTGTCTCCATTTCCCTCCTAGCTTTGATTCTTTGAAGATGTTGAGCTCTCTAATTTCCAAATGAAGCTCCTTCCCAAGATGCTCTCAAAGTGTGGAGATTTGAGTAAATGTATGCAAAACTAAAGCTTACTTATGGAAATATGGTGGATGAGATGCAAATGGTGTGATGAAAATGGCTTGAATGCTTAATGATTTTGGATACTTGAAATACTTGATTTCTTGTATGCTTGATTTCTTGATTGCTTAAAAATTCCTATTAGCTATTATCTCATAAAGGGAAAATGAGGCTCCTTTTATATATTTTTGGAGGACACAAGCCTAGGTGGCGCAATCCTACGGTGGAGACTGAAAGGTGGAAGATCCTAGGGCTAGGATTGACTTGGTTGAAGGAGTTGAGAGAAAGGGGGATGTAGTTGGAATGTGAGAGGAAGAATAGGGATGATGTCCCTATCACATTGACATGGAAGAGAAGAAGGTGGAAGGGAAAGACACGTGTCAAGTGTCTCACAAAGACCATTGAGAGGAAGAGGGAAGGACTTTTTCCTCATGAGGACTATTTGTACAAGTGTCCCATGAGTCACCTTTGACTCGTAGAGGTGGCTTGAGAAGCCCCTTAGGAATAGGGATTGTCTCTTGACTTGGTTTAGGAGAAGACATGTGGTCATCAGACCAAGTCTTATGAGGCCACATAGCCCTTAGGAATAGGACATGTGTGGGTGAGGATAATGATTAATAAATAATTAATAATAATTATTTTATCTTAGCCAAGGTGATGTGTCAAGTGACTAGGTAGATGAAGTGGACTAGGGGACTTAGTTATAATTAGTGATTGTGTAATTGATTTAATCACTTTAATGAGACTATTTAGAAGACTTAGGATGGGAGAATAAACTATAGTGAATCTATTAAATAAATTGAATAATTTATCTAATAAATAGAGGAATAATTATTAATTAAATAATAAATATTTAATTAATTCATCAAGTCAATATTAATTAAATAATAAATATTTAATTAATTAATGAATTCACTTTTTGTTGTATACAGGTGGATACTTTGATTTTGTTGCGGGTACCTTGGATGGAGCACATGGTGTATTTTGGTTCATGATGGTGTATGTACTAGGATGGATTGTTCCCTTATTCATTTATGTGGCTACGTATTGACCCTTATGCAATGTATACAACAAGTGGGAGATTGCTGAGAAAATGGTGTTGTACACCTTGCATAATAATGTGTATTATTGTATTATTTATTTTATTATGTAAATATTGCACCTATATGGATGTGCAATATGTAGGGATTCCCATGGAATATTCTTTGTGAGTTGTATTATAACATTGTTATATTATTAGATGTAATTATTTAATATTGGGGAAATAAAGTAAATAATTTACCCAATATTAAATGTGGGTCAATAGGTTTAGGTAGCACATGGTTTTAGCACATGGTTTATGTAATACCACTTGGCGGTTTTGTGGGAGCTTGTTTCTACAAAATCAACCATAAGGGTGGTTGTTGAGGTAAGACAAGTGGAAACAAGTTAGCCAAAGGTAGCATTTGTGAAGGTTGGAAGCATGGCATGGGATGTGTGGATTCATGCTTGTTCACATGGATTTCTTGGTTGTGGCTAGGACTTTAAAGGCTTCCATGGTTGTATTTCAATGGTGTTTGTTGAATAATACATGGTGATGGATGCTTCTGGAGGCTGGGTTTTCCCCTCATAAGGGTTTCCCAGGATATATCTTGTGTCAAATTTTTGTGGGTATGTTGTCTATTCCCTTGCATGTAGATTTTAGTGTTTATTTCCTTCATATCTATAATGGGTTATGTGGAAATATCATATTATTGTATGAAAATGTCCTATCACTCTAGCATGTGCACCACAAGTTGCCCATAAATATTACTGTGGTCTTTAACCAATAATATGTTTCTTCCTTGTGGATAGAATGCCCAAACAAATAGTGTGTGTTTATTAGGATTATATCCAAATCCTATGTATATATGATCGACATATTCAAAACCTAGGCTCACATTCATTTTTTGATTCAATCTACAACCTCTTGCAACAATGTTGTACCCTTTATAGGGGAGCATACTCTTCATTTCTCATCCATTTTAATCTACAATTCCTAGCTAAGTTGTTGGTGCATCTTAGGACAAATGTCTTTTTCTTTTTCTTTGATCTCTTTTCCTTTATGCTTCAATAAGAAAGCTTTCATCTTAGGCTAATTAATAAAAGTATCATATTAAAAAACTTTAGTGCTAGAAAAATGTCTAATGTAATTAGAAAATTGATCAGAAGGTTAAAATTCAATGAAATCTCTATCTAGAGGAGGTTCATATTCGAGAACACCTAGATGTATAATTTATTCATATTCATCTTCATCTTTATTTCTATCCTCCCCTTCTAAATCATCTAAACCAAGTGATAATAATATCTTCGAGGAAGGCTGAGGAGATATGTGATCAAGAGGAGAGATAATATCACCTTGTATATCAATTATTTCTCACTCATAAGGGTCATATCCTATCCTTATAAAAACATGAGATAGCATAACCCTTACCATTTCAAACACATGTTATATCATCATCTCAAACCTCTTCCCTAGATCCTCCATTTCACTAAATGCATCTGTGTAGGCTTTGATGTGCTCAACATTCCATTTTTCTATATCCATAACCTTGTTGTATATAATGATTTTCCTTATAGAATATGGAAAATTCCTTAGTAGATCATCATTAAACTAATAAAGATGAGGATATGCACCCAACTTTTGAGTTTCTCTAATACCATGAATGAAAATTTCAAGGTCAAAATTCCTTCTTGGATACCCTTCTCGTAAGTAATAATATTCAAGTTTCTTGTTAATGTGAGCACAACCTTTACTAAAAATGGAAGTTAAATACCCAAAACATAGGGTACTGGGTAGAAAATATTGCTTATGCTAAGATATGAAAGGCATATTATCTAATTCATTCATTTACCCAACAATTTCAAGATAAGTTTCCCTATTTGGAATAGTCTTTGGAAACAATTAAGGAGACCCCTCATACCTATATACTCTAATTCTATTGTAATATCTAAGATCCTTAGGTCTAGAGAACTATTGAATTTATAATTAAAATTTTTAATCACATGGATGACCAAATAAAACATACATTGGCTTTGCAAAGAATTCTTCAAAGACTTAGTAGTGTGACCTTTCACACCTACTGTCCCAAAATGTAGTCCAAATCTATAAATAATGTTGATCACCATTATGATAAATATTTCTAACCCTTAAGGGTTCTTGTTGTGGTCCCACAACAACGCTCCCCTTTTTCAGCCCATTGGCTTTAGGGGCCTCCCTTTTTCATTTTGCTTGTCTTTAGTTTCTGGCTTGTTGTCCATTATTTTTTGCTTGTTAGTTAGTTTTTGGGGTTTTCAGTCTTGTCGTACTTTCACACTTTCGAATGTCTGAAAGTGTGAAAGTCTGAAAAGCAAGGAGTGGGAACAAGTCTTTTCTGCCTTAGGCATTTTTTGTCTTGGCAATTTTTTAGACTTGTAAGAGGTTCAAGTTTTCAAAGGTCCAACTCCCCAAAAGGGAGTCCACCTTTCAGCCTTTCAGCCTGTCGTAGGTTTGACAACCCCGAAAGGCCAAAAGGCCAATCAGTGGGCTGCTAATGTCAGCCGCCGAAATCGCCTATATAAGGCATGGTGGGTTTTTTTGAACTTACCTTTTCGCTCTCGCCCTTTTCATCTTCAGAGTTTTTTGTGCGCCGTTTCTTGCTAGCTTGTCACCTCGGTCTTCTTTCATCATCATCACCTTCTTGCTTCTTGTTTTCAAGGTGGGTTCTATCCTCCTCCCCTTTCCATTATTTTCTTTGGGTTTGCTTGCAGTCATAAGCTAGGGTTTATGGTTTGTCGGCCTTTTCAGCCTATCCTTTAGGTTTAGGTTGTTTTGGTCGGCCTTTTCAACATCAAAGATCACCAAGGTAGTCACCTTACATCCCCTTGGCAATTTTGTGGTCAAACTCACTGTTAGACTCATTTTTAGGTCTGACTATCAAACCCTAGTTTCATACCTTCAGGGTCGGAAAATTTTGAGCTCATAGAGTTTTTCAAACCTGGTAAATTGCCAAGTCCTCTGTAGCTTTCAGTGTTTCGGTGTTGGCGCACACTAAAACATCTTGTCCTCAAGAATGCCGAAACTAGAGGACCCAACCTTTCACCCAAATGCCTGAGTGTGGGTATCGACCTTTTGCACACTGAAGATTTTTCTTCCCCAGCTCGCCGAAACACTTCACAGTATCAAAATGGAAAATAAAACCACCAAGGAATCTTTTTGGTGATTCGGGGTTTTTAGCCTACGAAGGTTTCACCCCTCTGATTTTTTCAAAGATGAAATGAGAGTTTTTTCAAAAGCAATTCATGACAAGCCTCTTTTTGCATTCTCGGCCTTTTTGGCCTTTCAGAGGTCTCACACCCTCGATGGTCCGAAAGGCTAAAAATGTCTTCTATGGCCCTTTTTGAACTTAATTTTGTTAGTGTACTTTGTTTTTTGAGTTTTCTTCCTATCATATTACTAATCCATGTCTTGTCCTTTTTGTAGGAATGGCTGAGAAGGTAGTAGCATCACCAACCATGAAGTATCAATTCAAGGGATACCATCCACCTTCTAACATAACCAACTTGTATGCGGGCATAACAGACACAGACATAGGGAATGTAAGCTGGAATGATTACCTGACAAAGTGTGCCTAACCAGTGGGATGATCAAAAGACTACACTTCTTTAGTGAACTGCTCTTTGGTGAATGTAGCGGCTCACCTAGTCTCCATTCTATCATTAGACTTGATTAACACATTGGCTAGCCACTATGTACCTAATCAGCGTATGGTGAAATTTTTTTTGGGTTTGGTAGTCCTTGACCTAAGGCCGGACAACATTGAGGATGTCTTCCACTTGCCTAAAGGGGTCGACAAGTTCCTCAACTTCCATATCAATAAAGGAATGGAATTATACAACAAGGATATCCCTAGGGCTCATCGAATCATAAACAATGAGTATCTGATGCAGCCCATGCCCAAAAAAAAACTAGAAAAATTTGATATGAGGAGGGGGTATATGCAAGAGGACATCCAAGTTGTGATAAAAATGATTAGCAGGGTGTATGGACTGGAAAGGTCTTCTCAATTGGAACCATTGATGATCCTACTCATGCAAAAGATAAGGGAAAGACAAGGAAGGTTTGATTGGGCCTCCATTCTGAGTGATAATATTGATGAGTAGTTGGTTTGAGTAAAGACAAATCCTCATTTATACATGACATCTTATGTCATGTATCTCCTAGCTACTAGGGCAGTTTATCTAGGATTGATCAAAGTTGGGGCAATGGGAGAACAAAACACCTGGCCATTCACACTATATCCTCAATTGGTGAGGAAAGATTTTTACACACATAACAGCCCAGACTTTAGAATTATCAACAATGCTTTCATATTTGCCATCATATGCTTCATTGAGGGAGATTATGCCAATAGATTGTCTCCTAAAGCAGGAGCAAAAGTAAAGGCCCTTGAGGCATTATACATATAGTTCCAGACCTTCACGTACATTCAGGTGGCGATAAGCACCCTGGCACCTAAGAAGTTACCAAGATACCCTTCTGACAGGGTAGTTCTTCTGGAGATGGCAAGGAAACTATTTGATGCCCATGAACATATCAAGCATAAGAAGAAGCACTACTAGCACTTTCCTATTTCTATTAGGCCCCACTGTGTGCCAGACATGAAGGTCTACAAGTCTCTAACCTGGGAATGGGATGAATTCCCACTGCCAAAATACAATTTGGTAAGGCCTCATTTTGATCCCATTGGTACATTCAGCCATAAAAATGGTGAGGCATTACATCCATGAGCCTCATATTAAAGATCATTGGGAAAACTATGTGGATGACTATGAGGTGAGAATCTGTGACTATTACCGGATGAGTTTGGAGTTGGCACAGACTGCTCTTTCATTAAGAATCCCTCAAAGGGAAAAAGAGGCTGATTCTGAGGACATCTTGGATTCCATCTATAACATAGACAAGGTGTATGTAAGGGCTATCCTAAATACAGAGGTAGACCAAGATGAAAATGGTGATATTGAGTTTAGAGCCCGACATGTGGTCAAGGTGACCAAATCATGGATTGCTCATCCTTTCCCAATGAAACTAGTCCCAATGAAACAACTCCTAGAGCAACTTTCTAAAGAAAATAAGAAGGGAGAAAATATATTGAAACCACATTTTAAAGAGGCTGCTCCTCTAAAGCTAGAAACCGTATATAGGCATGAGCACCCCACCACATATGGTCCAGCTATGCATTCCAAGAAGGTCAAGAATAGAATGATAGGAAGCATTGTGCCACAAGATATGCCTTCATCCAGTGGCCACGATCCTCCAAGCATGGAAAAGAAAACAAAGTTCAAAATCATAGGACCCAAGCCAGTTGGAGTGATCAAGGGAAATGTTTAGAAGAGAAAGAAAGGCTCAATGCCTACATAGATGGATACCCTACTAGAAGAAGATGAGGATGAGTTGGATGACATCCCTCTCAATAGAAGGACAAGGTCCACAGGGTCAATAAAAAGGAGGAGAGTAATGAATGATGTTCCAGAGGATGTTGGAGGGGCTAATTAGGAAGAACCGGTGAATCTAGATGCCATTGGTGATGATGAGTTTGATATCATGGATTTCACAGGATTGCATGGTTTCAAGGAGTCTGAGCTACAAGTCTCTACTTAGTTCACAAGCTCTCTTGGTGGCATGAGAGAGGACACCAACAAAAGCCTTAAGAGAAAGTTGATGTCGAGATGGTCGAGGTTCAAAAGGAGACTGCAGAGCTAGATAAAGAATCTTCTATTGGGGTCACCTCTGAGGAAGATTCAACTGCATAGGTCCCTTTGGTTTCATCCATTCCACCTCTACCTCCACCTATGCATCCTACTCCACCTCTATTTTCATATCAAACTCCACCTACCACTCCACTTCCCCCTCTAGTACAAATCACCCCATTACCTCAGCAACCTTCATCATCTCATGTTCCCTTTCCAACTCCACCTCAAATGCCTTCATCCACTCCCTTTGTCACTCCCACTCCACCTCTTGATCAAGATGAGTTAGCACCTCAAAGCTTACAAGAGCCTGAGAAAGATACAAAGGTAGATGATGAGGAGAAAGTAGAAGGAGAACACACAAGATCAGAGGAGCCCACTGATCAAGGATAATCATAGGCTAAAGAAGAGCCACACAATGAGGAGGAGAAACAACAAATGAATATAGAGGAACAAATGACTAATGAAAAGAGGACAACTGATGATGAAGAGAAAACCCAAGATGAAGGGGATAAGGAAGTGGGTGAACAAGAAACTAAGAAGGAAGAATAGAGTTATTAAGAAATAGAGACAGAGCACCCGACAACTTCTTCCACACTGGCTGCTCTGTATGAGCCTTTAAATTCCTTTTCAAAGCCTACCTAGTTCATAAAAGATATACAACCAAGGGTTAGAGTATACATAGATGATGAAGCTGATATGACTACATTAGGGAAAGTCTTCCACCAAATGACATCAATTACCCAAGCATGAACATTATCTTATGTGACACAAGATCAAGTAGGTAGGTGGAAGGCATAGGTGGCTATTCCCACGATGGATGTCAGTACAAGTGAGATCACTCCAGAGGACTATGTGTTGGAGGAGGTAGACTTGGGAGAGCCAACCAAAGAACACAACAAGACCTTGGCTACCCTTGGATTGAAGCATGCTCTCGGCTTCATGGATAAGAATGAGGAAAGAATAAAGGCTCTGGTAGAGTAGAATGAAGTCGTGAAAAGATTTATTTTGAAGATAGTGGGTCCCATTGACCCTAGCAAGCTGAGGCTTCATTATAGGAATTTTGGAGAAGAAAGGGGAAATTGATATAGGTATACCACATTCTTTTGTACAGGCCTATGCTGATTGGAAGGAGGGTTTCCAACAGTTCACTAGTTTATCCCTCAAGAAGATCCTAAGACCCCTTCGAGGAATTTTGGCAGGAATAACATTCATGGTTGAGATCATGAGAGAGGAAAACAGTGTGGAAGAGACAATCCTAAACTAGCAGAGGGTACTAGATGAGCTGATAGTAATAAGGAAGCAGTGCTTCCAAGTTTTGGTAAAAATATATGAAGGCTCAAAGATCATTTTCTAGTCAACTAGGCTTCTTTTTTTTGATTGTTTGTGCATGATTTTGGGATCTCTTCTAGTTGGGTCCATGTGGAGAAGCCAGAGCCAAAGATCAAGGGTAGAAACATGAAGATTATCAAGTGCATGCACGAGTTCTAGCTCCATTTTGAGTTATTTAATGCATAATTTATTCAGAGCTTTTTAATGCATGAGATTTAATTCCATGCTAGGGTAGTTTAGCTAAGTTTTAGCAGTAGTTTCTTTAATGCAATCTCTAGTTTAGATTTACTTTCAAGTTTTAGTTGCAGCCAAACCCTAGTTGTGAAAATAAGAGCATGGTTCTATAAATTTTAATAAATTGATGTAATGAAGGTCGATTTGATCATTAATACAATATATACAGTTGGTGCTTCATTCATGGTGTGATTTATCTACTATCTATGTGAGATTTATGAATTTATGAATTTCTCATTCTTTTATTTCAAAGAGTCAATTGATTGTTTAATGATTTTGAGTTTGCGATCTTTTAGTTCGGTGTTTTCTGGTATTGCATTGCTATGTTGTGACAAATTTCTGAGAAGATTATTCTTTGGTGCTTGAAGATTAACTTGTCTCATGTGTGTAGACATCTGGGGTGGCTTCATGATCTGATAAGTATTGGCTTATCATACGTCTGTATTTGTTTGTTTCTGCTGATGACTGCATCCATTTAGTTGAAGATTGTGATATGATCTGATCTCTATTTTGTGGGTTTCTTCATCTTCTTGGTTATTTAATTTGCATGGTGGTGTGATGCTAGCATATGTCCATTAGGTTTCTTTTCAGAAACTTCATTCAAATATCTTGTTACCCTACATCTTCTAGCCTTCCTTGTAAGTTATCTTCAATAGATTAATTAAATTAGCATTGCTTTCATTCCTAAATCTGAAAATCGTATTAAAAAAGAGAGACATTTTGGTTTCCTAAAGTTTGTTTTAGAGTTTCCCTTGAGAGAAGTACCAGCAAAGGCCTTCTTGTTAATAGATTCATATTTGTCTTCCATTGAGCTATCCAAGTGGTTGAGACCCAGCCAGAAGGAACCTTGAGATTGATTCCATCAGTCTTCCAAGAGGGGAATTTTCTCTTGTAAATTCCTAGCTATTGTCTTCGTGAAAAAAAGACGCTAAATAGAAGTGGTGCTAGAAGGAGGGCCCTTAAAAGGAACACCCCAGAATATTGGATTGTTCTCTCATGAGAGGTTTCAATGAGTCGTTAGATCTTCACCCAATAAAGGGGAGTTCCTTGAACTTATAGAGTTTTGCAGACCTAGTAGAAACATAACAAAGCACGGAGAGGGTGCTTTGGATCATCTGAATCTTCCTCCATTTCCAACCATTGTTGCCCCACCTACTGCTCCTCCGCCACTAGATCCAATGGCATCTTTTGCGAATGCTCAAAGCTCTTCATTGAAAATACAAGGAAAAATCCATCACCTACACAAAAATCCTAAGAAATTCTACCCGCATTTCATCTATGGAGAATCCAGGACGATGGAAGAACACATTCGCGCATTCAAGGAATTGTGTAATCGTAAGGAGATTTCTCATCAAGACGTCGTGTGTCACTTTTTTTCCTACACACCAGGGGAATTTGCATATAATTGGTATTTGAACTTGCCACAGGGATCTATTGCCACATGGGATGAATTTGAGAAAAAATTTCTTAATCAATTCAAACTGTATGTGGATTCAGCAACTATCCATCACCAATTAATCTCGGTGAGAAAGGACCTCAATGAATCAATCACCATGTTCAATCATCATTTTCATAAGATGTACCCAAAATTTGAGGCTCCATATATCGTACCAGTTGGGACTTCCATACAAGTGTACCGGTGAGCCTTAGACCCATTAACGTCCATATTTCTGAAAAGGCTGCCCCCAGGGGACATAGATACTTTGGAAAAAGTATGTAATGAAACCATCATGTTTTCCCAACAAATGGACATGCAAGCAGGTGGAAATTATGGTATTCCACCAACATTAGGGAACACTACTATGATTGGTTTGTTCACAGTGAACAATCAAGTTCCAGGGGAAAATGCACCAAGGTTCAACCCAGTACCTGCTCTATACACTGCTTCCCCACCACTTGCTATCACATACCTAGGGTATGATACACATAAGGCTGCCTTGTGTGAACAAAAGGTTGTTGTTTGAAATGAGCCAGACCACACTCTAGTGAATGAGTTAGATGCCATGAAGAAGACACTATCCTAGTTGATTAGAGAGATTACCCAAATGAAGCTCAACCCATCCCCAAACCAAGGGAACTACCAATGCATGACTACTACCCTGAATACTTATTCTCAAAATCAAAATTGTAATTATGGAAATTATAGCAACAAAAATAATAACAATGGTGAAGGTTATGGGAATGGTTCTCAATATAAATAGTTTGGACAACAATGGAAAAATAGAACGTGGAACATGGGTTCAAATAATGGGAGCATACCCTCAGAAAATGCCAACTTCTTCAGCTCATCAGAAGTCAACTTTACCCTAGGTCCCATCATGCATCAACTAGATTATGAATATAGGGATGAGTTTGATAACCAACAAGCCCAAGATCCTGAGAGTTCCCAGAATCACTTTGGTGCCATGGTTTTTGATTCATATGATCCAAGTATGGGTGGAACTCTTGTCAATAATGTTGTGGAGGAAGAATTTTTCTTCCCATTCAATCAAGAAAATTAGCTGGAGTATTGTGAGGTCCATGCTTTTCAGAATAATAATAGAAATACCTATAACCTGAGAAGCAGAAGAGAACCTCTAACTGATGGCATTCCCCTAGGTATGTAGCCCACTCTACCTGATCCAAAGGCCAGCAATAACCCTATGCCCCCAAGAGGACCTGGTCCCACTATTGTTTAGGTGATGCAACACCAACCTTTTATGTTAAAAAATCTAGTCTGGGCCAATGAAAAATACAACGTAGTAGAGGAAATGAAGAAAGTTGGAATGAATATGTTAATGTATGACATGTTGAATAGTTGTCCCACTCAAAGAGAGGCTCTCCTGAAGTCATTAGATCATTCCAAATCAGCCTCATCCATCAATAATGCCAGAAATGTATCCACCGTGAATGCAACAGAGGTGATGTCGACTATGTTCAAAGATAGGGTAGAAGTACCCCTGTTCTTGCTTAGCCTCAAGATATTTGGAAGGAACTTGCACAACTATTTAATTGACTCAAGGGCTTCATGTAATGTGATGCCATTGTCTATATGCCAAAAGTTAGGAATGAGCCCCCAGTCAACTAACAGGGTGGTGATCCAACTTGACAAAATAGAGGTCAAAGTCATTAGATTCTTAAAGGATACTTTCATACAACTGATGGCTAACCCCAGGATCCAAGATTGCATTAACATCCATGTGGTGGACATCCTGGAAACATATGGCATGTTGCTTAGTAAAGAATGGACCCGATCTTTGAGAGGATGGTTCTCCACTAACTTCACTCAACTTTGGTTGCCATGGAAAGGGCTAAATAACTAGATCAAGATTGATGAGGAGCCCAAGTTAAAATAAATGATAATGGAGTACAATGCCCCAAATGAAGTCTTGTTCTCACAAGCTGAACTAGGAGTGTATCACTTCAACAAAGCATTCACATTCCATCTCAAAAAAGAAGAAAGCTTGAACGATAGCCATGTGCAAGGGTTAGTAAGTACCCATGTTCTCGAGGAGTCTCTCATAGAATTCATAAGTGGTATGATGAAAAATATGAGACATCTTGGCCGTGACGTTGACCCAAACATACTGATGTTACCAGGGTATTTTTGTCTCCATCAAACAAACCATTTAGAGTTTACATGCCAGGACTGCCAAGAGGTAGTAGCCCAAGTAATAAGCCAGATGTCTAGTGCATCCATGGTTACAAAGGATACAATGACACATTCAAGTGAGAACGGGTCCCCCTTTCATGAAGAACCCTAGATTTCCATAGTTAACCATTTTATACAAGAGGAATGGAGCTCTTCTGATGATGGCTGTTTGCCCCCATGTGATGAAGTTTGGTGCGATGCCAAGGAAAAACAAAAAATGAAATGGGTTCCCCTTTCCAAACAAGAGTACTCAGTCGAAGAGAAATTGGAGGCCCTAAGTACAGAAGGTGTGTTACCACCCAAAGCCCTAGTTGAATTACAAGGTAATGCACATCTACCATAGGTGACTTCGAAAGCCCAAGTTAAATCATCTTTCAACAAGAATCACCTTTTCTGGAAACTTAGGTTCGATGGTTCCAAGTGCAAACAAGGAGCAGGGGCTAGGATTGAATTGGTTAACCCTCATGGGGGTTCATACTCTCCCGCCTACTGACTACAATTATACTACACCAAAAATGTTTCTAATTATGAGGCTCTCATTTGGGGTCTTCTTCTATTACATGAGAAGAAAGTGAAGGCGTTAGTTGTAGAAGGTGACTCATAATTGATAGTTCAGCAAATCAAGAGCTAGTATTCCTACACCGATAAACTATTGGCCTTGTACCATAACTGTGTCTAGGATCTAATTGAATATTTTAAATCTTTTAACATTTAGAGCATCTCCAAAAGAAAGAATGTTGTTGCCGATGCTTTGGCAGTATTTTCCAGCTCTTTACAACAACTAGAGAAGTCCAAATTGAAGAAATTCTTTGTGGAACTATTGGCTGTACTAGTTGTCCCCGACAATATAAAAAATTCCAAGTATTTCAAGATGATCAATAGATATTGGAATTTATCATGAACGCTGGTATCTTTGACAAACAGAGCTTTGATGAAGAAGAAGATGAAGTAGAAGAGTCAAATGACTTAGGGATTTTGAACTTAAAGACTAATTCCATTCTAAAAGGTATGGTAGCTCTAGAGAGGATTTTTGATAAAGATGAACATGCATAGGAAAGAGGAAAAACATTAGTAGTAGGTGGTGATGATTGTGAGATTTACAACTTGGGTGCATAGCTTGAACCTAGGGAAGTTCATATTGGTAAAGTGGGTACACCTAAAGAGAAGAAGCAGATGATCAAGTTACTCACTGAGTACAAAGATGTGATAGCATTGAGGCATGAAGATTTGAAGACCTACGATCCCAATGTTATTGTCCACAACATTCCCTTGAATCTAGATGCTAAACCCTTTTGCCAAAGCAAAAAGTCGGTGAATCCTGTGATCAAACCAGTGATCCAGAAGGAGGTGCAAAATTTTCTTGATGCCAAAATCATCTTCCCTATCTGGCATTCAACTTGGGTAGCCAGCCTCATTCCAGTGAGAAAGAAAAGTGGGGAGGTTTGGCTATGTGTAGATTTTAGAAACTTGAACAGGTCCTCTCAAAATGACAATTACCCATTGCTATCCCTTGATGAAGTGTTGCAAGTGGTTAATGGTTCCCAAATGATGTCTTTCCTAGATGGCTACTCAAGGTACAACCAGGTCATGGTAAAGGAAGATTGCCTAAAGATAGCCTTCACCACAAAATGGGGGACATTTGCCTATCATCGTATGTCATTTGGTCTGATCAACATGGGAGCCACTTTCCAATGGGCTATGGATGAGGTGTTTAAGGGCCTGGTTAACAAATGCATTATTATCTATATGGATGATCTCAAAATTTTCTCTAGGAACCGTGCTGACCACATTGAAGATTTACGGAAAGTCCTGAAGAGATTTTGACGTTACAAAATTTCATTAAATCTTAAGAAGTGTGTCTTTGGGGTAACTCAAGGCAAACTCCTTGGGCACATCATATCCAAGATAGGCATCTCAATTGACCTCAAGAGGGTTGAAGCTATCCTCAAATTGGTTCCTCCAAATAGCAGGAAGGAGTTGAAGTCCTTCTTTGGGAAAATTAATTTTGTTAGGAAATTCATCAGTGGATTCGCAGAGATAGTGTGCTCGTTAAATGATATGTTGAAGAAAGATGCTAAGATTGAATGGAGCACTTAGGCTAAAGAGGCCTTTGAAGAAATCAATACATCCATTGCCACTTCCCCAGTCTTGGTCAGCCCTGATTATCTTCTACCATTCAAGGTTTATTCCTTTACTTCAGAACATTCATGTGCAGGACTCCTTGCACAAAAGAAAGAAGGAGAAGATGAATGGCCGATAGCCTTCATGAGTTGTCCCTTAAAAAATGTAGAGCTCAAATATCCAAATTTGGATAAGTAATCTTTTTCCTTGGTTAAGGCTGTTAAGAAATTTAGACACTATATCCTTTAGAGAAGAGTCATTGCTATTGTTCTAGATCCAATAGTCAAGTCTTTGCTGATGCAAAATGAACTAGGAGAATGAAGGAGGAAGTGGATGGAAATACTGTAGGAATTTGACATTGAGATCCAACCGATGAAATTAGTGAGAGGTCATGGTCTTACTAGGATGATGACAAAGACAAAACAAGGTTTGGTGTGCCAAGTGTACACCAATGAAGGAATAGTCACTGACATATTGTATCAAGACATAGTCTACTTTTTGTTGCAAAATTGTTTCCCAGATGGATTGAATGGGTACCAAAGGAGAGCACTCAAGAATAAGAGAATTTCATACATGTTGAAAAATGGGAAGCTCTACAAATGCAACTATGATGGACTATACCTACAATGTTTAGATTGAACAAAAGCTAAGTAGGTTCTCATAGAATTTCATGATAAGTATGGTACTAGGCATGGATCAGAAAAATCCACAGCCCATCAGATACTGAGATTTGGCTACTACTGGCCAACTTTGTTCAAAGAAACTCATGAACACGTTCCCTCTTGTCATATTTACCAAACCAATGCCATCTGAGAGAAACATCTGGAAATGCCCCTATAGCTAGTGTACGAAGTATGCCCATTCACCCAATGGGGCCTTGATTTTGTGGGAATCATCAATCCTCCGTCCTCTATAGGCCACCGATACATGTTGATTGAAACTGATTACTACACATGCTGGACAAAGGCACAAGTTATGAAGAAATGTACCACTGAGGTAATCACCAAATTCCTAGAGGAGTTCATCATCACGAGGTTTGGCATGCCATTTTTCTTGGTATGTGATAATGCCCCCTACTTTTCATTTACAAGTCTCATTCAGTGGGCCTTCAAAAATTTGGTAATTCTAAAATTCTCATCCAATTACTATCCAGAAGGAAATGAAGTTGTTGAGTCAACCAACAAGAACTTAACAATGGTAATCAAGCACCTCTTGCATGAAAATCCTAGAGACTGGCACACTCAGTTGAAATATGCTCTATGGACGGATCAAGTGAGAATTAAGAATGCTTTGGGGACTTTTCCCTACTAGCTAGTCTATGGTCTACAACCTATCTTTCTGATGAACCTAAAAATCCCCATTCTGAGATTCATGGATCAATACATCGAGGGTGAGGACTGGGTGCAGATTTGTTTGATGAACTTACTAGACCTTGAAGAAAAAAGAATTATGGCTTTAGAACATGTGGCCAAACACCAATCTATTGTCAAGTGATGGTTTGACAAAAGAGAAACCATAAAAGCCTTCTAAATTTCTGATTTGGTCTTAATGTGGGACAAGACAAAAGAAAAACTAGGCAGCCACACCAAGTTTCAATGCTTGTGGATAGGCCCTTTCCAGATCGCTAAAATTATGAGAGAAAATAATTTTCAGATTAGTTCTCTTAATGGAGAGTTGGTCCCTTTGCCAGTCAATGGCCAGTTTCTAAAGCACTACTTTGGGTCTTGACTGGCCCCTTGTATTATACGATATATTCCTATTCTTTAGTGTCTTTTCTTTGTTGTCTTTCGATCTTGTCATCCGCGTCTTTTCTTTGGGTCTTTGTTTGCAGGGGGTAAGTGTTTTATCAAGTTTTAGTGGTCTGTTCCAGGTAGTCTAGGTAGGAGATAAAGGTTCTCAATTGTCAGAATTCTTTGATATAGTTTTGTCTTGCAGTGAGCTAGATACAGTGATTGGAATTAAGAGATTTTCTTTTCAGACTTCTCAAATGGGCTCATCAAAACCAACCATCCTCAACACTAAAACACATTTAAAAGAGGGATCCTGAGTCATGAGCCTCTTATGATAGGATTTTAGTCAAAGTTAGGAAATGCCCATGGTCGCAAAGGAAGTTGGGAGTCAGAACCCTATCCTAACTGGAACATGGACTAAAAGAAAAGAGTGAGAAAGCAAATGAGGAATGCATAAAGATGAGATTAACAATGGAATGCTCAAAGCTAGGTAGCATAGTCTTAGCACTACCCTGATTTCAAAAAAAAAAAGACTGAAAAGGAATGAGAAAATAAATGATATCTGACAAAACCACAAGGAGTATCAAGTAGTAGATGTTGAACGAAATCAAAGGAAAATTATTTAGAACATGATGGTTCAAAAGAATTAGTTTTAAAACTGATGCAAATCAAGTCTAAGAGCCCTCCAAAGTAATTTAAAACTTCTATTTAAAGCTCATCTATAGTTGGGGAAGGGTGATTTTAGCAATCTCTACCAGGGCTATAAATGCCTGCCTGACAGTAGAGCAAGGTTAAATTGATTTATGGCTGACTCCAGATTAGTGGGTAGTGATCTGGCAATGACTGGTTGATGATCAACAGGGGCTTACATCAAATGATTTCTTGGGAGAGTTGAACACATGTGCTCACACACTAGATGTAGACATTATGATGTTCTTCATCTTGATGATGATGAGAAAAATATTCGATCTAAAGATCTTGTGCTTGGCTCACTATAGGACAGGATTGTTTTGAGGCATGATGGCTCTGGGAAACTTGGGTCATTTCCCTTTCATTTGTCAGGGCTATTTGTTGTGGTCCCACAACCATGCTCCCCTTTTTTAGCCTATTGGCTTTAGGGGCCCCCCTTTTTCTTTTTACTTGTCTTTGGTTTCTGGCTTATTGTCCTTTGTTTTTTGCTTATTAGTTAGTTTTTGGGGTTTTTGGTCTTGTCTTACTTTCACACTTTCAGATGTCTGAAAGTGCAAAAGTTCAAAAAGCGAGTGGGAACAAGTCTTTTCTGCCTTAGGCATTTTTGGTCCTGGAAATTTTTTGGACTTGTCAGAGGTTCGGGTTTTCAGAGGTCTGACTACCTAAAAGGGAGTCATCCTTTCGGTCTTTTGCAGGTCTGACAACCCTGAAAGGCCGATCGGTGGGCTGCTGACATTAGCCACTGAAATTGCCTATATAAGGCATGGTGGGTTTTTTAAAACTTACCTTTTCTCTCTTACCCTTTTCATCTTCAGAGTTTTTTGCGCACCATTTGTTGCTAGCTTGTCACCTCAGTCTTCTTTCATCATCGTCCCCTTCTTGCTTCTAGTTTTCGAGGTGGGTTCCCTCCTCCTCTCCTTTCCTTTGTTTTCTTTGCATTTTCTTGCGATCATAGGCTAGGGTTTGGGGTTTTTCATCCTTTTCAGCATGTCCTTTAGGTTTAGGTTGTTTTGGTCATCCTTTTTAGCCTCAGGGATCACCAAGGTAGTTGCCTTACATCCCCTTGGTGACTTTATGGTCAAACTTGCCTTTGGACTCATTTTCAGGTCTGACTGTCAAACCCTAGTTTTGGACCTTTGGGGTCTGAAACTTTCAAGCTCGCAGAGTTTTTCAAACCTGGTAAATTTCCAAGTCCTCTGTAGCTTTTGGTGTTTCAGAGTTGGCACACACCAAAACATCTTGTCCTCCGGAACATCAAAACTAGAAGACCCAACCTTTTGCCCAAATGCCAAAGTGCGGGTATCAGCCTTTTTGACCTTTCACACGCTGAAGATTTGTCTTCCTCGGCTTGCCAAAACACTTCACAATATCAAAATGGAAAATACAACTGCCAAGGCATGTTTTTGATGATTCAAGGTTTTCGGCCTGTGAAGGTTTCACACCTCCGATTCGTTGAAAGATCAAATGAGGGTTTTTTCAAAAGCAATTCATGACAAGCCTCTTTTCACATTCTCGACCTTTTGGGCCTTTCGAAGGTCTCACACCCTCAAAGGTCCAAAAGGCTAAAAGTGTCTTCTGTGGCCCTTTTTGAACTTAATTTTGTTAATGTACTTTGTTTTCTGAGATTTCTTCCTATCTTATTACTCATCCATATCTTGTCCTTTTTGCAGGAATGGCCAAGAAGGTAGTAGCATCACCAGCCATGAAGTATAAGTTCAAGGGATACCATCCACCTTCTAAGGTAACCAACTTGCATGCGGGCATAACAAACACAAACATAGGGAACGTAAGCTAGAATGATTACCTGACAAAGTGTGACCAATTGGTGGGATGATCAGAACACTACACTTCTTTAGTGCACTGCTCTTTGGTGAATGCAACAGCTCACCCAGTCTCTATTATATCATCGAACTTGATTAACACATTGGCCAGCCACTATGCACCTGATGAGCATATGGTGAAAAATAGTGTTGGCAAGGTAGTCCTGGACCTAAGGCTAGACAATATTGAGGATGTCTTCCACCTCCCTAAAGGGGTTGACAAGTTCTTCAACCTCCATATCAATAAAGGGATGGAATTCTACAACAAGGATATCTCTAGGGCTCATGGCATCATAAAAAATGAGTATCTGATGCAGCCCATGCACAAAAAAAACTAGACATAATTGATATGAGGAGGGGGTATATGCAAGAGGACATCCAAGCTATGATAACAATGATTAGCAGGGTGTATGGGCTGGCAAGGTCTTCTCAATTGGAACCATGGATGATCCTACTCATCTAGAAGATAAGGGAAATACAAGAAAGGTTTGATTGGGCCTCCATTCTGAGTGATAATCTTGATAAGAAATTGGTTCGAGTAAAGACAGATCCTCATTTCTACATGACATCTTATGTCGTGTATCTGCTAGCCGCCATAGAAGTTTATCCTGGATTGATCAAAGTTTGGGCAATGGGAGAATAGAACACCTAGCCATTCACACTATATCCTCAATTGGTGAGGAAATATTTTTACACACATAACAACCTAGACTTTATAATTGTCAACGATGCTTTCATATTTTCCATCATACGCTCCATCAAGCAACATTATGCCAAGAGATTGTCCACTGAAGTAGTAGTAGAAGTAAATGCCCTTGGGGCATTCTACATATAGTTTCAGACCTTCACGTACATTCAGGTGGTGGGAAGCACCCTGGCACTAAAGAAGTTACCAAGATACCCTTTTGACATGGTAGTTCTCCTGGAGATAGCAAGGCAGCTATCTGATGCCCATGAACATATCAAGCATAAGAAGAAGCACTGCTCAGACTTTCCTATTTCTATTGGCCCCCACTGCTTGCCAAACATGAAGATCTACAAGTATCTGACCTGGGAATGGGATGAATTCCCACTGCCAACCTACAATTTGGTAAGGCCTCATTTTGATCCCATTGGTACATTCAGGCATATAATGGGGAGGCATTACATCCATGAGCCTCATATTGAAGATCATTGGGCAAAGTATGTGGATGACTATGAGGTGAGGATCCATGACTATTGCCAGATGTGTTTGGAGTTGGTACAGGATTTTCTTTCATTAAGAATCTCTCAAAGGGTGAAAGAGGCTAATTATGAGGACATATTGGATTCCATCTATAACACAGACAAGGTGTATGCAAGGGCTATCTTGAATGCAAAGGTAGACTGAGATGAAAATGATGATATTGATTTTAGAGCCTGACATGTGGTCAAGGTAACCAAATCATGGATTGCCCATCATTTTCCAATGAAACTGGTCCCAATGAAACAATTCCCAGAGCAGCCCTCTAAAGAAAAGGAGAAGGGAGAAAAGATATTGAAACCATAGTTTAAAGAGGTTGCTCCTCTAAAGGTGGAAACCATATACAGGCATGAGTGCCCCACCGCATATGGTCTAGCTACGCATTCCAAGAAGGTTAAGACTAGAATGATAGGAAGCATTGCACCACTAGATATGCCTTCATCCAGTGGCCATGATTCTCCAAGCAGGACAAACAAAACAAAGTTCAAAATCATAGGACCCAAGCCTGCTGGCATGATCAAGGGAAATGTCTACAAGACAAAGAAAGGCTCAATGCCTACATAGATGGATACCCTACTAGAAGAAGAAGAGGATGAGTTAGATGACATCACTCTTAGTAGAAGGAAAAGGTCCATAGGGTCAATAAAAAGGAGGAGAGTAATGGATGATGATCTAGAGGATGTTAGAGGGGCTACTCAGGAAGAACTAGTGAATCTGGATGCCCTTGGTGATGATGAGTTTGATATCATGGATTTTGCGAGATTGCATGGCTTCAAGGAGTCTGAGATAAAATTCCCTACCTAGTTCACAAGCTCTCTTGGTGGCATGAGAGAGGACATCCAAAAAAAGCCTCAAGAGCAAGTTGATGTCGAGATGGCCGAGGTTCAAAAGGAGACTGCAAAGCCAGATAAAGACTCTTCTATTGGGGTCACCTCCAAGGAAGACTTAGCTATACAGGTCCCTTTGGTTTCATCCATTCCACCTCCACCTCCACCTATGCATCCAAATCCACCTCCATTTTTGCATCAAATGCCACCTACCACTCCACTTCCCCCTCCAGTACAAATCACCCCGTTGCCTCATAAATCTTCATCGTCTCATGTTCCCTTGTCAACTGCATCTCAAATGACTTCATCCACTCCCTTTGTCACTCCCAATCCACCTCTTGATCAAGTTGAGTCAGCACCTCATAGCTCACAAGAGCCTAAGAAAGATACAAAGGGAGCTAATGAGGAGAAAGTAGAAGGAGAACATGTAGGATTAGAGGAGCCCACTAATCAAGGAGAATCACAGGCTGAAGAAGAGCCACACACTAAGGAGGGGAAACAAAAAATAGATATAGAGGAACAAATGATTGATGAATAGCAGATAGCTGATGATGAAGAGAAAACCCAGGATGAAGGGGAGTAGGTAGTGGGTGAACGGGAAACTAAGAAGGAAGAAGAGATATATGAAGAAATAGAGACAGAGCACCTGACAACTTCTTCTACACTGGCTGCCCTGTATGAGCCTTTAACTTCCTTTTCAAAGCCCACCTAGTTCATAAATGAAATACAACTAAGGGTTAGAGTATATACAGATGATGAAGCTAATATGGCTACATTAGGGCAATTCTTCCAGCAAATGACATCAATTACTTGAGTACGAACATTATCTTATGTGACACAAGATCAAGCAGGTAGGTGGAAGGCACAGGTGGTTGTTCCCATGATGGATGTTAGTACAAGTGAGATCACTCCAGATGACTATATGTTTGAGGAGGTAGAATTGGGAGAGCCAACTAGAGTAGGCAGCAAGACCTTGGCTACCCTTGGATTGAATCATGATCTTGGCTTCATGGATAAGGATGAGGAAAGAATAAAGGATCTGATAGAGTAGAATGAAGCCATGAAAATATTTATTTTGAAAACAGCGGGTCCCATTGACCCTAGCAATCCCGAGGCTTCATTACAGGAAATTTTGGAGAAGAAAGGCGAAATTGATACAAATATACCACATTCTTTTGTATAGGCCTGTGCTGACTGGAAGGATGATTTTAAACAGTTCACCAGTTTATCCCTCAAGAAGATACTAAGGCACCTTGGAGGCATTTTGGTGGGAATAACATCCCTGGTTGAGATCATGAGCGAGGAAAACAATGTGGAAGAGACAATCCTAAACTGGCAGAAGGTACTAGATGAGCTGATAGTAATAAGGAAGCAACGCTTCCAAGTTTTGGTAAAAATATATGAAGGCTCAGAGTTAGACAGTTATGAGAAGTGGATCCAAGAGATAACAATGACATTAGCCATATTTGAAAAGCTTCTCAAAAGGTTGGATAAGAGGAGGGATAACAATTTTATTTTTGTGGATGAGTTGCAGAAGTTCTTTGAGGGTCTGGACCTGTATCTGTATGATGAAGAGGATGAGAAAAAAATGTATTTAGTAAATGTCATTGTCAACTAGTACCTATGGATATTATGGGGACTTAAAACCAAGGAGGACCTCCAACAAATGTTCTATCAGAAGGAGGAGATTCATAAAATGCTATCTTGAGAAGAAGAAATAAAGACTTTGGCAGAAGAGTTGATAGTCTTCCGAGATAGGTAGCAAGAAGTCCTTCAAGGGATTAAGATGCCTAACTTTGATGAAGTGTTGGAGATTGTAGATAGCTTCAAGAAAGCACATCTAGAAGTGCCCCCCATTCAATCAACATCCACTCTATGTCTAGCCAAAATTTGTGTACAGAAAATGCAGTTTCAACACTTAGCCATTTTTGTAGAGCTTGATTTTCAGCATTTCGACCCTAGAGATTTTTCGGCCACCGACAAGTCTGAAGTCCAAAATTTTGGAGATGGAGGACTTAATACTTAGTCAATTTTGGAGCTTGAGTTTTTCGGACCAACTGTCAGGATTTGGTCATTTTTTCTCACGTCTAAAAGTTAACTCCAGTTATCTCAAAGATCATTTTCTAGTCAACTTGGCTTCTTTTTTGGGATCATTTGCACATGATTTTGGGATCTCTTCTAGTTGGGTCCATGTGGAGAAGCCGGAGCCAAAGATCAAGGGAAGAAATATGAAGATTATCAAGTGCATGCACGAGTTCCAGCTCCATTTTGAGTTATTTAATGCATAATTTATTCAAAGCTTTGTAATGCATGAGGTTTAATTATGTGCTAGGGTAGTTTAGCTAAGTTTTAGGAGTAGTTTCTTTAATGCAATCTCTAGTTTAGATTTACTTTTGAGTTTTAGTTGCAGCCAAACCCTAGCTGAGAAAATAAGAGCATGGCTCTATAAATTGTAATAAAATGATGTAATGAAGGTTGATTTGATCATTAATACAATATATATAGTTGGTGCTTCATTCATGGTGTGATTTATCTACTATCTATGTGAAATTTATGAATTTGTGAATTTCTCATTCTTTTATTTCAAAGAGCCAATTGATTGTTTAACAATTTTGAGTCTGCGATCTTTTAGTTCGATGTTTGTTGGTATTGCATTGATGTGTTGTGACAAATTTATAAGAAGATTATTCTTTGGTGCTTGAAGATTAACTTGTCTCACGTGTGCACTCATCTAGGGTGGCTTCATGATCTGATGAGTTTTGGCTTATCATACGTCTGCATTTGTTTGATTTCGCTAATGATTACATCCATTTAGCTGAAGATTGTGATATTATCTGATCTCTATTTTGTGGGTTTCTTCATCTTCTTGGTTATTTAGTTTGCATGGTGGTGTGATGCTAGCATATGTCCATTAGGTTTCTTTTCAACAACTTCATTTAAATATCTTGTTACCCTACATCTTCTAGCCTTCCTTGCAAGTTATCTTCAATAGATTAATTAAATTAGCATTGCTTTCATTCCTAAATCTGAAAATCATATAAAAAAGAGAGACATTTTGGTTTCCTAAAGTTTGTTTTACAGTTTCCCTTGAGAGAAGTACCAGCAAAGGCCTCCTTGTTAATAGATTCATATTTGTCTTCCGTTGAGCTATCCAAGCGGTTGAGACCCAGCCAGAAGGAACCTTGAGATTGATTCCATCAGTCTTCCAAGAGGGGAATTTGCTCTTGTAAATTCCTAGCCATCGTCTTCATGTAAAAATGACACTCAACAGTTCCTTTTAGATTTTCATTTCCTAACCTTCATAAAGTACCATATGCATTAACAATGAATAATGTTTGAAAATAATATCCTCATTATTTTTTTTTATAGAAGTCAGATCCTTGTGAATCTTCTCAGCTAAGAAGTGAGAATAATGAAAAGGACGAGCACCATAGCTTGGTATATATGTTCCTAAAACCACAAGAGCCAACAAAATATTGGTATGACTCTCAATTCCTAGAACTTTTCCTAAAGTAATAAGTATACTAGTAAAATTTGGGAAACAATTTCATAGAGAAAGGTGGCCTCTCCTTTACACCAAATAGTACCAAATTATCATTTGTATCCCCAGGAATGTGTAGAGGTAATCTCCATCTCTTGTAATCATTATACATTCTCTTATACTCTTCACATAGCTCCCCAATACTGAAATTAAAATCCATACTACTATCCAACTAGAAAACATTTCATATTTGATCTCCCATGATTGGAACAAAAGAGGTGCTATCTGTAGTATAGATTGTTCTTATTCTTGGCTCATATCTATTATCTATTACCATAATTACTTCAACATCCATAAGAACATTGGGGAATACTATTTTACCTAAATTCATCTACCATGGGTGACAAGTATGTCTATCTCTAATGTTGTGATACATGAATATGTGGTAACCTCTTTGTGGAGTCAAAATATCTCCAAGATCCTTCTGCTTGTCCTCAAGTTTTTCTACACCAGGGCTCATACTTACAATTCACCTTTTTTTAGGACAAGAACTTGGTATTTGTTCAATTAAATATGAATTGAGGTGCCTAGACTTGATTTTATACCTTTTTTTTGGAGCAGGGTTAGGTGTTTCCTTTTTCTACCTTTAGGGTTTAGGTTCCAAAGAAATAGCCATCCTAATTTTCTACTACACTAAAAAAATCCTTCTAAAAAGCCCCAATTATTATGAAAATAATTAACTACCAATCCCTAGAGTGAAAATTTACTAAATTCACTAAGAGTTCAATCTAAATTTTAGTTTCAAGCTTCAAAAACTTACTTGGTAATGGTGTTTTTCATTTCTCGAACTCTCTAGTGGGATTTGAACTCTTTTCTACAAATCCCTACAGTTAGTTCTCCTTTACTTTCATGGATAGAAATTTGAAACTATAATTGAGGATGGAGATCAATTTAATTCATGTTGAAATCAGCCCATGAAAGCTCACAGATTCCACATCCACCACTACTAGTAGAGCTATTATGCAACTTTAAACCTCCACCATTGATCTGAGAATCAATAGTCATTGATAGTATTTAAATTTATTACTTTGATGTTATTTTACCATTTTTTTGAGGTTAGAGGTTGAAGAGACAAGAAAAAATTTTCCTCAATATATTGGAGTCTCTTCAATGAAGCCATTAGCCATGTCAAAAGATGCAACAAAATCACCATCTTGTTCAACATGTATTGTTAGGGATAGAGAGATAGAAAAAAGGTCTCTCCAATGACTGAGATTGGCCACATCATCAACCCACTAGGCCTACTAATTCCTTCTACCATTCACCATTAGGCGTCAAAAAGACAAAAAAAAGCTTTCTTTGATGAGTTCAAACTCTTGACATCTTCTTTAGTATCCTCATAAAAAATTAAAGATGTAAAAAAATTGTCTTCTTAATGCACGATGTACCTTGTAGCTTTGCATAGTAACATAACCTTTATCAAAGATCAGAGTGATAGGAAAATTATCTCTCCAATAGAAATGGGGCCTATCATCTAACACCCTTATAGTTTTGATAAGAAATCAAAGAAATTAGGAAACTATCTCTTTGATGCATATAGTCTCTTTGACAGGAATGAGCTCGTTAGCTTGGTTCTCACATTAATTGGGAATCAAAGATATAGTAAAACCATCTCTTTGATATACAAGATCACGTAGAACTTTCTTTCAATATTAATTGGGCATTAAAGAGATCAAAGACTCTCTCTAATGTGAAGGGTTTCTTCAATATTTTGTGGGACTGACATTACCAAAAGGCTAACTTTTATTTTTCAAGGATCAAAGAGACCCAAAACTCATCAATATGATACTAGAAATCTCTTTGATGAAATTTATCCCATCATGTCTTAATGCCAAAGCTTGATTGTGATCATAGAGACTAAAAAATCATATCTCCAATGAGAGAATTATCCTCACACTTATTGTCTTTTTTGGATACAACCAAATTATATTGGGAATCAAAGAGACCAAGAATCTATTTCTTTGACATGTTGAGTCTCTTTGATGAATTTTGATGTTTATTACATTGATGATCACAACTACCCATTAGAGGTCAAAGAGAAAAAAAATCACCTCTTTAATGAGTGGAAAAACTTAACAAAAAGGGTGACTAACAAGGGAAACCTTTCCTAGCTAGAGAGGCTGGTATATACTATGAATTTATAAATATAAATTGTTACTAGGATGGGCAATGCTTGGTTTGTTTTAGGTCAATATGAAAAAAACTGGGAGCACAATACATATGAGTAAAGCTACTAGGATCAAAACTTAGAAAAAATTAAGAGTGAAGAGACCAAAAGATTACCTCTTTGATGAATGTAAAAACTTAACACAGATAAAAGGGTGCTCGATAAGGGAAACCTCTCCTAGCTCGAGGGGATGATATCTACTAAAACTTTATAAACATAAGTTGTTACTAGGATGGGCACTCGTACATTTGACCCTAGTTTTTGACCAACATTTCTGACAAAATTGCAAAATAGTTTTGCTTAGTCAGAATGTAGAAGGAAAACTTTTATTTTTTTAATCGATGCTTGTGTTCATCTAAATTTCTATGACCAGGACGGTTCATCAAAATTTAGATGAAACCGAGCATAACTTTATAAAATAGGTTTCATTACAATTCATTATGTTGCACGGAAAAGTAGATCAATGCCATTACACACCAAAGAAGAGCTGAAGAGGGCCATGAATGGCTTGAATCAACCACTTGTAAGTGCGCCCTAGATAAAGACAATCATTTATTCAATAGATGCAATAGATGGTTGTATCATTGGAAAATGGAAGCACTTCCATTTAGGACTAGTTTATCCCTCTGAGTAATGGGTTTGGGGTCATGTCAAATGCCTTGAATGAGTCTTTGACTTGGATCTGGTTTTTCCCCTGTCCTGCCCTATTTTCCACTTCTTTCCTACCTAGTTCTAGTATCTTTCTCTGAGATTTTGAGGTTCTTGACCTCAGGGTCAAGGTCGACCTTCTGGGTCAAGGTCAACCTAGACCTTGACTTAGGTCAGGGTTGCCATCAACCCTGACCCAGGGTCTAAATTTCAAATTCCAAAAACTTCTGGATATCGGGGTTTGGAAAGAATTCCTTCCCAGTTCTGGATCGATAGCTTTGGGCTTCAAAATGGTGACTCTTATAAGACATTTAATATAGGTCCACTTCTAAGGGTATGCACCTAATGGGAATTTATTTCTCATATGTCGGCCTCTCTAGAAGTTGGTGTCCTAGACTAGTATATAAGGAAGCCTTCTCCTCTCATTTTAGGGGAAAAAAGGAGGAAAAGAAGGAAAAGGGAAGAAAAGAAAAGGGAGGATCATCTGTCCACAATTTATCAAAGTGAGAATTCAAGCATTCAAGCATTCAAGATTCAACTCATCAAGGAGATCCATTGGTAGCCATTGAAGGATTCAAGCTCTATGGAGCCCTCTTGTTGAATATTTTTCCATCCATATCCATTGAAGCTTCTTCCTATTCCATGATCCATTCAAGACTGGTGTTGAAGATCTAAATGAAATTGATTTGAGACATCCTACAATTCTACATCCATTTGGAGCATCGATACTTGTGGATTCAAGGATTCGAATCCTCCACAAGGGTTTCAACATAAGCAAGGTGAGTTGTTATATTTACTTTATTTATTGCTGCAATTTCAATTCTATTTCAAGGTTAATTCCAAAACTGGGGTTTGACCAGGGCAAACCCCTCATCCAAACAATTTTTTTTTTTTTCTTGTAGGTACAAGTGCAGAAGAATGAATTACAGAACATATTCGGATACCCTTTTCAAAAAACTTTCAAGATCCACAAATAGAATTTCCATTGGAGCAGTACAGGTCAAGGTCGACTTAAAGGGGAATGATTGCACCCTTTTATTTGGGTCAAGGTCAACATGGTTTATAAAAGATAAATATTTCTATGTTTTCTCCATCTCTGTGTTTCTGTTCCAGATCCAATTGCAGAATTTCCAGAAACTCAGTACAGACACTAGAAAACAACAATTACCAGATCTGCTATACTTTGAGGTTAGTATTTTTCTTTAATTCATTTGAATTAATATTTTAATACTCTCCCAAAATGGAATGTAAGATTTTCATCTTTCTTCTTATTACTAATCTATTGATTCATTTATGAATTGACCATTTTTTTGTGGTTAATCAATTTGGATCTTTCCTTTGGGAATTTGGGGTTAATAAGAGAATCTTACCTTCCCTAACTCTCCTATAGGTAAAGGATATTATTTACATGTTGGTGAACACATCACAACATAATCAACAACAATCATCACTATCATCAATTTTTTTATTCTTTACATTTTGGTGAACCTGCTTACGACAACTCTTTCTTTTTTGCTGTTAGATTTACATTTCATGTTAGATCTTTCATGTATATTAGATTAGCCTTCTTTTATGTGCTTGCATTTACATTTCAAAAATAAAACAAAAAAATCATATATAGAAAAAATACAAAAACATTTATTTGTTCATGCCTTGTGTTTTCCTAATTTAGTTCATTTTTATTGCATTGGTGTATGAGCTTTACTACCTCTAATCCTACTTATAATATCCCGGTTAGAAGAAGTCACAGACTTATGGGTTCCTTTGATCCCGACTCTTCCTCTCCTTTCCTTAGGATCTCAGATGGACGTAATTTGATCACTCATGATTCCAATCCTACTATGGAGGATAAATCTTCTCACTCATCTCATTATGATGATGATGCTTTAAGAGTTCCTCCTGAACAAGTCCAAAAAATTTCAATTGAACTTGATAAAATGGGAAATTGGATTATTCAAGAAAACCATAATCAAGATTCTATTCAAGCTATAGAGGCTCTTAAGAAATTTCTTCAGGATAGTGATCAAGGTGTTAATCTCTTGTGTGGTATCACTCATCTTGTGTATTTAAATATCAAACCTTTAGCTCAAGAAGCTCAAGATTTAGGATTTAGGATTCACTCCTCCTGTCACTAGTGTGGAACCTTCTTCCATTCCTTTACCTATCATTCCTACTTATAATCCTCCTTTAGTGACTACATCTCTTCCATTTCTTCCTGTGAGTGTACCTCTGTTGTTTCTACCCACCTCACAACCTTCTTACCATAGTGTTCCTTTTACCTATTCCAATCCTCTTCCAAATGTGGTTCCAAGTGTTCTACTAGTTGTGTCTTCTATTCCTACTACTTCCTACACTTTCCCTAGTGTTTCTAATGTTTCTATGCCTCCTATTTCTTCTAATGATTCCACAATCATTAGTCTTGCTCAAACTGTGTCCTATTTACAATAACAACTTGCATCCTTAACTCAATCCAAGTTTAGTATTCCTACATGTGACATGGGTAGTCCTTTATCCCTAGAGATTATTCATACTCCTATTCCTCAGCAAGCTAATATGCCTCATCTTGAGAATTGCAATGGTAAGGGAGGCCATGTCACTCATGTTAAAACATCTCAAATCCTTTGTAGTGACTATGCTCATGACCATAGGATTTTAGCCAAGTTGTTTGCTAGAAATTTTTGTGATAAGGCCTTGCAATGGTATTGTTCCTTGCCTCCTTATTCTATTGATTTTTTTCCATAACTTTCTAATGCCTTTATCCAACAGTTCCAAAATTACATTGGTCTGCAAGTGTCCTTAACTTATTTGATGCATTGTAAAAAAAATGCTAAAGAAAAAATGATTGAATTTATTGGTAGATTTAAGAATTTGTATGCTCAAATTTCTTATCCTATTCCTAATATTTATATTCAACATATGTTTATTTCAAATTTACAAAAGGATATTAGTGATAAAATTCTTCTTACTGAATTTACCTCTTTTCAACAACTTTGTGCAATGCTTCATCATTATCAATTACAAGTGAGTCAATTTGAGAGAAACACTCCAATGGATCCTATTCCAGTTGATAAGAGTGATTCTTCTCCTAATCCCAACAAGTTTGAAAAACCTAAAAAATATGTCAAGATAAATAAGCAAGCAAATGTAGTTGTTGATCAAGTTTTTGTTGCATCCAACAATGCCACTTCTGCATCCACTGCTTTTCATCTGAATCATACATTTACTCCTCTTTCTAAATCTTTACATTCTATTGTGAGTAAATTTTTGAATGCTAATATGATTACTTTGCCTCCTATTCGACCTCTTTTACCTACTATGATGGCATCCAAATCCTTTGATCCCAAAATCTTTTGTCAATACCATCATCAGAATGGCCATGATACTGAGAAGTGTTATTCTCTAAAATATAAGGTTCGAGACTTAATTGATTCTAACACTTTATTTGTTGATAATTTTGATGGTAGTGGGAAAAAATCTATCTCTCCTCTTAATCAAAACCTCCAAATATATACGAATCCTTTTCCCACACATGATACTAATACCATTGTTCAACCATATTATGTGGATATTGTTTATGATTCAAAGATGGATGATCTCAATCATATTGTTAACCATGTGGAGCGTGTTGTTTTATCTCAACTTGTATCTCCAACCCAACCTCAATCTCAACCTCAAATTCAAGTTCCATCTCAACCTAAGCCTAAACCGGAACCTCAACCTAAACCTCGAAAACAACCTAAGAATAAAAGACCTAGGGAACTCTTGATCACCTTTAATGATTCTGAGACTATTAAAGCTCCTAATGGTAGAGGGGACCATTAGGAGCTTACAACGTGATTGTTATGATACATCTAATGTATGGATCCAAACTTTTAATGGTTTTCTCTATCCATCATTTGGTTCTATTAACTTACCTGTTGAACTTTATGGTAAAGTTGTGGACACAACCTTCGTTGTTACCCCTACTTCTGATCAATTTCAAGTTAATCTTGGTTTGCCTTGGTTGAACACCATGCATGTCATTGCTTCTCCTATCCATAAGTGTATTAAATTCATTCATGATGAAGAAGTGAAAATGATTAATTATAGTTTATATCAACCTTCTAGGCCTAGGGATTGTGATACCCTTGACTTATTTTGGTCTTCATTACCTAATTCATGTTCTTATCGACTTGATAACCTTTTTTGCTCATATCAAGCCTATAAACATCACACGATTGTTGAGTTAAACATGCCTCAGATGGATCTTAACTGTGGTATTTTTTTGATACCTTCCATAAATCCTTTATCCATTTCTTCTAGTTCTATTAATCAAGCTCCTAGTGTTTCTTTTCAGCCTACTAAGAATCGTACTAATCCTCCTATAGAACCTGTGAAGGAATTTGTGGTTGTTCCTCCTAGTTTTCAACATATTTCAAACAAAACAAAATGTAACCAATTTGACAATGAACGTCGTAAGAAGTGTCAGGCTCAAGCTAATGCCCCTACCTATGTTCTTCAAATTTATTTACCTTCTTTTTACCAGCCCATGTGTGATGTGTTGGAAAAATTTAATGTTAATAATGATGTTAAGATGAATGATTATGATGATTGTATTCGTATCTTAGATTCTATTTCGATTAATCTTGATGAAGAAGATGCTTTTGATGATCCTAATGATGCTAATGATGAATATGAGACTATTGACATTGATACTGATTTACCTAATATGCTCTCAAAACAATTGATAATTACACCTAGTATCGAACATCATGATTCTCAAGAGGATCCTTGTTTGGAATTGGCTATTATTCCTACTGTGTTAGATATAGTCCCTCTTGTGAGTTTCCTACCTTCCCTAAATGATATAGACTAAGATGGGGAGAGTAAGCGATGTGCTTGATTGTCTTGTCCTCCATGGTAGCTTTTTGTGTGTTTTCCTGTTGTATTTTGTTTCTCCCATAATGCATTTGCTAAATGTTTGTTAGATTCTTTTATATGACCCTTGTTACTTTGTTTGTACAAGGTGATAAAGGAATCGAACTTGTTGTACTATTCCTCTATATGTATCTCTATTCTTCTATATGTTTCTTTTCATGTTATGTTGTACCTATGCTATTGTTCGTAAATGTTTTCCTTGTGTAGTCTACTTAGATTTGCAACTTGGTAGCACTGATTATTTTTGGGCTCCATGTTGTCACCTGAAAAGACTCTTCTTCATAACTCTTGTATTTTCTTTCCTCCATTTTGATTGTAGTTCTACTTTCTTTTGGGAATGATGTCAATACATTTGCAATAATACCATATATATATTATCTTATGATCATACTGACCCCATGTTATGTAGATCCCTTATGTGTTGTCTGTATGTTTATGTGGTATTTCCCTTGATTTGTCTTCACTTGGGGGCATCTCATAGTGGAAACACAATCAATGGAGTTGTTTATGTTTCCATTCAATCCATTGCTCCTATTAATGTGTTAGCAATGACTTTAACATGGGGGCATAGACTCTACTCACTTTTTGCACACATGCACTTCCAAAATATTTTTAGAATTAATTTTTTATTTATTCTCCCTTTATGGATTAGAGACTAATTCTTAAAGCATGGATTTTTACCTTATAGTATCTCTTAATCCCTCCAGTTTCAATTTACAAAATTTTGATCCCTTAAGGTTGGAAGGTGTCCTTAAGACTGGATCTCTCTTATTTTGGCTTTGCTCTTTTGGAATAGAATATTCCTGAGGGTGAATCCTTGATGGGTTGACTAGTGAGTAGCCACATTCACTAGGCGGTTCAACTCCATCTTTCTAGTTGCACTATTTCCTTGTGTGATTCACAATGGGACATATGTTCTCATTGGGTGAGGTAATCAAAACCTCTTCTCTCTTTTTTCTAGTGATGTCTCTCTTATTGTAATCTTGGGGTTGAAAAAGACTTGAGTCCCTGGGGGCTTGAGGAGTGCTTTGTCCCTTTGACTTCAATAAGATTTTTTTTTCTCTGTGATTTCCTTTACCAAGAGTTTGCATCGAGTCCATACTCTTGCTAAAGTGGGGGCTAAGTGTATCATCAGAAAATGGAAGCACTTCCATTTAGGATTGGTTTAGCCCTCCGAGTAAGTGGTTTGGGGTCATGTCAAATGCCTTGAATGTGTCTTTGACTTGGATTTTTTTTTTCCCCTGTCCTGCCCTATTTTCCACTTCTTTCCTACCTATTTCTGGTATCTTTCTCTGATATTTTGAGGTTCTTGACCTTAGGGTCGATCTTGACCCTGACCCAGAGTCTAAATTTCAAATTCCAAAGATTTCCAAATGTTGGGGTTTTGAAAGAATTCTTTCCCGCTTCCTGGTTAGATGCTTCAGGCTTCAAAATGGTGAATCTTAAAAGACATTTAATATAGGTCTAGTTCTAAGGGTATGAGCCTAATGGGAATTTATTTCTCATATGTCAACTTCTCTAGAAGTTGGTGTCCTAGACTAGTCTATAAGGAAGCCTTCTCCTCTTATTTTAGGGGAAAAAAGGAGGAAAAGGAGGAAAAGGGAAGAAAAGAAAAGGGAGGATCATCTATGCATAATTTATCAAAGTGAGCATTCAAGCATTCAAGATTCAATTCATCAAGGAGATCCATTGGTAGCCATTGAAGGATTCAAACTCTATGGAGCCCTCTTGTTGAAGATTTCTCCATCCATATCCATTCAATCTTCTTCCTATTCCAAGATCCATTCAAGATTGGTGTTGAAGATCTAAATGCAATTGATTTGAGACATCCTACATCCTACAATTCTACATCCATTTGGAACATCCATACTTGTAGATTCAAGGATTCGAATCCTCCACAAGGGTTTCAACATTAGCAAGGTGAATTATTCTATTTACTTTGTTTATTACTACAATTTCAATTCTATTTCAAGGTTAATTCAAAAAATGGGGTTTGACCAAGGCAAACCCCTCATCCACAAAACAAAACCATTTTTCTTGCAGGTGCAGGTCTGAAACAATGAATTACAAAATAGATTCAGATACCCTTTTCACAAAAATTTTAGGATCTACAAATAGAATTTATGTCAGAGCAGTGCAAGTCAAGGTCGACATAAAGGGGCACAAATGTGCCCCCGTATTTGGGTCAAGGTCAACCTAGCTCAGAAAAGACAAATATTTCTATGTTTTCTCTGTCTCTTTCTTTCTATTCCAGATCAGGTTGTAGAATTTCCAGAAACTTAGTACAGACACAAGAAAGCAACAATTACCAGATCTGCTATACTTTGAGGTTATTATTTGTCTTCAATTCATTTCAATTAATATTTTAATACTCTCTTCCAAAATGGAATGTAAGGTTTTCCTCTTTCTTCTTATTACTAATCGATTGATTCATTTATGCATTGACCATTTTCTTGTGGTTAATCAATTTGGATCTTTCCTTTGGGAATTTGGGGTTAAGAAGAGAATCTTACCTTCCCCAAATATTCTATATGTAAAGGATATTATTTACATGTTGGTGAACACATCACAACATAATCAACAACAATCATCACTATCATCAATTTTTTTATTCTTTATAATGGTGTATTCAGAACGGTTCATCATATAAGTGCATCATTTACTTCAAGCATTTGTTTAGCTTGGAAAATGGAAGTAGGTGCAAATACTCCTAATTTGTGGTTTATCATACCATTTTTTATAAACCCTCTCTCAAGGATCGAAATGATGAGAGATGTGGCTCTGTAAATAAATTCACTCGAATAGCAGGTACAATGTTGCCAAGGAAAGTCTCACTGAAGTGTTGTAGCGGCTCGCTTTAGGAAGTGACCACTAAGATCTAGGGCTAGAATGTCACTAGAATAAGGAGGCTAGCCACTACCATATAATTTTAGTGGCCTAGAAGGAATCTTAGTTATAGAGAGGCAATCACAAAGCTACCTTATTGAAGCCCCACCATTAAATTTAAGTATGGCTCTGGTGTCTGAATAAGTATCAGGTACTCAAAGGTCACTTCAATTCTATATAAAAGGGGAGATTATTTGGTTTCTCGATCAAATAAGCTCTGTGGCTCCATGCCCATCATCATAAGGATCTCCATCTCGGTATGGGGTTGGATCATCATTTCTTAGGGTTACTTAGTGGAATGATTCAAGATCGTTCATTCAGGGTCCTCGAGAACAGTTAGATGTTCTCTCCATGCCATATGTTCATTATTTTCCCTAGTCTATTTCATTTATTCAACTTGATTTTGTTTCTTTAGGCTGAGACAGGGGTGACAAAAACTCTACAAGCACCCTGGTTTTCTATTCAAATTCACTCACTTTGCTTCATTATTTTTCTATTATCTGTTTAATGAACGCATTGGTTCTATAGTTTTATCCATAATTACTGTACATATGATATTATTTGTGCAAACGTTTGAATGCTCAACAGTCTTGATCCTAATACCATACCCATTTTTTAATTCCCTAACACATATATTTTATTAGACCAAATATATTCTATACTACTAAGGAATGATGCTGCTTGTGGAGGGCATGAATATATGAGGCTTACTATGGAGACTTATAAGTTCTTTTTATTGGGTGGAAGACCAACTAGTCCCAACCCATATTTGTTTATGCTTGAATGGATTGATGACTAGGGAAACAATGTTCTCCACCCATGCTAATGCATATCAGAACTATCCTGACCCACAATATGATCCTTCCTAATTTGGCATAAGGATTTTATTTATTATTATTCTTCTACTATCCTTGTCATTTTGTCTCTTTGGGATAGTTGGTTAGGTCCAACATTAGTGGAGTATTGTCACCCATTGTCAACTTCATTTATCCTGATAAGATTTATCCTTTTTTTTGTGGACTAGATGAAAAATAAAGCCCAATTTTTCTACTATGGGAAAGGGGATCACAACGTACTATTGTTATTATGTATGTCATAAACTCATAAATACAAAATGATAATGGCACCATCCTTCTTATTAGTGTCATAAAAACAAAAATGATAAGATTGTTATTTTTACGTATATAATGGCATTAGTGTTCTTATCCAAAACATAAAAACAAAGAGGGTAAGGCTTATACCATTGTACAGTCTTAACCATATCATAAAAACAAAGAGAATAAGACTATTTTTTTTAGTATTTAGTATTTATGTAACAAAGATTATATCAAATTATCTCCATGAGATACAACATAGGGTTCACACATGAGAAAATAATGGAGCACCCATGCCAAAAGAAGATAAGAAATCAAGAGAAAGTAATGAAAAAAATAAGAAACAAAAGATGGTTATCCTTAAAAGAGAAGAAATAAAGATGAAACAAATAATGGAGAGAGAAGAAAGATAAAGAAGAAGAGATGAGTGTTTCATTAAGAGTGTCGATGAGCATGCCACTATGGGTTCTGTTGAAATAAAAAGGAAAATGAATAGACTTAGAGAAGAAAATACCATAGAAAATCAAAATCCACAATTGAGAAGATGTATAAAATGGAAAATAACTTATCGACAACACTTAGAAATTATGAAGAAAGGAGGAGATTATTGTTAGGGACAAGTGGAAGCAATGAGGAACATGCCCTACCACAAGACCCTAAGAAGGAATCTACCAATATCATAATTTGGCTAGATAATAGATTTATGAAGATTTTGTAAACTCCAAATAAATCCCTATTGCTGACTAATGATTACTTGGACATATTAGTGAACTTAAGTATGAGTAGATTAAGAAAATAGGAAATTAACTTAAAGAAAAATGAAGAGGCACGATTAAATACCATGTCTTTAACAAATCTAAGACCAGTAATAGTTTTCTAAATTTACAACCCCGAGTATAGGACCCATCCCTAGCCAGATACAAAAGTAGAATATTTGAAACATATTGATTACAAGAACAAGACAAGAAAAGAGAAGAGAAAAAAACAAAAAATATAAGTGAGAAAGATATTCCTTGGAGTGAAATATTAGGAAAATATTTCTCTAAGATTAGATTAGAAAAGGAAAATGGTAGAGATAAAAAAGTAGGGTGTGAAACAGGGTGGTGGACAAGGTTGTCAAGAAAGGATTTATTTGAGTGGTTTAGGCACTTCTAGCCTACTAGCCTCCAAGGCACCTTGAATAGCCAATACCCTCCAAGAAACTCAAGAACCTTCCAAATGCCTAAGATGAATTCTCAAGGGATAAACAAGGTGTATTTAGTGAGTTTCAATTAGTTTTAGGCTTTGAAGAAACTCCCAACAATCAATTTGTTGAAACTGGTTACTAGGCTTAATTGCACTCCTAGTAGGTCACCAACGATACAAACATGAACACAAATTTGAAACTATCCAAAAGACTAAATAAAAAAATTTCATTTATAGACACCCTTTTCACCATACTTTAACATACCAAATGCGAAGTGAGGTACTTTGGCCTAAACAACCCAAAACATGTCTGTGCCCTATTTTCAAGGGTTAAAAGCATGCAATTAAAAAAGTAACTATGTTTCAAACATACCCAATGACCATGAAACCCTCAGAAGTCTAAGTAAATGACTCAAATCCACCAAATATCCAATCAATTCATACCTTGGATCTTTTAAAGAATAAAAGCCCCAAATGTGACCCAAAAACCCCTATAAACTAGGGTTGGCACAATGTCACACTTCCCAATGCATCCTCCAATTTATGAGAGTTGTTACATCATCACCTTGGTGTCCTCAATAAACTTCAAGAAGAAAATGGGGTCCTCCAATGGATGGATCTTCTACTACTGCTCCATAGCCACACCTTTCAAGACCATTTCATGCCTCCAAACACAACAAGTTGATCAATTGACTGATCACTTGCACTTATAACCTCTCTCCTACAATGTTAGGCACAAATTAATATTGTACATGTCAACAATCCATCCCCAAGCCATAGTTACAACAATATGGTGATGGTTACATCATTTTGGTTAATGAAGACAATGGCAAACTGACTGTTATTGCCCCTTTGCAAATATACTTGATATTACAAAATGGAATCCTTAAATGATGGATCAAAAAAATGTTAAAAACATCCCTCAACACATTTGAATGATCAAATAATTGAAACCAATGCAATGAAGACTCAAAATATGCAAGAACTCATGAATTTTATTCAATTGCTATGTACAGTCTGTACAATCTCATCACCAGTCTATACTTCTCTATCTTTCCAACATCTAAGAATTTTTATAAATCATTTCTCAACTTCCTCAACTGATTCAAGTGGTTGGGAAGGAGTTAGACTTGTTTAAACCTCCTAATTTTCATTTCCCATTGAAACATAACTAGTCGTTAACATTCAAAAAAATTGAATTGTTAACTTGTGTTATTTGGTGTTTTATTACATAGAACTTATTAAAACTTTGAGGATTCAATATATAGGACCTATTTAACCTTTCTCAAGAAAATCTAGACCCTAATTGAACCTTTGGGGTACTATTGACCCAAGTTACATCATTTTGGTCCTAAGCCCTTACCAAGACTTCTAGGACATTTGACATTTAAACCATATTGTTTATTACAAATTGTCATAATAGGCTTCAAGAGGTCCCAATTAACCTTTAGGGACTATGTATATCCACTAATTCCATGATATCCAAAGGTTTCCTTAGGTGTTTGAATAGGTTCTCTTTCACCAAACTTATCCCACAAATCTACCTCATCTTCAAGACGTTCTAGGCATTCCTCTATGATGTCTCCTCTAGCATCCACCAAGACTTCATCACAAGTCCTTACACCTGACATCATAGGTACAACTTCCTCTCTAAGAGTACCCTTCCTAGTACCCTCTTCTTCTTCCACTTTTCTCTTTTTCCTTTCTTCTACAACTAGTCTTTGCATCAATATTCATAAAATTCCCCAACTTGGGACTGTGCCATATGGCATGATTGAATCTTTAAACTAAATTGCATTTTTTAGCCTACCTCTTCCATTTCAAAGTTTAAATTACATGTCTTAATGCCATCATTTTATAATTATAACCATAATTAAATCAAGCTACACACTAATAGTATAATGTTGATTTATCAATGACATGTTCTTTGTAGGAAAATCTTAGGTCATTATGATTGTGAATAGTAATAAAGAAATGTTAAGAATTTAAATCAACAAGAATCACTAAAAGGCTTGGGCTTTGTCACAAGGACTCTTCCACACACTTCCAGATCCTCCAAAGGGATCCTACACCTCCACATGGATCCTAATAACATAGATCCATCATAAAATATACCCTTCCATTAGAGTATATGCCCACATTAATGATTGGTGTTATTCCCTGCACCCTCAATCAACAAATTGCCTCCATTTGTGGTCTCTTCCACCACATCCTTGCATGTCCCTACATTAAAATCTATACAATGAAATACTATACAACATTATATTCCTCCCAGTAGACACATTAACCATAGAAGGTGGGAGAGTTTAAGAATCCATGAAGACTTTAAAATAACAAAATGCTGATTGCTTGCACTGATGTAGCGGGTCTACTAGGCCTAATTGTTTCCCTAATAGGTCTCCAACAACATAAAAGTGGATTTTACACATAAGTATCTCAAAACACCAAAAAAAAAAATGAGGAATTTAGAAAACCTTTTCAGTCTTACATATCATATCCAAAACCGAACATAGATTGTTTTGGACCAAAACACCCAACTCCACACAATACCCCTATTTTAGGCATGAAAATGGTCCATTTAACAAAGAAAGTACCAAGTAGGCTTACTCCCAAGACCCAAGACTCTCAACATTCTCTCAATAGGGTTCAAATCAAATGATTATCAACTCAAAAAGGTTCTATGACAAATGCAAACTCAAAACCCCCAATATGGCTATCCCTAAGCCCTCAAAACAAGGTTTTTTCAAATCTCTAGTCTCCAAGCCTTTCCACACAAAAATAATGGTTGATTCAAAATTAAATGATCATAAATAAAATCTGAAAATCATCAGATATTCCCCTCATGAAGGTGGATCTCTCACTGCTATACCCATGCCTTCATTTCCATCCTCATAACCATGCAATCAACAATATTTTCAGTGATCACCCAACACACAAGTGTTATCCTTGCATTCAAAAAGGTTAATACATTATTTTAAAATGTTAGGATTCATCCCCCAATCACAACAAGTACAACATGGGGATGAATCTACCATTCGTTACTTGAAACCCTTGACAAAACATGGATTGTCACAACACAGTCAACCTTAATAGCTTAAAAATCAATCAAAATTGCTTGGAAATGATTCAAAACAAGTGTCTAAACATCAAATAAGGTTATCCAATACTTTTATTCAATATAACATCAAATAAATTAACAAATTTTCAAGAAACTATTTTTTTATTACAATAAAAACCAATACAACCCTGCATATTCCAATACCAGTCTGTACCCACTTCACACCACTGAAAAAGTTTGAATGAAAAAAGTTTCAAATAGCCTCTCCTAACTTCCAAAACTAATCCCAATTAGTTGGAAGTGTTTAAGCACCATAAACAACACTAATATTCATTTCCCACCTTTTCCTAACTAGTCGTTAGGATTTGAAATTCAAATCTCTAAATTACATTTAAATACAAATTAGACTACAAAACCAATCCAATCCAATGGATTCTAATAACATAGGACCAATTGAACCTATTAAAGACCCTAGTTACCCAATTTATCCCAAAGAGCTCTAATGGCTCATTTTTACATTATTTTTCTGCTAAGGTCCTTATCAGGCCCTTTAGGAGCTTTACCAATATTATCAAATTATTCATTGCAAATTGTCATGATACGCTTTAGGATCTCCAAATTAAATTGTAGGTATTCCTTCATGATTCTCTCTATGCTTTGACCAAATGGTTCTTTCTTGTCCTTAGGTGCCTTCATAGATGCTCCTGCATCATGCACAATCTAAGAACAATCAAGACTAAACCGACTTCCTATGCCTTAAATGTCAATGATACAATACAATAATGACATGGAGACAATAAAAAATCAAAATGAAATTATTTTACTCCATTCTCAAATAAATAACACATCTTATATACATTTTAATTTCCCAAACTATAAACAAAGGTCCTTATAATGCTTGTAAGAAACTTTGGAGGACCTACGACACAATGCTAAGCCACAAACACACAGACATAGGTGATTTATGATTAAAAACTGACTGTAACTATTTCTTAATAGTCCTAAACTAACTCTTCAATTGTTTAGATTGGTTTAGTAATGTTTTCAAGTTGACAACATAGTTGTCAACTTGACAACTATTTATTTGTCACTTAAACATCATACTCAATACCACCTTATTTATCCCTTATTTAACTTTTCCCAAGTCATAAAAAAAGTAAATAAATTTTTTAGATACCCATTATCAATTAAAAAAACCTATCAAACAATTTCAAGGGGTTGTTTTGGAAAGTACCCTACTTTCCTAACCCTATACCTAGTTTTTAGCCCCAAAATAGTGACTTTTACAAAGAGACATACCTCTAAACACCTCCTCCAAGTCTATAACCTTGGAAAGTCTCATAAAATACATACAATTAGAGGATTATCAAGTTTATTTGGTCCTATGACCTCTAAAATTACCAAAGCCCCAATTAGACCTCAACAAACCTTCAAATCCTAGGGATTTGTCAATGTCACTCCAAAACTCCTTCAATGACCCAATAGTCAATACACCATGTATTTGAAATATGTAGATGGATTCCAAAAGAAAATAGGTTCCTTGTTAAGGAAGGTGGGCTACTGTAGTACCCATGCCATAACTTTCACTCACCTTCAACCTTGTAACCTGGATGTTTTAGTGATCACCCTGAAATCCAATGGTTATTCTTGTATTGGGAAGGTCAGATTAATATAATAAAATGTTAGGATTCATCCCCTAATCACATAAAACATAGTATGAGGATGACTCTTAATTCATGATTCAAAGAAACACCAAAAATACTGAACTATCATGGGACACTCAAACTTGAAGACACCAAACTCAATACAAATGCCTTGAAATTAACCCAACCAAGTTATTCAAACATTCACAAATAGAGTTACAATTCTTTATCACAATGAGACTTAGTGCTATCTTCTGCGTTCCTTAGAAGACTTTTAATCACAATAGCTGAGTTGAAGGATTTGCCTACCAAGGAGTTAAAAAGATGTTATACTTTACCACTATTCTTGTTTTCAAAGCTCTCTCTCATGATATTTTCTTGATACTATCCTCTTTTCAAGGATAATAATTTTATAGAAGATGATTTTAGAATACCGATATGATGAATGATAAAGAATATTTGAAAATGTTCATTTGATGATGATTATGAAGAAGATTTGAAAATTTTGCACCAATACAAATTGGATCAATCATCATTTTCAAATCTTCTTCATCAATCACCATTAGCCATTTTCCAAGAGAAACACCTTTCTCTATAGGAATCTTGGTTTACATTTCCATGTAATCCTGATGCAAAATGTTTCCATGAAGTATGTCAGGGGCATAATGCATTAAAGCAAAAGGCCTTGGAGGTTGCTAAGTCTTTTGTACCAGAAAACACCTTTTGCTTAGTAATTTGAAGCCACCAATGGAAACTTACAATCCTAAAAAATTAGTATACAATTGATGGCTTCATAATTATTAAGTGAAAGGGAGTTTTCTGATCCAGAACCCCCTTTGGTGACGATCTTATAGAGTTACACATAGACACAACATGTTCCTTAGAAGACTTTTAATCTCACAACAACTGATAAACATAAATGTAGGCATCATGGTCACAATTCTTTGGAGTATACACAACATAATTTAGTGGTATAACCAGATGATGCAACACAACCACTACTCCTTTGGTTCCAAGTTGACACTGTAGGATCCAAAAACCATTAGGATTACCCTCAAATCCTAGGGCTTTGTCTATCTCACTCCAAAAATCCTTCAATGACCCAATCAGTGGTCAATACACCATGTATTTGACATATGTAGATGGATTCCAAAAGAAAATAATGTCCTTGTAAAGGCAGTTGGGCTATTACAGTACCCATGCCACAACTTTCACTCACCTTCAACCCTGCAACCTGCATACATTTTAGTGATCACCCTGCAATCCAATGGTTAAGTGAATGGGAGTTTTCTAATCTGGAACCCCCTTTGGTGACGATCCTACACTATTCCACATACACACGACATGTTCCTTAAAAGACTTTTAATTTCACAAAAGCTTAGAAACATAAATGTAGGCATCATGGTCACAATTATTTGGAGACACAACATAATTGAGTGTATACCCAGATGATGCAGTGCAAACACTAATCCTCTGGTTCTATGTTGACACTATAGGATCCAAAAACCATAGATAATGATTGGTAAGTTGAATAAAATAGAGAGAGGAATAAATTGAGAGAGAAGAGGTCAAAGGGCCATAAGGAAAAAAATATTCCAGGGTTGACAGAGATTATAATTTCCATATAATTTTTGCAAACCCTGTATTATTTTGGTCATTATGGCCCTCCTCCTCCTCTCTCTCAATTTATTCCTTATATATGGTTTTTGGACCCTACAGTGTCAACTTAGAACTAGAGGAGTAGTGGTTGCATTGCATCATTGGGTATACCACTCAATTATGTTGTGTCTCCAAATTATTGTGACCATGATGCCTACATTTATGTTTCTTAGCTGTTGTGTCCCAAGACCCCTTATGACCCTTTACGGTCCCTAAGAATACAACTTAGAGGTATTAAAGTATACTAAGGGGTCATAAGAGTCTCTTAGGAGGGGTCAGATGAGCTTCCACATTCATGTGGTTGGCCCTATTAAGAAGAGAATGTTAAACTATTCTTGAAACGAAGAGAAACTCAATATTTTATGGATCCAAGGATAAATTTTTTTTTTCGTAGTCTTTAGTTCATGAAACCATCAAAACCTATTATGCTTTTGCAACTCATCCACAATGGAGGTCTGAAGGAATTGATTATTTAGTCAATTATGAGAAGGTAAACAACAAGATAATATTATTGTATCTTTCATTTCTTTTATCCATTCATTTTTTTTGCCTTCTCTTCACCTTTCATAATATATTGGATACTGTCTAGTGTACATAAAGGAAAGACGGTGATTATTTTCGATGATAGAAAGGTATAAGTCTTCTAGGCCTTATGTAGTAGCTAGGACTAAAGATAGCAGAGCTCAAGAGACCATAATAGTTGGTCTTTGTCTTTGGTCCATATGATTGATGAAACATTTTACCTTTCATTAGCTCATCAAATGTGGTGATCTGAAATAATTTAATAGATGATATTTTCATGTATAACGTACATTATTTTAGTTTGACACTGCATGAATTTATCTATTTCCCACACTTGTGGACTATGGGGACATCGATAAATAAGCATCCCCTCCTGTGGCTTGAGAAATGCAGGACACATGAGGAGATGCTTCTTTATCACTATCCTCGTAGTCCATAAGTGCGTGAAGTAGATAAATTCATGAAACATCAACTTAAATAATATACATTATCATGAAAATATTCTATTAAATTCTTTTAGATCCCCGCATTTGATGAGATAATGAAAGATAAAATGTTTTCTCAATCACATGGACCAAAGATAGAGACCAACTATTATGGTCTCTTGAGCTTTGCTATCTTTAGTACTAGCTACTAGGTAAGGCCTAGAAGACTTATACCTTCTGATCAATGATAATAATCACTGCCTTGCCTTTATGTAAACTGCACAATATCCAATATATTACTAAAGGTGAAGAGAAGGAAGAAAGTATGAATGGATAAAAGAAATGAAAGATACAATAATATTATCTTGTTTTTTACCTTATAATAATTGACCAAATAATTTATTCCTTTAGACCTCCAGTGTTGATGAGCTGCAGAAGCGTAATAGGTTTTGACAGTTTCATGAACTAAAGACTACAAACAATTTTTAACTATTTTCGTCGATTGATTGAGTACAAGTGGACACATTCAATGTTATTTTCATCAAAAAGGAGTTTTCTAAGTTCAACCATTGACAAATATTTTGACCAAAACCTCATCATAGACATTGCATCCTCACCGAACTATGATGTGAGCCAGCATCGAAAATCAGATCTTTCAACACCACATTTTCCAAGCATATGACCTCTTTTTTGACACCAACAAGGGTCAAAATTAAGATTCTCAACTCTGTTGTCGATCAATCGACCAAAATATTGTGACAAGCCCTTTGGTCGAAATATCAACCAATTTGAGTAGAAATATCAACCAATGTGCATAAAAACATTAATACAATTTTAGTAGTGGGGCAATCATTGATTTGTTTTAGGTCAACATGAAAACAACATAGAGCACAATACATAAGGGTAAAATTACTAGGCTTGACAGTTAGAATTTTTTCAGAAAAACCTTTAACATTTTGAGGAGACAAAGGTAGGAAAAGGCTCAAGTGATTATTGGAAAATTACGATCCCAACATCTTATTTTTTGAGTTGTTAGGAAGTTAGCATTAGCTCAAAAATCGTTAAGATGCAACATGCTAGAATAAGTTATAAATGGTTATTATTTTGGATATTTTCTAGTTTGTGTGAATATTTGGATGATATTCATAATCTTTGATTTTGGCATACATAATGCCTATATAATATCGTAAATGCTCTTCAAGGACCATATTGGAGAACACTAGTTTTATAGTTTATTCTGTAGAGATCACTTTCTTTTATTTTGTAGAGCTTAGAGTATTTTCTCTACAAAATTTAATCTTGGATTTTTGGTTTTCTTGCATCTTTCCATTATGTCTATAAAAGAAAGTACATGTTTAGTGGTTTAAGATTGGCTAGTTGGAGGTTTTGGCTTGGATGCCATTATATTGAGTCTTATTTTGAGGATGTAAAGCATAGTACATGATGTGTTAATACATGCTTGGAAAGATGGAGGATGCATTAGAGAGGATTGATGTTCAAAAGGCATACCAAAAGGTTTAGTAAGTTTTTTTTAATGTTACATTATTGAATAATGTCTTTGATATTTACATTTGGTTATTTATGTTAGATAATTGAGAGAGGGGGTGAGTCACTTAATTATAGTTATCCTATAGTCCCAAAAATTTAGATGTATATATTGAAACGTTTTCAAACAAATAATCAACTCGATAAGATATCAACAATAAGTTTCTGTTCATTTACCAAATACCAGTAAATTCAATATTGTGTTTATCGATTAATTCAAATATGAAATGTGTAAAGTAAAATAACAATCCAATCACATCAAGTACACATAACACATATATTTTAACATGGAAACCCTGCTAAGGGAAAAATTACCTGGGACCGGTAACCCAAAATATTTCACTCTTTTGAAGTGAGCTCGGTTAGGAGCCAACCCTGTCAAAGGTTACAATGCACATTGTAAGGTGTGACCTGGTTAGAGGATTTATCACTAATAGTTAACTCTTGACCAACATTCACTATGGATTCGACAAGAAAACCATCAACATTCATGGAATGTCATATTTAAATGCAAATAAGACTGTTAAGTCCACTCGGTTAAGAGATTTAACTGTAACAATGGTTAAACTGATACAGTAATGATCTGATTCAAATAAAACTAATAATTGTAAATTTTTAGATCTACGCTAAGATCAAAATACCTCCTTTGATCAATAATCACTTCAATCCTTCATATCCTTCAACATATTCAACTCGGTGAATAATACCTTGATACTCGGTTATGCCTGCAATTCAGCTCAGTTCTATCTATAACCTATTTGATTAGTGGTACATGAAAATAGTCTTTCCATGCAATTTATCCTCCAGATTCAATTATCCCAGACTCAATAATGAATCTCATGTCTCCTTAAATAGATGTCATAAACCATTTTCTTCTCATCCATTAGATTTTGCCTCTTAATCTCCATCGTCCATTTATTCACTTCAAGCTTCCTCAACAGATGTGTCTATAACACATTTCATCCTTCTCCATTTGATCAATCTTGAATTTTTTGGTTGCTAGATCCTCATAAACAAACTTTATCTTTTACCTCGGAATCATAAGCAACTTTCCAGCTCATCAATTCAGTCGATTGTTATAAACTTGAATTGTTTCACTTACTTGGAAACTACAAAATGTGTCGGTGAATACTAACTTGGTTATTATTGTTACTCGGTATACATTGCACTGGCTCGGTGTGTATAGAAATCTTCAATTACCAACCACATTAACTTATTCAATTTTGATCTTTAATAAATAAAAAATTCATGTAATACAATCAAGTCAAAAAATAATGCCATAGAGTCATCAATAAGTTACCCAATGTATACCTTAGCCATCTCTCCATATCCATCTCTTATTTATGTAGATATCTCTTTCCCTTGTCATTTTCCTTCTTCAGATGTTTGTAACTATCATGATAAGTATAGTCAAAACTAGTTGACATCAATGACAATACATATTGAATGATTTAATTGCCTTACATATCACTTTAGTAGCTTGGTGATCTCTAATCATTGTCTTTCACTTGTCCATTCAGTTCATCAAGATATTCAATCAGTTGTAGATTATCAATCTCTCCCTTTTGCATTGATGGCAACACAATATGAAATATGCCATAGAATACCAAACATTTGTACTACAACTCTATCAGTAAATTTTGTAGTTGGGTAAGGTCTCCCTAGCTTGATCATTTAATATTTTTAATCATTACATAGCATTTCAACATTTCAGGTAGGCTCTCCCTGTGAATTTGATCTTCTTCTTCCTTTCTAATATGTCTCTGATTCTCTCTCCCACTAGATATATATTAGACTTTCTCTTTCTTCTTTATGTTCTCTCTAACTGATATTTCATATGAATCTTTTTCCCCCTTTAAGAACAATGCCAAAAAGAATAAATAGCTCTCCAATAGCCAAAAATATCTCTGTTGTTCGGTTCAGATCATGTACCTTAATGTACAAATATATAATTTTCCTGTTCTAGCTTTCACAACCTTAGGAAACCTAAGTGTGAACAATATGCATCAACATCATTTGATTTTCTAATAAATTATAGGTTGATGCAACCTCCTGATCACCTTACTGACCAAAAAATAGGGGATGGACCCCTAGTCTAGTCCTCAAGTACTCAAATGTATCCTTTGGTAAGGGTTTAGTAAATATGTCTTCAAGTTGTTCTTTAGATTTTACAAACTCCAGTTTCACTTTCTTTTCTTGTACTTGTTCCCTCAAATATTGATACTTAATAGATATGTTCTTTTTCTTAGCATGTATCACCAAATTCTTGTAATTGTTTATAGCACTTATGTTGTCACAATATATAATCACTGGATCGGTGATCTCCTCATTCATGTCTTTCAATAGTTGTTTTATCCATACAATATTTGAACAATTAGCAACACTAGAAACATATTTCGCTTTAGCAATAGACTGAGAAATACATGCCCATTTCTTAATTATCTGAGTAACTAACCTTTCTCCCAAAAAGAATGCTCCACCAGTTTTTCTCTTCTGGTCATCAATATTTCTAGCCCAATCTACGTCTGTGTAAACTTGTAGTTCAAAATTGCCTTGTTTATCATACCATAAGCCATAATTCTCTGTGTTTTTCAAGTATCTCAGTATCCTCTTAACAACATTCATATGTGATTCCTTAGGATTTTAACATAAAATCTTGCTACAATCCCAATAGCATGTGCAATATCAAGTCTACTATGAACAACATACATCAATTTTTCAATCATTGATCTATATAAAGTTTGATTTACCTCAGTTGACTGATCATCCTTTGTCAATTTGCATCCTATGACCATCAGTGTACCTACCGGTTTTGAATCTTCCATTCTAAAATTCTTCACCACTTCTTTGATAAACTTTGATTGTGTTATGAATATCCCTTCATTTTGTTGTAGAATTTGCAAACCTAGAAAGAATTTAATCTCTCCAAACATTGACATCTCAAATTCCTTTCTCATTTCATCAGCAAAAGATTTGCAAAGATTATTATGTCCTGGACAAATATAATATCATCAACAAAGATTTCAATAATAAGAATCTTGTCCTCAATTTCTCCTTTCAAATAAAAATTTCTATTATCACTTTTTCTCACAAATCCAATACTAATAAGATATGTATGCAATCTTTCATACCATGCTCTCGGTGCTTGTTTAAGTCCATATAATTCTTTGTGCAATTTACATGCCATGTTTTGCTTATTTGGATCAACAAAACCTTCAGGTTGTTCAATATAAACCTCTTCCTCAAGTATTCCATTTAGAAATATAGATTTAACATCAATTTGATATACTTTAAATCCTTTGTGTGCAACATATGTAAGTAGTATTCTAACTCCTTCAAGTCTAGCAACTGGTGCAAAAGTCTCACCATAATCAATACCTTCTTCTTGTGCATACCCTTTACAAACAAGTCTTTCTTTGTTCCTAGTGACTTCACCATTCTCATTCAACATGTTTCTGAATATCCATTTGGTTACAATAACATTTTTATCACTCATTCTCAGTACCAATGTCCATGTTTTTTTTTCTCTATCTACTCAATTTTTTCATTCATGGCTTTAATCTATTCATCATTCTCAAGTGCATCTCTAACATTTTTAGGTTCAAATTCACAAACTAAACATGTGATCTGTCTCAACTTACTTTGCATCATCATGCTAGCTTGCTTGTCTCCAATAATTTGGTTTTGTGGATGGTGTCTTCTCACAAATTTTGCTAACACTTTCTCTCTTCTCTGTTCATCAGTTGGTGCAAGTTCAATTTCTTCCTCGGTATAAATTTCATGATTCTCGGTGTCTATAGGTTGAAGCTCGGTGTCTTTATCCTATTGCTCGGTAGCTTCTACCTGTTGCTCGGGTAGAGGGTCAGGTAACTCAATGAATTTATATCTACCATAGTCTCCTGGTTCTTTTCTTCTTTCTTCATCATTTTTCTCAGCAAACTCATCAACTTTCACATTAGCACTTTCAATCATTTTGTTAGAAACCTTATTCAAACATTTGTAAGCTTTTCTGTTAGTAGAATATCCAAAGAATATTCCTTCATCACCTTTAGAATCAAATTTCCCATTTCTATCATCTTTTAGAATGTAACATCTACTTCCAAAAATTATGAAATAACTTACATTAGGCATGTACCTAAACCATAACTCATAAGGTGTCTTGTTTGAATATTTATTCAGTTGTACTCGGTTCAATGTGTATACAAAAGTGCTAACAACTTATCTCCAGTACATTTGTATAACATATTTCTCAATCATCAGTGTTCTAGCATAATCAACTATGGATCTGTTCCTCCTTTTAGCAATTCCATTCTATTGTGGTGTTCTCGGTGTAGAAACCTGCCTTTTAATTCCATGCTCATTAAAAAATTTAGTGAATTCATCAGAAATAAACTCACCTCCTCTATCAGATCTTAAGCATTTTAAATCTTTTCCACTTTAGCTTTATACCATTTAAACATTTTGAAATCTTTAGATTTCTCTTTCAAAAACATAAATGTCATCATCCTAGAATAGTCATCAATAAACAAAATAAAGTATATGTCACCATAATAACTTTGAGTTCTCATAGGAACACATAAGTCAGTATGAACCAACTCCAAAATAGATTTAGTTGAATAGGTCTTTCTCTTGAAACTAGATTTTGACATTTTTCCCATTTGACATTGTTTGGACATGACATGGTCAGGTTTAGATAAGCTTAGTAAACCTCTAACTTTTCTTTTCTTACTAATCTTAACCATGTTGTCAAAATTCACATGACATAACCTTTTATTCCACAACCACACATCTTCAATTATATCCATTAAACAAGAAGTTTCAGCATTTTTAAGATAGAATAAATTACCTTTGGATTGTTCACCAGTATCGACCAACTTTCCTATTTCATCATAGATCTTTACCTTACTACTTTCAAATGCAACTTGATGACCTAAGTTATTCAACTGTGCTACACTTAACAAGTTATAGTTAAGTCCCTTCACCCAATATACATTTTCACATTTAATTTTATTCTTCAACATGATAGATCCTTTTCCTTTTACTTGACAAGGTGTATCATTACCCATTTTAACAAATCCTCCATTATAGTGTTCAAGACATTCAAATTTTTCCTCATCACCAGTCATATGATGTGTACAACCACTATCAATAATCCATGTATCATTCTTGCTAACTTTAGAAATAAGTGTTGTTTCTACATACCTTTCCTCTTCTTCTAAATCTTCTTTCAAAGCTATGAATACCACCTCAATGTCTTCATCAGTTTTGATGTTGGTATCATCATCATCTCCAACAAGGTAACATGTCTTCTTGCCTTTGTCTTTGTATTCTTCGTTGTTTCTTCTATCATAGTATCGGTTAGCTCTACGATCTTGGTTATCTCTTCTATCATACTTCCTTTCACCAGATCGTTCATTGTCTTTGTCATCATCTTTCCTATTAGGACATCTAGTTGCAATATGACCAATTTCTATATAGTTAAAACATGCTAGAGCTAATTTCCCTTTATACCTTCCTTTACCTTTCTGTAGCCTCCGAGCCATAAGTTCTTTAAGTTCATCAAGTCCATCTTCATCACTGTCACTATCACTTTCATTCCTTATTATATGTTTACTACTTGATTTTCCAATTTTCAACGATGACATAAATGCAGACTCAACACTTGGTACAATACTGTTATCATAGTTATTCAACTCAAAAGTAGTCAATTTATCGATTAGACTATCAAGTGTAAGAACACTACCTGATGTAGATCTCATTTCATAATTTTCAATGATTCTAATAGCATAAATTGGCAACAAGGTTCTGAGAATTTTACTCACAATAGTGTCTTCATCAATAACACCTCCTACTCCTCGAATAGCATTGACAACCTCCTTGATTCAATTACTGTACTGAAATTTTTTCTCCTTCTTTCATTTTCATATCATCAAATCTTCCTCTAAGGCTTTCATCTCTTTCTCTCATCACATTCACATCTCCTCTGTAGACTAGTGTAAGTTTGTCCCACATTTCTTTTACTGAAGTACATGCTTTGACATCTTCAAATTCCCATCAGATAAGGCAACATAAATCTCTATCAAATTGTCATGTTATGTTCATATCTATCTCTCAGTTGATCAACAGTCAAAGGTCTAGTTGTCGGTTGCATGTAAGCATTGTCTAGGTGAAATACTATAGATTCTCCAATTACAGATATATGCAACCTCATTCTGATTTTCCATGTCAAGAAGTTGTCTTTGTGCAGCTTTGGAACCTCTCTCTTATACATCTTGTGATCTTTAGCTCAAGTCCTTCAAACTTCCTTTTCAAGCACACAAGCTCTGATACCAATTGTTAGATAGCTGAGAGGGGTGATGAATCAGTTAATTCCAGTTATCCTATAGTCCCAAAACTCCATATATATATATATTAAAATTTTTTTAAACAAATAATCAACTCAGTAAGCTATCAACAATAACTTTCTTTTCATTTACCAAATGCCAGTAAATTCAATACTGTGTTTACCGATTACTCCAAATATGAAATGTGTAAAGTAAAATAACAATCCAATCATATCAAGTACACATAACACATAGATTTTAACATGGAAACCCTGCTAAGGGAAAAACCACATGGGACTGACAACCCAAAATATTTCACTCTTCTAAAGTGAGCTCTGTTAGAAGCCAACCCCGTTAAAGGTTACAATGCACATTGTAAGGTGTGACCTAATTAGAGGAATTATCACTAACAGTTAACTCTTGACCAACATTCACTATGGGGTCAACATGAAAACTATCAACATTCATGGAATGTCATATTGAAATATAAATAAGACTATTAAGTCCACTCGGTTAAGAGATTTAGTTGTAACAATGGTTAAACTGATACAATAATGATCTGATTCAAATACAACTAATAATTGCAGATTTTTAGATTTATGCTAAGCTCAAAATACCTCCTCTGATAAATAATCACTTCAATCCTTCATATCCTTCAACATATTCAGCTCGGTGAATAATACCCTGATACTCGGTTATGCCTGTAGTTTAGCTCGGTTCTGTCTATAACTAGTTTGATAAGTGGTGCATGAAAATAGTCTTTCCATACAATTTCTCCTGCAGATTCAATTATCCAAGGCTCAATAATGAATCTCATGTCTCTTTAAATAGACGTCATAAACTATTTTCTTCTCATCCATTAGATTTTTCCTCTTAATCTCCATTGTCCATTTTTTCACTTCAAGCTTCCTCAACAGATGTGTCTATAACATGTTTCATCCTTCTCCATTCGATCAATCTTGAATTTTGGCCATTAGATCCTCATAAAAAACTTTATCTTTTACCTCAGAATCATAAGCAACTTTCCAACTCATCAATTCAGTCAGCTATTATAAACTTTAATTGTTTCACTTACTCAGTTAATACAGAATGTGTCGGTGAATACTAACTCGATTATTGATGTTACTCAGTATACACTACACTGGCTCGGTGTATATAGAAATTTTCAATTACCAACCACATTAACTTGTTCAATTATGATCTTGAATACATAACAAATTCATGTAGTACAATCAAGTCAACAAAATGATGTCATAGACTCATCAATAAGTTACCCAATGTATACCTTAGCCATATCTCCATATCCATCTCTTCTTCATGTAGACATCTCTTTCCTTTGTCATTTTTCTTCTTTAGATGTTTGTAACTATCATGATAAGTATAGTCAAAACTAGTTGACATCAATGACAATACATATTGACTGATTTAATTTCCTTACATATCACTTTAGTAGCTCAGTGATCTCTAATCACTGTCTTTCACTTGTCCATTCAGTTCATCGAGATATTCAATCAGTTGTAGATTATCAATTTCTATACTTATATGCACGCTTTTATCTTAGGGGGTTATATAAGAAATATATTGATCATCATGGTTGATTTTAAAAATATTTTGTCTTAGATCCTTGTTTATAGTTGAGGAGTGTTAAAGATCACTGTGACAGTATAAACCTTGATTGATTGGATTTTATGCAAATTTGAAGCCACATGAATGCAATCTAGGGATTGGAAATTTCAAGGTATGCGAATGCATTTTGTAGGTTATTATTTTTTACGTCTAGGATTTGGGGTTTTAGATTTATGGTTAGTTTTTGAAAAGCTAGAGTTTTAATATGAGTTTGGAAAAAATGCCTTTTTTATGTGTTGATTATGAGGATTTTGGAGGAGAAATTTTACAAATCAAATCCTAGAAAAAAATAGACCTCACCATTGGCTCCATGGGGCTCAAGAGAAGAATATTGACATAAGTTTGACTTATTTTGATCACTAAAAGTGTAATTTGTTTATCCCCAACCATATCCATATAGCTTGTCATAGGCATTTGTTATTGGAAAACATAAATAGAAAAAAACTATTGACCCACTTGCAAATAAAATTTGTTAAATAAAAAATTAAACATTAAATTCTATTGTTTACAATCATTAAAGGGTGGAGAAAAATGCAATTGGTGTTGGGTCCATTTCTTAATTTTTTTTTTAAAGTTTTAAAAATATTAAATTTTATTTAATGAATTTTTTGTGTCTAGATCTATCAAACATGTCACTACTACCTCTGCGGCCTCATTCAATTGGGCCACTAGCACACTGTAATACCCTAAAAATGGGCTATAAGTTCATTAACCTCTTATATCATCAAATCAAATGAAATCGACATCAAAGTCCTAACCTAAGGCACATCTGAATATCATCAAATCTAATTGATTATCATAAATTCTACATCGGGGAATATTCCTAATCATTATAATTATCTTTAATTTTATAATTATTTGGCAATAAATCACATTTATCCTAAAATTTGATTAATTAAATATTTTGCATATTTAATTAATTAGATTTAATATTTGCCACTTAATTGTTTAATTAAATTTAATTATATGTATTATTAATTGTATTATTTAATTTTGACAATAAATCAAAATTCCTATGAATAATTGATTAAATTCTTATTTAATTAATTAAAGCATGTTGTCATTATTTAATAATATAATTTTTAATAAAAGTTTGGTAAAATAGTTAATTAACCCATAAATTAATTATTTTATTTCAAAAAGCAGTTAAGTTGAGAATAAATCACTTTATTTATTTATTAAATCATAATTATCCATGTGCACATTCAAGGACCAGTTAAACTCAAAATTAGAAAATCAATGCAAGTTGTTAGCTTTTTGAAACTCAACATCTTTTCGAGTTTTAAAGTTGATCTAAACTTCTAATTCAAGTTGAACTGTGCTTTTGCATGATTTTTGTGACTTAATTATCCTTTATTTAAAAATAACTCAAAAATCAAGCTGAGTTATTTGAGTGATTTATGGCTTTTTCTCATACACCTCCAAAGCCTTGGATTTCTATAAAAACAAGGCTCAGCTCTTCATAATTCATCTCATATTTTGCACAATCACGCTGGAGAATTGGAATTGAAGAATCAAAGCTCTTGCGAATCGACATCTTTGTGAGATCAATCTTATTTTTGCATTCATATTGCATATCATTGTTAGATTAGCATTGCATATCAATTTTCAATAGCATTCATAACATATCAATTTCATATTAGCATAGATTCATATCAGTTTTTATCATTCTTATTGCATAGAAAATATCAAAAATATAGATTAATTGCATTCAATCTCATATCTAGATCAATTGCATTCAAATCCTTCATTTAGGTGTCGTCTAGGTCATTGATCTCGATTACAATCTGAGAACATTAATCTCGCACCTACTAGAAGGCAGTAAATCGCTTGGTTAGATAGTTTTAAATTTTGCATGATTTTGATTATAGCTAACCTCTAATATTTTACTGAAGTGTTGTGTCTACAGATCAGGTATAATTTTCACACACACATTTTTGGCGCCCACCGTGGGGCCACCCACCTTTGCATGCTGGTTTTGATTTTTTTGAGAGCTAAAACCCCAAAGTTTCAAAGATTTAATGTTATCTCCCAAACGGCTTGGAATTTTGGTCTGAAATGTTTTTTGTAGGTTGGTGACATGTCAAGGAAGCTATAGTAAAAAATTTAGAATTTTTTGAGATGTTTTGAATTTTTAATATTTTTTTCTTGAAATTCCAGAAAAAATTAATATCTGATGCAAATCAGCATATTTTTTTGAAATTTTTATATTTTTGGAAAGCCCATTAAATTTTACAGGGGGTCCATTCTTTGTGTTTTAAATTTGGATATGATATCATAGCTCAAATAGTCAATTTACAAAAACTGGTCTATTTTGATAAAATGGGTCTCTAGGGCACAAATGAAGAGATTTTTCTAAAATTTTTGCATTTTTGGAAAGCCATTTATTTTTAAGTAGGGGTCTCCATTTTGAATTTCTATTTTTGTGGTCAAAATAATATCAAAAAAATTAGATCTTGTTGACTAGGTCAAATGCAGTGCAAAAAAAATTAAAATTTTGTGATGGGTATGCACTTATTTTTCATATGATTCAATGAATGATATGAGTTGTCATTTGGGTTAATTGCTGGTTATTATTTCTGATAATAATTGATTTTTAGAGATAACCCTATGGTTTTCATAAGTTGAATATATTTTGCATATCTTGTTTGCTTGTTTGCTTGTTGGAGAATTCATCATTTGCTTGCATGGAAAAGTTCAACAAGAATTGTTAAAAATCAGGTAAAATCTACTAAGCACGTTACAAGGATCCTAGGTATTCTCCTTCATCTAATAACATTTTGATTTGGACTTAAAATAAATCTCTTATGTGTCTGGCTTGTGTGCATCTTTTCATGCTTTTGTTTATTTCTACACACTTGCATAATTGATATTAAGTTGTGACCCCTTAAGGATTTATTAAGTAGTCTTAGATACTTGTGATTGATTTTGATTGCTATCTTGGGTTATTGGACTCGCTAATCCATCGGCCCCTCATTTCTGCCCCATGGTTGCAATCTCAGCGCCATAAAGGGGAGGGGTCAACAGGACAGAAGCGTTAAGTGTTCCACTTGGCAACCCTTTTGTGCTTTTAGGAACTCACTTGTTTTTTAAGTTGGGGACTCATTTTCAGCTTGTGTGAGGTGTTAAGTGTTCCACCTTGTGGACTCATCTCATATTCGCTTTAAGCGTTAAGTGTTCCTCTTTCTTCTTTTTGGGTACTTTTGGTAGATTTGCTTTCGGGAATATATCTGTGCTCACATAGTAATTAGGCCCTATGAACACTATTTTTGATTCTTGAGAGATTGGATTCCTAGAGAAATCTTTCTTGACGACAGAATCCTTATAGGTAGGGAGGATACTTAGTGCGTTTCACATTCAACTTGGTTAGTGCATCTTCTCTTATTGATCGACACATTCTCTCTCCGGAGAGGTTGATAGATCACGTGGGGTTGATATCACGATCTTTGATGAATCAAAATTAGTTAGTGCATCTTCTCTTATTGATTGATACATTCTCTCCCTGGAGAGGTTGATAGATCACGTGGAGTTGATATCACAGACCTTGGTGGAACAAAACTTTGTCTTAGCGTGTCGGATTAATCTGCTTGCTTTGTTTGGGTTAAAAGTGAAGAGGTGTCAAAACCTTGAATCTAGAGCCAGGTCCCCTTGTGGTATAAATTTGTGAGTCACCATTAGAGAGGGTTAACCCTAGCAGACAATCCCTTTACAGGGAAAACTATGTTGACAGAACCTCAAGCGGTAATAGCCATTTTCACCATGGTAGTGACAGCCGCTATATAAATGTCCTTGTGGAAGAAATCTCCATGGGTATGGTTCATTGTTGGGTTGTCAGATCTCCCTAGAAGCTCTTGAAGGTTAAGTTCTTGGACTGTGTCAAAACCCTGGTGCGCCAGGATTGGAGTTCACCCCTTTGAATCATAAAAGTTGTAGAGTCAAACCATTACTAAAAACCCTAGAGAGGCCAATTTTTCATTCTCAGGTATATGTGTGTTATTGCAAAACTTTTCAGAACATACACAATTAGTACTCTCAGGGATTAGCACAATTTGGTCACTTGATTGTTCATGCGCAAAGTTGCTTTTGCCCTTATTCATTGTTTTCAGACGTGCTTGGAATCACTTGCTTGCTGTTCTGTGTGTTTTTTTATCTACTTGGCTATTAAAAATGATCAAATCTGGTATAACCTTCAAAATCTGGACAGTACAATTTGCAAACAATCCAGAACTGAAAACCTTAAATTTTGCAAAAATTGACATAAAATTCTTTCTGTAGTCAAAAGTCATTTCAGGAAGTCAAAAGTCATACGACTTTTTGTCAAATGTCATTTCAGTATTGCCCATCTGTCATATTATTGAGAACCCAGTGTCGTACGAGTTTTCATGCCAGCAAATCCAAAGAAGTCAAAATCCTGTTAGCAACTATCATATGATATTTACAACTGTCATTTCATATCTACCCAACTGTCGTACGAGTTTAGCAACTATCATTTTATAGACTACCCAGTGTCATACGAGTCTGCAGAGTGTTGTTTGGAAAAATTTGAGAGAGTTGTCAGAAATTGTCAAATTGCAAGATATCCAATGTTTCCAACCTAGTTCCAGAATCTGTCAAAAATATCATTGTGTCGGGAACAGAGCAGTAGCTATTGAGCATTCTACCATTTTCTGAGTTTGATCTTTTGAATACAATCTAGTCTTCTGTTTGATCAATTTGAGTCATTTTTATCTCGTGTCAAAACCTTGTCATAACTATCAATCTTCAATCAATCTTCTAAAATAGACTAAGTGTTGACAACTCGTGTCCGCTATCTTTTGGGCAATCTATCCCATACATCTAGGGCATAGTTTCTTTCACCCACATCTCATCAGATCTTGAAAACTATCATAATCTTGACAAGGTTGAGTCATCTAATTTTCTCGGATCAAATTGTTCTTCAGTTGTCTTCATCCTTTTCTTTTGTTTCATTCAAAGTTAATGGTGGAGACCAGAGCTTCTTCACACAAGAAATCAGAAGAAACATCTCAGAACTTACTTTTGACAAATACCCCAGGTCCAACTCTTGAACAACTCATCAAGTCAGGTATCTATGAAGACGACGGTCTCGTTAACTTTCGATTGAAAACTGGTTACATACCTCCTTTATCAACTCACAGAGGTAACTAGAAAACTCCTCCTCACTCTATTCCAGGGAGCCCAAAAACTCCTACCATGTCTCAAGCAAGGACAAACCATGGTTTTCTAGGAGGAGGGTCCCAAGGACACCATTCTCAACATAATGCCGACCAAGAACCTACCCCCTTTGAAATCCATCGATGTCAGAATGATGATGAATTCAAGAGAATGATGAGGCATTTCTTGAAAGTGGATAGAGAGGCATAATTTTTACAATTAGCCCAGGAAGGGGCTAAGCTTCCTCCCAACTTTAATGTTGATGATATAATCACACATGAGGAAGAAACTCCACTCACAGCTATGACAAAATAGATGCATGCTATACAAGTCAAATTTAACAATCTTAAGAAGGAGAAGGAACCCAAGGAGTTCTCCATGGAGGCCCTATGTCCTTTTCCGTTTGACAAAAACTTGTATATGCCACCATTCCCAAAAAGAGTGGAGATGCCAAAGTACTACAAATATGATGGACACTCTGATCCTCAAGATCATGTCAGAGAGTTCTGTACACAATCCATGGAATTCATGCATGAACTGACTTATCTAATGCGTCTTTTTCCTAGATCCTTGGGAGGAGCATCCATTCAGTGGTTTTCAAGATTACCTTCTACGATCAAAAATTTTGAGGAATTGATTAAATTGTTTTATCAACAATATTCCTACAATATTCAACATCCGATTACCATGATCGGTATCTGTAACCTCAAGCAATATCCAGGGGAATCATTCCTAACTTTTCTCAAGAGGTGGCGAAAGAAGTTTTCTTTATATGCTAGACCAATTCCCGAAATGGAGAAACTTGAAATATTTATCAATAACCTTGTTCCAGAGCTCAACTATCCATTACAAATGCAAGATCATGTATCTTTTGATAAAATGGTGGATAATGCAATCAAGATTGAGAAAGTACTTGTCAAGAAAGGAGAAATCGCACTTCAAAAGGACAAGTCTGAATCTGGATCTAGCTCAAAAGATAAAAACAAGAGCTAGAATAGAAACAAAGGTATCATCTCTGATTGTGTTGTTGACACTATCCGCACCCCATCAAAGGCATAGGCTTACAATCTCACCCTTGCCACCAAAGCCATTGAAGCTTCAGAGCAAAAATCTACTGAACCATCTCCAAAGAAGCCATTCAAACAATGGGATAATAAATGAAAGTTTACTCCCCTGGGAGAATCTTTGGAATTTTCCCTGAGAACCCTGATAGCTGATAACATGATCTCTTTACCACCAATCCGAAACCCTGATCTGGATCCAAAACCATATTGGTGGAAAGATAATGAATTCTGTGCTTTCCATCGGACTAAAGGCCACAGAACTAATGGATGCTTCCACTTGAAGCATACCATTCAAGACTTGATAGATCAAGGGGACATCACAATCGATAATCCTACCACCAATAATGATCACATAGTATTTACAGAACCATTTCCACAACATGGCAAGGGAGTTTCCACTTCTCAGCCTAACATGGGGGCAAAAGTCAACTATGCCTACCCTGGAAACAATGCTATCATCAATATGGTTGAACCATGTCTCTCTAAGAGCTGCAATGTCATCACGATTGTACGAAGAGACAAAAATCATTCCTCAGCTAATGCGGTTACCAGATCACAAGCTCAGACTCATCTGAAAGGACAAACACCAAGTTCATCTAATGTCCCTAAGATACCTTTCAATCTCACATCTGCGTCTAAATAGAAGGTTGCCTCGAAATCTTCCAATCCAAAGGATACAAGAGCTACATCTTACAGCATCATCCAACAACTCCAGCATACCAATGCCAAAATCTCTATGTTTGAGTTACTTCGAATATCTCCAGCTCACAGAGATATCCTAGACAAAGCTTTGCTCGGCTCTAATGTTCCTGATGATCTAGATCTAGACAAGTTCCAGACTATGGTTGGTCATCTAATGTCTCCGCAATATATCTCATTTTCAGAAGAAGATGACAACTCCCTAAGTCACCCACATAATCAGCCCTTGCACATAGAAGTCTTGATCTAGAACGATTGAGTCAAACGTGTGTTGATAGATGGGGGCGTAGGCCTCAACATTTGTTCTTACAACTTAATCACACAGTTGGGATTCTAAGAGAAGGCTATTGATCCTCGAAAGAAGATCACCATAAAGGCCTATGATGAACAGGAAAGATCTTCTAAAGGCACCCTTGTCTTACCCATCCGAGTGGGTCCGATCATCGAAGATACCACATGTCAGGTGCTTGATCTGCCATTGGCTTACAATATCCTTCTAGGGAGACCTTGGATCCATGAAATGCAAGCCATTCCTTCTACATACCATCAATGCTTGAAATTTCCCTATGAAGGGGTAGAAGTTACTATCCCAGCAGATCTGAGTACAACTTGCAATACATTGAAGGAAAGTGCCGATAAGCTTGTTCCCAATAACAGAGAATCTTCCATCAAGTAGCTAAATGTTGCTTCCACATCTAAGATGGAAGACATTGCTAAAGAGATCAATATCAAAGAAAATGGGATGGGAGAATACACTATAGAGCCAGTCTTGTCTTTGACATCTCTCCCAATCATCCCTAAGTCATATGGACAATCCTTGAAGTAGTCTAAATTAGAACCTAAGGAACCTATGGAAGCATACAAAAGAAATTTTGTGGAGGAGCAAGTATCCAAACAAGAATTTGAAGAGGATGAAGCTATGCTGGCATGGCTATATAAAGAGGATTCTGAATCTAAAATTGTTCAACCTAGTGAATCTATAGCACCTACAATCCCTTCTAATTCATATGGTCCAGGAAACAAATTGATAGCCAAGATGGGATACTCCGGTCAAGGACCTCTAGAAATAAGAGGAAAGGGTCTTGTGACACCCATTTCACATATTGGTAGAGCCAAAAAAGATACTGCTGGCTTAGGCTTTAAGAAGAAACCCTATCATCTCAAAGGTGGTTGTTCTCATGTCATAGAACAAATTGCACCAGGAGAACCCCTTCTCAAGAAAGAAGAAATAGAACCCTTTGATGATGATTCAGATAGCTCTGAGCTTATACCCTATGAAAAATTTCCTAAAGAGATCAAAGATCTTCTTGATGATAAAGATGATCCTATCAGAAGAATTAATGTAGTAGAAACATAAGAACCTACTGTAGCACAAGAGATGGTTGCACCACAAGAACCAACTAATCTCGAAGGCAATCAAACTGATCCAGAAGCAGAGAGTAGTTATTCTAACACTAATTCCCATGAATATGAATTCAAGTCAGAGACTGAGGGTAATCCTTCTTGGGGTATTCATCCTGATTTCACACATTTTCTAAGATTTCCTAGACATCCTGAATCAAAAGCTGAGTCAAATGACTATGAATGGGGTGCCATTCCAGAAGAAGAGGAGCTTATAACAGAGAAATATATTGATGTTATTCACCAATATGTATCTCAACCCAACGTAGGTCTAGAGTGAAACAATGAACTTAACGTGTCTGATCCACCTATGGCTGAAGAGGACTCCCATGATGATGTTGAGCCTATTCACGAATTGAACATTTTGAGCTGTAATATCACCTTTGAACTTGAGTGTCCGGTTAGGACCAATGATGACATATCCCCATCTGTGAACACCATATCCCAAGCCTTTCCCGCTTTGACTATCCAACGCCCTGATCTTATCGACCAAACTTCCACAAACCCAAACCATGGTATTTATACCTTCCTGACTGACTATGCCCTTGCCTGCTACCTCAATGCAGTTGAGTCTATGAGTACTTCCATCAGTGAACCGAGCGTCAGCATGACCGAGTCGAACATCAAATATCTTAGTCAGAAAAACAAGAGTAAAAAGAAAAAGAGTTCTGAGGGTGAAAACCACTTTGTGGCAGTCTCAGAACCGACAAAAGTAAAAAGAAAAGACATATCTGAAGGTGAAAACCTCTCTGAGGCACCTAAGGATGAGATATTTGATGTCCTTTCGAGTCATTTACAGGATAGATCTCCAGTTCTGATTGAGCCCACTCAATCCATCAATTTGGGTGCAACAGAGGAACCACAATTGGTACATGTAGCACAATCTCTATCAGAAGAAGAGAAACATAAATTCACTACATTCTTATCAGAAAAAAAGATCAATTTTGCATGGAAATATTCAGATATGCTAGGATTGGATCCTAATCTCATTATGCACCATCTATCCATTGCTCCTAGTGTAAAACCAATCAAACAGAAATTGAGAAAGATGCATCCTCATGTGGCACTCTTAGTCAAAGTAGAACTAGAAAAAATCCTCAAAGCTGGATTCATCCATGTCATAGACTATGCTGAGTGGATCTCTAACATTGTACCTATTTCAAAACCAGATGGTTCAATCAGAGTGTGCACGGATTTTAGAGATGTGAACAGAGCATGCCCTAAGGATGACTTTCCACTACCTAACATTGATATGATAGTGGACATGACTGCGGGCTATGAAATGTATTCCTTAATGGATGGCTTTTCTGGGTACAACCAAATCAAAATCACTCCAGAAGATCAAGAGAAAATAGCTTTCACATGTGCGTGGGGAACCTTCTATTGGAATGTTATGCCATTCGGACTCAAAAATGCGGGAGCTACATACCAAAGAGCAATGACATCTATTTTTCATGATATGATGCATAGAACAATGGAGGATTATGTTGATGATACCTTAGCAAAATCAATGATCAGAACTGAACATCTAACTGACTTGAGCATGATCCTTGACAGAATGGAAAAATTTAGTCTCCGACTAAATCCTAAGAAGTGTGCTTTTGGTGTCACTTCTGGAAAGCTCTTAGGATACATAGTTTCAAAGAAAGGCATTGAAGTTGATCCGGCTAAAGTCAAGACTTTAATAGAGATGCAACCTCCCACAAATATCAGTCAAATGAGGATGTTGCAAGGTAGAGTACAGTCCATCAGGAGATTCATATCATAGTTAGCTGACATATCACAACCTTTCACAAAGACATTACATAAAGGTGTGACCTTTGCATGGAATGAAGACTGTGCAAAGAATTTTTATCATATCAAGAATTATCTCTCGAATCCTCCTATCTTAATGCCTCCTATTCATGGGAAGCCATTAATATTATATGTCTCCATAATAGATACATCACTGGGGGCATTGCTAGCACAGCATGATGAGAACAAGAAAGAAAGAGCCATCTACTATATCAACAGAACTTTAGTGGCCTATGAGAAGAACTACTCAATGATAGAGAAGGCATGTCTAGCTGTGATCTTTTCATCGCAGAAACTGAGACACTACATGTTAGCTCATACCACGCATCTAGTAGCAAAAATTGATCCACTTAAATACCTACTAAGCAAGGCGGCCCTCACCGGTAGACTAGCTAAATGGGTCATGCTTCTAAGCGAATTTGACATTGAATATGTTGAAAGAAAAGCTATAAAAGGTCAAGTTATTGCTGATCAACTAGCAGATGCACCCATGTTTGATGATACGCCCATGCAAATTGAATTTCCCAATTCCTCTATCATGCACCTCTCTTCTAGAGCATGGCGGTTATTCTTTGATGGCTCCTACACATAGAATGGATCTAGAGCAGGCATATTGTTCATCACTCCTCCAGGATACTCGATACCCAAAGCATTTAGACTAAAGTTTCCTTGCACAAACAAGTTTGCTGAATATGAGGCACTTCTCAATGGTATGAAAATGGCAATACAGTGGAGAGTTACAGAGATGCACATCCATGGAGACTCACAACTGGTTATCCACCAAGTCAATGATGTGTGCCAAACCAAAGATGAAAATCTCATTCCTTACAAGAGAATGGTAGATGATTTAAAGAAATAATTCATCTCTATGACATTTGAGCAAATACCCAGAATGGAGAATAAGGCTGTCGATGCAATGGCGACATTATCTACTCTCTTACAGCAGCCCGAACATGAACTATGCTATGAGTTCCTGGTGGAAGCCCTATCCTATCCTGCATATGACTTCCCTAAAACCCGCATGATCTACACTATTGTAGGTTATGACTCATCTCGCTACAAAAATTTGTTCTCCTATCTCCACGACCAAATCATCCCTGAGTCCTTTAACCGCTTTGAGAAATGAAACCTTATCCGATCCGCATCCCGATATGTCATCATTGGTAATGATCTGTACAAACGAGGTCTAGATGGTACACTGCTTAGATGTTTAGAACATGAAGAGTCTCAACATGCATTAGAGGAAGTCCATGAGGGTATATGTGGGTCGCACTCAAATGGTTTAATGTTAGCTCGAAAACTTATTAGGGCTGGGTACTATTGGCCTGAAATGGAGAAAGAGGCTATTAAATTTGCTAAAAACTGTCAACAGTGTCAAGTACATGGCCACTTGATTCATACTCCAGGGGGAGATCTAATTCCCTTTACTACACAATGGCCTTTTCAACAATGGGCATTTGATCTCATAGGTGCTATCCATCCGCACTCTTCCAATGGGCATACCCATATAATCACAGCTACAGATTATTTTACAAAATGGGTAGAAGCAGTTCCTCTAACACAAGCAACAGGGAAACAGATCTCTATGTTCATCCTGAACTACATCATTTGCAGATATGGGATCCCTCACTCTATAATCACAGATAATGGGGGACAATTCAAAAACAAGGATCTAGATGACTTATGTGCTAAATTCAAGATTACACAACATTGGTCTTCTATTTACTATCCTCAAGGGAATGGACAAGTTGAAGCTTCAAACAAAAATCTCTTGAAAATCTTGCATAGAACAGTGAATAAAATAGGAAGAGACTGGCATCTCATGATCAATCCAGCTCTCTGGGCATACAGAACTAGTATCAGAACACCTACAGGGGCTACACCTTTCGCTTTAGTTTATGGGTCTGAAGCGGTACTGCCTATTGAGGTTGAAATCCCATCACTCAGAATCAGAATGCATGGACTTGTCACTGATGAAGACTACAGAGTGTCTAGGTTACAAGAACTTGAATTACTAGATGAACACAGGTAAGCAGCGTATGATCATCTCAGAGTGTATCAGAAAAGAATGTCTAGAGGCTACAACAAGAAAGTCAGACACAGAGAATTTCAGGTTGGTGATCTAGTGTTGAGAGAAAATCCTAAAAGTCAATCACATTGAGAATGCAAGGGGAAGTTCGAACCCAATTGGATGGGTCCCTTTGTTATCACTGCTACTTTTGGCTCTGGTGCCTATCAACTCTCAACGACTGAAGGAGAACAGCTCCGAGAACCAATTAACATTCTCTATTTGAAGAAATTCTATGCCTAAGGCATTCAGTGCTTGGTAAATATCCTGAAAAAATCCTAAAAATCAGAAAAAGTCCTGAAAAAATGAACATCTTGGTGAAAACCTAGCAATAGGCGCCTTGATGATTCACAAAAAAAATCAAAAAAATATCAAAAATTCAAGAAAATCAAAAAAATAAAAAAAATATCAAAAAATAAAAAAAATATCAAAAGTACAAAAAAAATTGAAAATATCAAAAATAAAAAAAAATGAGAAAAAGAAGAAAAAGTACCTTGGTGAAAACCTGGAAATAGGCGCCTTGATAGCAAAAATAGAATCTCTACCAAGATGGTGAAAACCCGGCAAACGGGCGCCACTTGTTCAAAATGCTCCATCTATCAGCACAATCTTGGTCTTTCCCAGCTTTCAGTCTTGCTTTAGTTTGTAAATATCTCCCAGTTTGTTTCAACATTTCCAGTTTTCAATAAGTCGGTCTGTACACCAATAAGCTCAAGCGTCTGTATCTTATCAATGTTTAACACTTGGGGGCAATCAATGTCGTATCCTATGGTCTCCCATGTATCTTAGACGGATCATATCTAGTCAGAGTCCTTTGAAGCTTCATGTGAGTCAGTCAGTCAGTCTTGTCTCCAGAAAGGATTTTACAACAACGCAATCAAACATCAAAACTCAACTGAAAACAATCTATGCTTTTTACATGCTTTTATCTCCTTGTATGCTTACTGATTCACATTGAGATTTTGGCATATTGTGTCCCTTCGAGCTCTTCGATGATGTCCTTTATAGGATTTAGAGAGTGATGACTGGGGGCATAATCTTTTCTTTGTTTTCTGCTTGTATGTGAAAATCTAACAACTTTGGAAATTTCAGATTGAAATGGTGTCCGACTGTAAGCGCCTCTATCTCGAATTGGATGGCCATGCGTACCTCGACCATTGATACCCAAACAATTCAAAGAAGTTTGATCTAACTATTGTCTTTTTGAGTAAGTTCTTTCTCCTACTGTGGAACGCGATCTTGCCTAAGGATGTGAACGGTAAAGGGTCACTACGGGTAATTCACATTGGATTTAGAATGATCTCTAAAACTGTTTGATGTGTTTGCAACGCAAGGCGTACTCAGGTCATCATGACATTTATGTTTTGATGCTTGTACAAATTGCTATATCAAAATGGACATGATATTCAGGTCATCCTGGCGTTGGTGCCTTGGTGCTTATATCTAATCCGACATTCTGAAAACAAAATCAATATTCATATATCCATGGTTGTCTGACTAGTGGGTGTTGTATTGATTCTTGCGCATACAAATCAATATTCATATGTCTATGGTTTCATAGCTAGTGGGCATTGTATTGATTTATCCGGTTACCTAAAAGTTCAATGATGATAACAAATCGACACATGATCAGTGAGTAGGTCCTAGGTCTTAGGTTGCATTTTATTTTGCATGTTCCTTTGCATTTTGCATGTTTGCATGATCTCACAAATGTTTGAAAAAATTTCAAAGCTTAAATGATTCTTCAATCATCTATTCAAATCCAATAAGAGCTGAATCTCACATGAAGGTTCCTCCAATGAAATAGCAAGTAGAATTTTTTTTCGGGATCAAAATCAAAATCTGAGATCATTCATATTGTCAACTACTTACATAATCAACCTTCAATCATCACAGAAATCTAGTATTCAACTTAACTGATTAGCTTTCATCAAACTATCAAAATTTCAACTTGGTCAACCATGGTCAACTCATGGTAAAACCTAGTAAACCTTGGTCTCTAGGACCTCTAAACGATGCAGAATGCGCTCTTGAACGTGTATAACCACTTTTCCAATCAATTAACATGCTTCTAAACTATAACACTAACTTTTCTTGTCAGATTTCAATTTTAATCTCGAAGGGGGCATGGTATTGCACATCATTCAAAGTTTGTCGATCAAATCTATCAATGTCTTTCATCAGTGATCAAGACAACAATCACGTCTAGTCGCTGATTCATCAAAAGTCCTCATCGCTCGGGGCAAATCTATCATCACTTGGGGCATATCAGATTCATCAAGATCCATATCAATTTGGTATTCTCCTAATCTTGTAAACTGTATCAGTTTTTGCAACCATCGGATCATAGTGTTCTTTCCTTAGTTCTTCGGCAACTGAAGGGTTTGGATGTGATACCTGCTAGTTCTGCTAAGACAATCGAGTCTAGAATGGGTCACTCACTTCTTTGCAATCCTAAGGTTTGGAATCAGGCGTTTTGACACTTTTTCACAATCATAGGTTCATTTGCTATTACAGTGAACACTATCTTTGGTCATTCAGGACCTATTATCTCCATATCAAATCAATATCAATCAGCTTCTGTCTCATATCAATTCTCAATTTCAAACATCAGTTTCATATCTCTATCAAACACAGACTATCTTTGAACCACTGCGGTTCGCACAGTAATTCAAAGAGGGGCAAAATGTAATACCCCAAAAATGGGCTATAAGTTCATTAACCTCTTATATCATCAAATCAAATGAAATCAACATCAAAGTCCTAACCTAAGGCACATCTGAATATCATCAAATCTAATTGATTATCATAAATTCTACATCGGGGAATATTCCTAGTAATATTCCTAATCATTATAATTATCTTTAATTTTATAATTATTTGGCAATAAATCACATTTATCCTAAAATTTGATTAATTAAATATTTTGCATATTTAATTAATTAGATTTAATATTTGCCACTTAATTGTTTAATTAAATTTAATTATATGTATTATTAATTGTATTATTTAATTTTGACAATAAATCAAAATTCCTATGAATAATTGATTAAATTCTTATTTAATTAATTAAAGCATGTTGTCATTATTTAATAATATAATTTTTAATAAAAGTTTGGTAAAATAGTTAATTAACCCATAAATTAATTATTTTATTTCAAAAAGCAGTTAAGTTGAGAATAAATCACTTTATTTATTTATTAAATCATAATTATCCATGTGCACATTCAAGGACCAGTTAAACTCAAAATTGGAAAATCAATGCAAGTTGTTAGCTTTTTGAAACTCAACATCTTTTCAAGTTTTCAAGTTGATCTAAACTTCTAATTCAAGTTGAACTGTGCTTTTGCATGATTTTTGTGACTTAATTATCCTTTATTTAAAAATAACTCAAAAATCAAGCTGAGTTATTTGAGTGATTTATGGCTTTTTCTCATGCACCTCCAAAGCCTTGGATTTCTATAAAAATAAGGCTCAGCTCTTCATAATTCATCTCATATTTTGCACAATCACGCTGGAGAATTGGAATTGAAGAATCAAAGCTCTTGCGAATCGACATCTTTGTGAGATCAATCTTATTTTTGCATTCATATTGCATATCATTGCTAGATTAGCATTGCATATCAATTTTCAATAGCATTCGTAGCATATCAATTTCATATTAGCATAGATTCATATCAGTTTTTATCATTCTTATTGCATAGAAAATATCAAAAATATAGATTAATTGCATTCAATCTCATATCTAGATCAATTGCATTCAAATCCTTCATTTAGGTGTCGTCTAGGTCACTGATCTCGATTACAATCTGAGAACATTAATCTCGCACCTACTAGAAGGCAGTAAATCGCTTGGTTAGATAGTTTTCAATTTTGCATGATTTTGATTATAGCTAACCTCTAATGTTTTACTGAATTGTTGTGTCTATAGATCAGGTATAATTTTCACACACACATTTTTGGCGCCCACCGTGGGGCCACCCACCTTTGCATGCTGGTTTTGATTTTTTTGGGAGCTAAAACCTCAAAGTTTCAAAGATTTAATTTTATCTCCCAAACAGCATGAAATTTTGGTCTGAAATGTTTTTTGCAGGTTGGTGACATGTCAAGGAAGCTACAGTAAAAAATTTAAAATTTTCTGAGATGTTTTGAATTTTTAATATTTTTTTCTTGAAATTCCAGAAAAAATTAATATCTGACACAAATCAGCATATTTTTTTGAAATTTTTATATTTTCGGAAAGCCCTTTAAATTTTACAGGGGGTCCATTCTTTGTGTTTTAAATTTGGACATGATATCATAGCTCAAATAGTCAATTTACAAAAAATGGTCTATTTTGATAAAATGGGTCTCTAGGGCACAAATGGAGAGATATTTCTAAAATTTTTGCATTTTTTGAAAGCTCTTTATTTTTTAGCAAGGGTCTCTATTCTGAATTTCTATTTTTGTGGCCAAAATAATATCAAAAAAATTAGATCTTGTTGACTAGGTCAAATGCAGTGCAAAAAAAATTAAAATTTTGTGATGGGTATGCCCTTATTTTTCATATGATTCAATGAATGATATGAGTTGTCATTTGGGTTAATTGCTGGTTATTATTGCTGATAATAATTGATTTTTAGAGCTAACCCTATAGTTTTCATAAGTTGAATATATTTTGCATATATTGTTTGCTTGTTTGCTTGTTGGAGAATTCATCATTTGCTTGCATGGAAAAGTTCAACAAGAATTGTTAAAAATCAGGTAAAATATACTAAGCGCGTTGCGAGGATCCCAGGTATTCTCCTTCATCTAATAACATTTTGATTTAGACTTAAAATAAATCTTTTATGTGTCTGGCTTGTGTGCATCTTTTCATGCTTTTGTTTATTTCTACACACTTGCATAATTGATATTAAGTTGTGACCCCTTAAGGATTTATTAAGTAGTCTTAGATACTTGTGATTGATTTTGATTGCTATCTTGGGTTATTGGACTCGCTAATCCACCGGCCCCTCATTTCCACCCTGTGGTTGCAATCTCAGCGCCATAAAGGGGAGGGGTCAACAGGACAGAAGCGTTAAGTGTTCCACTTGGCAACCCTTTTGTGCTTTTAGTAACTCACTTATTTTTTAAGTTGGGGACTCATTTTCAGCTTGTGTGAGGTGTTAAGTGTTCCACCTTGTGGACTCATCTCATATTCTCTTTAAGCGTTAAGTGTTCCTCTTTCTACTTTTTGGGTACTTTTGGTAGATTTGCTTTCGGGAATATATCTGTGCTCACATAGTAATTAGGCCCTATGAACACTATTTGTGATTCTTGAGAGATTGGATTCCTAGTTGACGACAGAATCCTTGTAGGTAGGGAGGATACTTAGTGCGTTTCACATTCAACTTGGTTAGTGCATCTTCTCTTATTGATCGACACATTCTCTCTCCGGAGAGGTTGATAGATCACGTGGGGTTGATATCACGATCTTTGATGAATCAAAATTGGTTAGTGCATCTTCTCTTATTGATTGATACATTCTCTCCCCGGAGAGGTTGATAGATCACGTGGAGTTGATATCACAGACCTTGGTGGAACAAAACTTTGTCTTAGCGTGTTAGATTAATCTGCTTTCTTTGTTTGGGTTAAAAGTGAAGAGGTGTCAAAACCTTGAATCTGGAGCCAGGTCCCCTTGTGGTATAAATCTGTGAGTCACCTTTAGAGAGGGTTAACCATAGCAGACAATCCCCTTACAGGGAAAACTGCGTTGATGGAACCTCAAGCGGTAATAGCCATTTTCACCATGGTAGTGACAGCCGCTATATAAATGTCTTTTTGGAAGAAATCTCCATGGGTATGGTTCATTGTTGGGTTGTCAGATCTCCCTAGCAGCTCTTGAAGATTAAGTTCTCGGACTATGTCAAAACTCTGGTGCGCCAGGATTGGAGTTCACCCCTTTGAATCATAAAAGTTGCAGAGTCAAACCATTACTAAAAACCCTAGAGAGGCCAATTTTTCATTCTCAGGTATATGTGTGTTATTGCAAAACTTTTCAGAACATACACAATTAGTACTCTCAGGGATTAGCACAATTTGGTCACTTGATTGTTCATGTGCAAGGTTGCTTTTGCCCTTGTTCATTGTTTTCAGACGTGCTTGGAATCACTTGCTTGCTGTTCTGTGTGTTTTTTTATCTACTTGGCTATTAAAAATGATCAAATCTGCTATAACCTTCAAAATCTGGACAGTACAATTTGCAAACAATCCAGAACTGAAAACCTTAAGTTTTGCAAAAATTTACGTAAAATTCTTTCTGGAGTCAAAAGTCATTTCAGGAAGTCAAAAGTCATACGACTTTTTGCCAAATGTCATTTCAGTATTGCTCATCTGTCGTATGATTGAGAACCTAGTGTCGTACGAGTTTTCATGCCAGCAAATCCAAGGAAGTCAAAATCCTGTTAGCAACTGTCGTATGATATTTACAACTATCATTTCATTGCTACCCAACTGTCGTACGAGTTTAGCAACTGTCATTTTATAGACTACCCAGTGTCGTACGAGTCTGCAGAGTGTCGTTTGGAAAAATTTGAGAGAGTTGTCAGAAATTGTCAAATTGCAAGATATCCAATGTTTCCAGCCTAGTTCTAGAATCTGTCAAAAATATCATTGTGTCAGGAACAGAGCAGTAGCTATTGAGCATTCTACCATTTTCTGAGTTTGATCTTTTGAATCTGATCTAGTCTTCTGTTTGATCAATTTGAGTCCTTTTTATCTCGTGTCAAAACCTTGTCATAACTATCAATCTTCAATCAATCTTCAAAAATAGACTAAGTGTTGAGAACTCCTGTCCGCTATGTTTTGGGCGATCTATCCCATACATCTAGGGCACAGTTTCCTTCACCCACATCTCATCAAATCTTCAAAACTATCATAATCTTGACAAGGTTGCGTCATCCAATTTTCTCAAATCAAATTGTTCTTCAGTTGTCTTCGTCCTTTTCTTTTGTTTCATTCAAAGTTAATGGTGGAGACCAGAGCTTCTTCACACAAGAAATCAGAAGAAACATCTCAGAACTTACTTTTGACCAATACCCCGGGTCCAACTCTTGAACAACTCATCAAGTCAGGTATCTACAAAGATGATGGTCTCGGTAACTTTCGATTGAAAACTAGTTACATACCTCCTTTATCAACTCACAAAGGTAACCAGAAAACTCCTCCTCACTCTATTCCAGGGAGCCCAAAAACTCCTACCATGTCTCAAGCAGGGACAAACCATGGTTCTCTAGGAGGAGGGTCCCAAGGACACCATTCTCAACATAATGCCGACCAAGAACCTACCCCCTTTGAAATCCATCGATGTCAGAATGACGATGAATTCAAGAGAATGATGAGGCATTTCTTGAAAGTGGATAGAGAGGCATACTTTTTACAATTAGCCCAGGAAGGGGCTAAGCTTCCTCCCAACTTTAATGTTGATGATATAATCACAGATGAGGAAGAAACTCCACTCACAACTATGACAAAATAGATGCATGCTATACAAGTCAAATTTAACAATCTTAAGAAGGAGAAGGAACCCAAGGAGTTCTCCATGGAGGTCCTATGTCCTTTCCCGTTCGACAAAAACTTGTATATGCCACCATTCCCAAAAAGAGTGGAGATGCCAAAGTACAAAAAATATGACGGACACTCTGATCCTCAAGATCATGTCAGAGAGTTCTTTACGCAATCCATGGAATTCATGCATGAACTGACTTATCTAATGCATCTTTTTCCTAGATCCTTGGGAGGAGCATCCATTCAGTGGTTTTCAAGATTACCTTCTACGATCAAAACTTTTGAGGAATTGAGTAAATTGTTTTATCAACAATAGTCCTACAATATTCAACATCCGATTACCATGATCGATATCTGTAACCTCAAGCAATATCCAGGGGAATCATTCCTAACTTTTCTCAAGAGGTGGCGAAAGAAGTTTTCTTTATATGCTAGACCAATTCCCGAAATGGAGAAACTTGAAATCTTTATCAATAACCTTGTTCCAGAGCTCAACTATCCATTACAAATGCAAGATCATGTATCTTTTGATAAAATGGTGGATAATGCAATCAAGATTGAGAAAGTACTTGTCAAGAAAGGAGAAATCACACTTCAAAAGGACAAGTCTGAATCTGGATCTAGCTCAAAAGATAAAAACAAGAGCTAGAATAGAAACAAAGGTATCATCTCTGATGGTGTTGTTGACACTATCCGTGCCCCATCAAAGGCACCGGCCTACAATCTCACCCTTGCCACCAAAGCCATTGAAGCTTCAGAGCAAAAATCTACTGAACCATCTCCAAAGAAGCCATTCAAACAATGGGATAATAAATGAAAGTTTACTCCCCTGGGAGAATCTTTGGAATTTGCTCTGAGAACCCTGATAGCTGATAACATGATCTCTTTACCACCAATCCGAAACCCTGATCTGGATCCAAAACCATATTGGTGGAAAGATAATGAATTCTGTGCTTTCCATCGGACTAAAGGCCACAGAACTAATGGATGCTTCCACTTGAAGCATACCATTCAAGACTTGATAGATCAAGGGGACATCACGATCGATAATCCTACCAGCAATAATGATCACACAGTATTTACAGAACCGTTTCCACAACATGGCAAGGGAGTTTCCACTTCTCAGCCTAACATGGGGGCAAAAGTCAACTATGCCTACCCTGGAAACAATGCTGTCATCAATATGGTTGAACCATGTCTCTCTAAGAGCTGCAATGTCATCACGATTGTACGAAGAGATAGAAATCATTCCTCAGCTAATGCGGTTACCAGATCACAAGCTCAGACTCATCTGAAAGGACAAACACCAAGTTCATCTAATGTCCCTAAGATACCTTTCAATCTCACATCTGCTTCTAAACAGAAGGTTGCCTCGAAATCTTCCAATCCAAAGGATACAAGACCTACATCTTACAGCATCGTCCAACAACTCCAGCATACCAATGCCAAAATCTCTATGTTTGAGTTACTTCGAATATCTCCAGCTCACAGAGATATCCTAGACAAAGCTTTTCTCAGCTCTAATGTTCCTGATGATCTAGATCTAGATAGGTTCCAGACTATGGTTGGTCATCTAATGTGTCCGCAATATATCTCCTTTTCAAAAGAAGATGACAACTCCCTAAGTCACCAACATAATCAGCCCTTGCACATAGAAGTCTTGATCCAGAACCGTCGAGTCAAACGTGTGTTGATAGATGGGGGCGCAGGCCTCAACATTTTTTCTTACAACTTAATCACACAGTTGGGATTCTCAGAGATCGCTATTGATCCTCGAAAGAAGATCACCATAAAGGCCTATGATGAACAGGAAAGATCTTCTAAAGGCACCATTGTCTTACCCATCCGAGTGCGTCTGGCCATCAAAGATACCACATGTCAGGTGCTTGATTTGCCATTGGCTTACAATATCCTTCTAGGGAGACCCTGGATCCATGAAATGCAAGCCAGTCCTTCTACATACCATCAATGCTTGAAATTTCCCTATGAAGGGGTAGAAGTTACTATCCCAGCAGATCTGAGTACAACTTGCAATACATTGAAGGAAAGTGCCGATAAGCTTGTTCCCAATAACAGAGAATCTTCCATCAAGCAGCTAAATGTTGCTTCCACATCTAAGATGGAAGACATTGCTAAAGAGATCAATATCAAAGAAAATGGGATGGGAGAATACACTATAGAACCATTCTTGTCGTTGACATCTCTCCCAATCTCCCCTAAGTCATATGGACAATCCTTGAAGCAGTCTAAATTAGAACCTAAGGAACCTATGGAAGCATACAAAAGAAATTTTGTGGCGGAGCAAGTATCCAAACAAGAATTTGAAGAGGATGAAGCTGTGCTGGCATGGCTATATAAAGAGGATTCTGAATCTAAAATTGTTCAACCTAGTGAATCTATAGCACCTACAATCCCTTCTAATTCATATGGTCCAGGAAACAAATTGATAGCCAAGATGGGATACTCCGGTCAAGGACCTCTAGAAATAAGAGGAAAGGGTCTTGTGACACCCATTTCACATATTGGTAGAGCCAAAAAAGATACTGCTGGCTTAGGCTTTAAGAAGAAACCCTATCATCTCAAAGGTGGTTGTTCTCATGTCATAGAACAAATTGCACCAGGAGAACCCCTTCTCAAGAAAGAAGAAATAGAACCCTCTGATGATGATTCAGATAGCTCTGAGCTTATCCCCTATGAAAAATTTCCTAAAGAGATCAAAGATCTTCTTGATGATAAAGATGATCCTATCAGAAGAATTAATGTAGTAGAAACATAAGAACCTACTGTAGCGCAAGAGATGGTTGCACCACAAGAACCAACTAATCTTGAAGGAAATCAAACTGATCTAGAAGTAGAGAGTAGTTATTCTGACACTGATTCCCATGAATATGAATTCAAGTCAGAGACTGAGGGTAATCCTTCTTGGGGTATTCATCCTGATTTCACACATTTTCTAAGATTTCCTAGAGATCCTGAATCAGAAGCTGAGTCAAATGACTATGAATGGGGTGCCATTCCAGAAGAAGAGGAGCTTATAACAGAGAAATATATTGATGTTATTCACCAATATGTATCTCAACCCAACGTAGGTCTAGAGCGAAACAATGAACTTAACGTGTCTGATACACCTATGGCTGAAGAGGACTCCCATGATGATGTTGAGCCTATTCACGAATTGAACATTTTGAGCTGTAATATCACCTTTGAACTTGAGCGTCGGGTTAGGACCAATGATGACATATCCCCATCTGTGAACACCATATCCCAAGCCTTTCCCGCTTTGACTATCCAACGCCCTGATCTTATCGACCAAACTTCCACAAACCCAAACCATGGTATTTATACCTTCCCGACTGACTATGCCCTTGCCTGCTACCTCAATGCAGTTGAGCCTATGAGTACTTCCATTAGTGATCTGAGCGTCAGCATGACCGAGTCGAACATCAAATATCTTAGTCAGAAAAACAAGAGTAAAAAGAAAAAGAAAAAGAGTTCTGAGGGTGAAAACCACTTTGTGGCAGTCTCAGAACCGACAAAAGTAAAAAGAAAAGATGTATCTAAAGGTGAAAACCTCTTTGAGGAACCTAAGGATGAGATATTTGATGTCCTTCCGAGTCATTTACAGGATAGATCTCCAGTTCTGATTGAGCCCACTCAATCCATCAATTTGGGTACAACAAAGGAACCACAATTGGTACATGTAGCACAATCTCTATCAGAAGAAGAGAAACAGAAATTCACTACATTCTTATCAGAAAAAAAGATCAATTTTGCATGGAAATATTCAGATATGCCAGGATTGGATCCCAATCTCATTATGCACCATCTATCCATTGCTCCTAGAGTAAAACCAATCAAACAGAAATTGAGAAAGATGCATCCTCATGTGGCACTCTTAGTCAAAGCAGAACTAGAAAAAATCCTCAAAGCTGGATTCATCCGTGTCATAGACTATGCTGAGTGGATCTCTAACATTGTACCTATTTCAAAACCAGATGGTTCAATCAGAGTGTGCACAGACTTTAGAGATGTGAACAGAGCATGCCCTAAGGATGACTTTCCACTACCTAACATTGATATGATAGTGGACATGACTGCAGGCTATGAAATGTATTCCTTAATGGATGGCTTTTCTGGGTATAACCAAATCAAAATTGCTCCAGAAGATCAAGAGAAAATAGCTTTCACATGTGCGTGGGGAACCTTCTATTGGAATGTTATGCCATTCGGACTCAAAAATGCGGGAGCTACATACCAAAGAGCAATGACATCTATTTTTCATGATATGATGCATAGAACAATGGAGGATTATGTTGATGATACCTTAGCAAAATCAATGATCAGAACTAAACATCTAACTGACCTGAGCATGATCCTTGACAGAATGGAAAAATTTAGTCTCCGACTAAATCCTAAGAAGTGTACTTTTGGTGTCACTTCTGGAAAGCTCTTAGGATACATAGTTTCAAAGAAAGGCATTGAAGTTGATCCGGCTAAAGTCAAGGCTATAATAGAGATGCAACCTCCCACAAATATCAGTCAAATGAGGATGTTGCAAGGCAGAGTACAGTCCATCAGGAGATTCATATCATAGTTAGCTGACATATCACAACCTTTCACAAAGACATTACATAAAGGTGTGACCTTTGCATGGAATGAAGACTGTGCAAAGAATTTTTATCATATCAAGAATTATCTCTCGAATCCTCCTGTCTTAATGCCTCCTATTCATGGGAAGCCATTAATATTATATGTCTCCGCAGCAGATACATCACTGGGGGCATTGCTAGCACAGCATGATGAGAACAAGAAAGAAAGAGCCATCTACTATATCAACAGAACTTTAGTGGCCTATGAGAAGAACTACTCAATGATAGAGAAGGCATGTCTAGCTGTGATCTTTGCATCGCAGAAACTGAGACACTACATGTTAGCTCATACCATGCATCTAGTAGCAAAAATTGATCCACTAAAATACCTACTAAGCAAGGCGGCCCTCACTAGTAGACTAGCTAAATGGGTCATGCTTCTAAGCAAATTTGACATTGAATATGTTGAAAGAAAAGCTATAAAAGGTCAAGTTATTGCTGATCAACTAGCAAATGCACCCATGTTTGATGATACACCCATGCAAATGGAATTTCCCGATTCCTCTATCATGCACCTCTCTTCTAGAGCATGGCGGTTATTCTTTGATGGCTCCTACACATAGAATGGATCTGGAGCAGGCATATTGTTCATCACTCCTCAAGGATACTCCATTGATCTAGTGTTTGAGTTTAGAGATCTATAGGTTATCTTCTTGGTTGTCTAAAGTTTCATGTTACTAATGTGATGTTTTTTTATTCTTCATTGATTTTGGATCTTTGGGTTATGTAGGATGTGGATTAGATACCTATTTTCTTATAGTGAGATGACTTGGATGTGAACTATCTATATCCATAGGTCTTTGTAGTGCCAATATAATTCAATTAGTTGTTCTTATTAGTGTGTGTTCATTGAGATGAAAGTATGGATGTTGGTTATCTTGGATAATCAATTATTGGGATTTTTAACATTTTGTTTTATCATTATGTTATGATAGTTTGGTGACACATTTTAGAGGAATATTTTGACAATGATGGCTATGTAGTTTGGGATTAGTTCTTGATATTTTAACAATGATTATATCTTCTTGGTCTGGAGATCATGGTTTGAATTTACCCTTTGGAAGCTCATGGTGTTGAATATTTTATTTTGAATGCTCCATGAAGGATCATTAGTTAAGATATGGTGATAAAAATTCTTGGAGAGCTCAGTTGCATAGTTTAGTGGGAGCTTGGATAGTGGTTTCTTTTCTTCACATGTTTGTAGATGTTAACATATTGGCTAGCCATGGAATAAATTTTTAGTCATTGGTTTAGGTGTCAAGATTTGTTGGATTGGATAAGAGATCTTATGTTTACAAAATGATTATTAGTATGTCATGATGTATACTTGTTTATACATTGAGAGTACTGACATGATACATATTATCTTGAGACATGATATGTCCATTGGACCATATGATCTTATTTTAGGAGATACATGGGATCACATTGTCATGTTTGTGTACCCGATTCAATAATTGAGGCTATGATATTGATCCTTTTTTTTCCTCTTCGTATTGAGTACTTTAATTATTTTCTTGGGAGCTTCATGACTATGTTTGTTGGATTTGGAGTTTAGCACATATTGATCATATGAAAAATTATCACATATACTTGGAGACATATGAAAGTCTAGGAGTTCTCTTATGATTACAATCATATTGAGATTATTACTCTTAATAAAATTTCAACACAATTTTGAGGATGCTACACCTTGGTTAGATGTGAGTTCAACATGGACATGTTGAGAAGACTTTTCTTGGAGTGATTCATGATGACTTGGCTATCGTAGAGGATAATTCTCATTCCTCAATATTGGTCTACTTGAAGGTTGGTCGTTTGAAAGGTATTTTCATTCTTGTTTTAAAATATACAATGTTTCATGCTTTGTATTCTCATACATATGGATATTGAGCTATAGTTTGATAGTTTTAGAGGGTTCATTGAGGAGAATTAGAATGATTATCTCCTTAAGTATACTATCTCATTTACAATTACATTCACTTATGTGAACTTTAGGAGAGGTTATTGGAATGACTTGCTAATATGAGAATATATTTAGATTGATCTTCCTTTGGTTTGAGTGGTTTACATCTAGGTTGGCTACATGATATATGTTGTGTTTGATCTTGGTTATTGAATAGCTAAGTTTTGTTGATGATTTTCATTTGGGATGTTGTGAAGGGGATCATACTTGACACAATTTGGTACTTACAGATGTATGTAAAAGGACATGCTACATGCTTATGATTTGCAAGTTCTCTTTTTGGTCTCGTTATTCTTATGGGATGTTTATATTCATGTGAGATTGGAGTTGAGGTATTGTTGAGCTATGGTGGAACCAAGTGCTATGTTTATGGTCCATTCTCGTCCCCCTTTTTCTTTTAATACATGGAGTTTTCATTTAGCTATTTCTTATATTGAGTGTGGAGGCCATGGGAGGGCTATGGAGACTACTTGTGAGAGATATTTTTGTAGAGTACTTGTTTGTAGGTTTTCCTTATCCTTGTGGATTTTCCTTGGTACTACATGATTGGTCACACTTTCTATGTGATGGTATTGGTAAAATTGGTATGCCTTCATTACTTTTATATTTGAAATTTCCATTAGTGAGAGTTCCAATATGTGTCTGTTCTTTATTAATAGGTTTGCACATGGAGCTTATGTTTGTGGATTATGGTTTGTATATGTTTATGAAACAAATTTACTAATATTTGATACATTAATAGTACAAATGATTGGATAGATTAGGATTTTTTGTAGCTACTATTTCTTGTCATTTGGGTTTTCTTTATTATGACAATAACATGGAGCCTTTGTATAACTTTGATTGATGCTTGTGCTCTTTGTATTGGTGCATTTGCACCTTGGATTAGTTATCTTCTTCCATTGGTGCCATGTTGGAGGGTGACAATATGTATTTCTTGAGATAGTGAAAATATTATTTCTTGAGATGGTGCCCTATGAGTACTTTAAGAGCATCCCAACCACCTTGGGTTCTTTGTGAGTATGCCTATAGAGAACCCACAAAGAACCTAGAACCTAGCTAGGATGCTTCCAAGGTGCTCCTAATAGATCCCAAGTGCTCACTTGATTTAATTTATTAGCATTTTCAGTAGGGATTGCTATTTGAGCAAAAATTTGTTGTGTTGGCAATATTCGTGGTTGTAGTGTTTTGTTTGTACTATAATTCCTTTTGATTTGACTTGACACTTTGTTAGATTCATCAAAAGTTTAAGCTAACTTGACTAATTTGATTTGCTATTGGTTGTTGTATATGCCATTTGATATTCTTTAAAAATCCAAAGTACCAATCGAGACACCTATAACTAGGCTTCAACAATAAATATCTTTGGAATGGGGTTTGTGAATAGGAAACCCTGTTTACCCAATAATAGCCAAACATTCCTCTTATTTGCTTATTTAAAAAAATGATTAAAATTAGAAAAAATAAATCCTACTTGAAGAGATTGGATAATATTAGAAGGTACATGTTACAATCCATTAACAATCATTTTAGTAATGATCATTTAAAATTATCTCACAATGAATTGAGCTTATATCCAATCTTTCGCCCTTTTCAACTTGCATTTAAAAAAAGAGTATTTTCCATTTTGACTTGTCTAGTGGGATTGTAAAAGCCTAGCTCAATAGTATTCGATAATTGGAGTTTATACACAAGCTATTCCTTTATCCACATATAATAGCTATGCAATTTATTGTTTTGACGAATGTTTAAATAAGTAGGATTGAAGTGGCCTATGTCATAAAAGGACGCGGCTAAGCTCTAACATAATGCACCTTTGACTAAATTTCAAACAACAGAAAACACAACAGATTTTTGCGAAATTTTCAGCATCTGATTTCATGATCTGCACATTTTATGATTGAAAACTACAAATTTACAAAAAAATCACTGTATTTTTGCAAATCTGAAAAAAAGATTTGACTTTTTTTTGTCTGTAGTGTATTCTACCTGGACCTTTAAGGGGTACCATCATAAAACCCTTCCTTTCCTCTCGTTTAACGTGGTGAAAATATTTAATGTCATTCTTATACACCAGATTTACAACAGTTCGAGAGGAAATTGCAGCAACTTAAAATTATCAATCGTGGATGCAAATTGTCTCTTTGCAGCCGTTCATGCTCGAGTGACAATCTTTCGATATTCTTGCATTTATTTTCCTTTTGTATTCGAAGAATGTGCCCACATATTGGCTCAAGAAGAAGGTAAGTAGATTAATGTCCACTTAATCAGAATTGCACCCGAGTTCTATGTTAATATGGCATCTGGTTTGTTGCAGGTGTATGCCAAATACCGAAGAATTTACGATACATGGCAACTGTTTGACAAAATGTCATAGGTTAGATGTGATTTATCTGAATGTAACGGTCACGGGGATATGTTCCGGGAAGAGATTTGCCAATGAAATCTTCTTGTATCTTTATTTATGTTTCATGGTTATGCATTGTTATCTTTTTCAATTTATTTGACAAAAGTATCTACATTCATAAACTATTTGACAGAGTATTGCAATGGAGGTTTTTCTAATGTTTCGGAAAATTTCTGAAGTCTTTAGGACACCAAATATTCAGACACTATATTGGATTATAGAATCTACATTTCTTTGTTCTCCAAAATTATAGATGTTGATATTTCATCCAAACTTTGGAACTCCTACAATTGATATTTACTCATCCTCTTTTTTATTTTTATTTTCCTTTGAACAACACATATAATCCTATGGATTATATGGGTTTTGATGATTAATCTTAATAATCAGATTGTACATATATTTGAAAAAACTTGTTTAGATTTATCAGGCAATTTTGCATTCCACATTTTCCAACATCATTTTGTAGGTTTTTTGTGGTTATTTTATTTTGATTATTAACATGTTAAATTAGTTGGATTTCTACAATTCATATTATGCTATGAAATTTTTTCTGGGTTTGATTTTATAAAGATTTTTATCATCAATTTTTTAGATCACATTCCGTGATCTATCATCTCTTTTGTTCTTGTTTATCTCTTGTATTCTAATGATAGATCAATGAATGTGATCCGAAACATTAATAATAAAAATCTTTAAACAATCAAGCCCAGAAAAAAATTCATAGTATTATGATATTGTTTCTAATGCTCACATCTTGTCTCAAAAAGTGGATATTTTTGAAGTTGGTTGTATGCTTGACGTTTGAAAATCCTGTACCTCTGTCTTTTTTTTCTCACAATCTTTTGGGAGAGAGGTGACAGTCATTTTCTTTCTGTTAACCAGATGTTTGTCCGCTCTCTTTTTCATTGCTTTGGACGTTTCATTTTTTTTGGACATTAGAAAATGCCATATTGGGAGGGACTACAGAAAATCCATCACTCTGATTTGCAAATTACACATTAAATGTTTCATTGTTGTCGATTTTAATACAGGGTATCAAGTTTCATGATTGTGCAATTCAATGCAGAATTGAATAAAACCATAGCTGAAAGATGCTAAACTGCTGATACAAATGGTAAAGCAACAACTGGGCTAATAAGCTTCCAATCAGCACTACTAAATAATCGTTATTCTATGGCGGTTTAGTTTCGCAACTTGATTTATAAATATCACACACAGCCTTACTCTGTTTGTAGAGAACGTTTTTAGCAGTTTGTTTTTGATAGATCTCATGGGTAATAATGACTTCAATATTCTGAATGATCTTGTACTAGAAAGAAAAACAAAACTTATTTCTAATCAACAATGCATTTTTTTTTGTAGATGGAATGCTTTATTAAAAATTTAAATCCCATATAGCACTCACCAAATAGAAAGAGCTATGACCACTCTAATGAGCTGATGCTGATGTCAAATCTTGGGAAATGGGAGGCTGAAAGAAGAGACACAATCAACTTAAAGTGTTTCTATATTTGATGATTATTTTTGCCGGTAATAGTGACATGGCTTCATCTTTTCAAGGGTTTCATAGCCACTATATGTGAATTCGAAGGTGAATGTTTTTCTTTACCTAAGTTTAAGTAGAAAATATTTCTTTTATTTCATTTGTTGAATCAAAGTAACTTAAAGGAAGACTCGTGAATGATTTCATGATGGGTTAATTATAGTGTTTACTCTATTTCATGATGGCTTAATAGTCTTTATTTGCCATAACATTAATCTTAATTACATAAAAATTCACAAATAAATTTTCATAGTTTCATTTTAGCTTAGAAATATTCTAAATATATTTCATTTTTCATTTGTTGAATCAAAATAACTTAGATGTAGGCTCATTCATAAAATGATTTTATAGACTTTATTTGTGACTTCATAACTTTAATCTTAATTATATAAAAAATCTTGAATAAATTCTCATAGTTTCATTTTAGCTTGGAAAATTTCTGACCATTTTCAATGTTTTTCAACTTTCATAAAGTTTAGTTCAAAGAAATGAATATATTTTTCCACACATTTTTTGTGGTGCTTGCTTCTCCATAGTCATATGTTTGCTTATATTAAACTATATTTGAAACTAATAAGAAATATTTTTTTTTTTTTGTTCAAAGTCTTATTGTATGATCATTATTTCATGAACTTTCAAAATATTTGTTAACTCTTTCTATCTATAATATAGATGATATTTTGTGCAATTATATTTGAAATTTATGAAAAAATGTTGAATTTTTCCATCTGAAATCTTGTGACATATATCTCAATGTCTTGAAGCTTCTAAATATTTGAAATTTTTTCAATAAAAAAGGTAGATTTTGAGAGAATGAGATTATGATTGGTATTGTTCATTCTTTTTATGAACTCATTACTTTCAACCTAACAACCAAATATATATATAAAGAAAAGATTATTGTTTCTATGTGACTATAAATGTGGACAAGGATTTTCCAACTTCAATCATTTTGTCCTCAAAGTAAGGAGTTTGAGTGTAAAAAATTGATTATGAGTCTATGTTGGTTGTTTCCCTTAAGATCCACAAGTGTAGTCACTTTGTTGTTTCTTTCCAACCCAATAGAAGGGCACACAATTCTTGAAAAAAGAAGGGAAATTTTGGGTTTTTTCCTACTCAGATTAATAATGAGGCAATTAGAATAACATAGTCAACCTTAGTATAAAAACATTGATGTGGTTGGTTGAATCTCAATGGGAAGGATTTAGTCTAATGGAAAATTGACTGTTCAACCCATAAACATCAAGTAGAAAGGAAACGAAACAAAAGACACAACACAAATTACTTAGAAAAGGACTATCAAATGGATTTAAAATATAGAGCTCTAAAGAGGATTGAACACTAGCAATAGTCTTTTCTACTAAGTTGTTGAAGTAGATCCCATTCCTTGTCTTTCTTCCATTTTTAGAAGTTGAACTTGAATTAAGAGACGTTGAAGTGCTTCACAGAAACCTTAAGCCAAAAAGATCACTTGGGCACCTATAATATGTTTTTCTTTATTCCTTGGCTAGAGATTGTGTGCAAAGAGAAGGCAAGATTGTTGAAGTATGGCTAGTAAAGATGACTAGAGACACTCTAGGCCTATATTGACTTCTCTCTCCACACCTACCTCCATCAAAGAGTTAACAACTATGTGTGAACATGAGTTGATAGAAAAAACTATGCATGGTTGCAAGAGGATAGAGAGGACATGATCTTTGCATTTGGTTATAAGTACAAATTATTTTAATTGGACATTTTACACAAGGGAGTACTCATGTTTTTTATTTTCATTGCATTACTAAAAATTATTCAGAATGCATCAATCAGGAATGTGGATATGTAGGTGCATGGAATTTGGTGCCACTTGTTTTCATTGATACATTTGATGGAGATGAAGATGAAAAATTTGATGGAATTCCTTTAATTTCTGCTGATTATGACCATATTTTAGGATTGGTCAAAATTGGTAAGTATAATAAATTAAGGTATTAAGGTTAAAGATGTCTATGCAATCATAGTTTGAAGTAAGTATTTCTCTCATGTATACATAAAATTGGAAACATCTAAAACATATACATAACACTTAAACATATCTGAAAGAAATTTAAATATTTTAACATCTAACTATACATCTAAGAATCTAGTAAAAATGAATTTAAACATTTAAACAAATGACAATTTAAACATCTAAACATCTAACATAAAGCAATTTAAATATTTAAAAATCTTGTAATAGGTTATCTTAAGGGGTCTTATGTCATAATAGGCCCTACTAAGGGGTCTTATGTTATAATAGGTCATCTTAAGTGGTATTATGTGATAATTGGTCCTAAAAAGGGTCTTATGTCATAATAGGTCCTATTAAGGGTTCTTAAGGGATTTTATGTCATAATAGAAGTTGTGTAAGGTATATTATACCATAAAAGATCCTACTAGGGGTCCTAGGTGTCTTAAGGGGTCCTAAGTGTCTCAAAAATTCCTAGGATTTACTAGGGAGTCCTAGGTGTCTTAAGGGGCATTAGGTGTCTTAAAAGTTCCTAGGATGTACTAAGGGGTCGCAGGTTAACATTTTAACATCTAACTATACATTTATCACATTTATACAAAACATTGGAAACATTTATAACATATACATAACATTTAAACATGTATCACAAAGTACTTTAAATATTTAAACATCTAAATATACCTATGTATAACATTTAAATATATGTAGCATTGGGGTCAAAATGGGTCCAAGGATGTAGTAGGATGTATTAAAGGGTTCTCAGTTTCTTATAGGGTTAAAAGATGTCCTAGGATGTATTAATGCATCCTATAATGTGTTAAGAGGTCCTAGGATATACTAAGGGGTTTTTTTTAAAACAATTTGTAAAGTATAACTGTTAAAAATTATAAATTACTGGAAATGAAAACTGTTGATATCACTAACTATTAAAAATAATTTAAAATCAAATATTTTCTAATATTTTCTAGACATTTTTTCAACAATGGCTTTCTAATATTTTCTAACTACAATTTTCTAACATTATATAACAAAAATATAAATTTTTTCAATTAAAACCTACTAAAAATGAAAAAATAACTAAGATAATTGAAAAAAATATCATTTAAATAAAAAATAAGCAAAAAAGGGAAGAATTATGTGCACTTGGTATAAAAAATGGTTGGAAGAGGTTGAAAGTGTTCATGAAATGATGATATCAGTTTGGGTTGTCACCAGGTTCTCTCTAACTCTTGGGGCCCACAAGCACAATAACAACATTTTGTGAAAATGTTTGATATCACCAGAAATTTAAAGAAAATTTGGCTAAAGGTGTCATCAAGCTAAGGCTATCTTCACCCGAAGACCCCTATGTAGGGGTCTTTGGGCGAAGGGGGTCCTTCACTAGATGACCCCCATGTAGGGGTCTTTGGGTGAAGGCTTTAACCCCCTTCACCTGAAGACCCGTCTTTGCACGAATGGGGTCAAAATGGAAAAAAACTCACACTCAATTTTCCTTTGTGCCCAAAAGTGGGACACACTATTGTGATATCACCCTAATAATGTTATTTTTGTAGCTATTGCTTTGCAACTTTCATGTTACAAATCTATGACATTGTCTCTCTATTTCTTTGTGGGACTTCAATGTTGTATCTATTATTGACTTTATAAAAGGGTTTGGATCCTTTAAAAAAACCCACCTTTGTTCTTTGTAAAGAACTTTTGTGAATTGGACATTATTTTTTTATGCAAATGCTTCGTTTCTTCTATATTGTTGAGCTAATAATTAGAGACTAAGTGTTAAAGCTATTTTTTAAAAGATTTTTTAATACATGTCATTCTAACTTTTAGTATTTGTTTTAATTACAAATCAAATTTCTAGTGCTTTATTGTAACATTTATTTGAATGAAAAGTACAATAACTTAAATTTCCACCATTACATCAATGCATTGTTATAGGAGAAGTCTTCATTTTAGTTCTTAGATATTGGAATAAAAATTGATGTTATAGTAAATCTTTTACTTCAATAAAATAACTATAAAAAGTGAAAACATCGTAATTGTGTCACCATTAAAATGTTGGGGTCAATTTTACTCCAAACTTAATTTAATTTTGTATTATTAAATCAAATCAATTAGTATTCCATTTTATATTGATTATTACATAAAATAATTTATTTAGTTCAAAAGAAAAATACAATAAATACCTAGTTCTTGACGGAAACTTTTCTGGTAATGATGGGCTACGTGAAGAAGTTGAACATGAAGAATTTGGGTGGTCCAACATTTTTGTAGCTTCTAGAAACAACATACCTTTTGAGAATTTTTCTTCCTATTTCTTTCAAGAATGAGCTACATACACCTTTATTCTGCTTTATTTCTAAGATAAGTGTTGTTTGCTAATATTAAGTTATCTTTATGTATTCATAATTGAGTATCCATTATTGACATAAGAGACTATGTATTGTGGGAAGGGGCTACATGGTCTCTCTTCTTCTCTTTGTTCTCAAGAAATTTTTCTTACGTGAGGTTTAATCTTTCTTCATTTTGGTTAAGTAGGGTTACTTAGTCTTTCTATTTTCATCATCTCTTTTGAGGGAGTTTTATCCTATAAGTTTTCTTTATCTTTTTTTGTTTAAGGGAATTATTGAGTACGTTGATATTTGTCATGGTTACACATTTATTGGTACCCAACTATATATTTTTCCTACCTAATTAAACTCCACCTATGTTAGGTTTTGGTTTGCATTTAATTTAGTACTTTATTGCATTATTTGCATCTAAGATATATAATAAGTGTGTTTATGTAAATAGGTTACAATTATGACTTGCATTTCTCTTTTATAGTGGAATTGTGCTACACATGTGACTAAATCTCCTATTATTCAAAATTTGTTATACATTCACATATTTTGGTGGTGTATCATATATACTCAACTATAACTCTTGTATGAGCAATCTCCTATGCATCTCTTTTTCATATTATGTCCTTGAATATAATAACACTGTTCTATCATTGTGGTCATTTGATTTCTTTGTGTTTGCCTTTAATTTTTCTTAACATTAGATGACTATCTCCATAGTGAAATCTTAGATCTACCACCTATATGTGGAATCCAAGAATGTTTGCAAAATTGTGGAAAGAAAGATTAAATGTGCTTAAATGATTAAAGAAAACTAAGTGAAACATTTGAAAGGAAACATTATTTGATTCAAAATGAGATAGCTAGTTCTACCAATAAGAGATCATCTTAGTAATTGCATGTTCATCGCTTCCTCTAATTATCAACCATTGCATTCAATCTAATTATTGTGTCATTCATGAGTTTATCATCGTACATAGAGAAATAGGCACATTTTTTTTCAACGTGTTTGTGTTGATCATTTATATGAAGTAATGATCTCACTAATAGAGGAAAAATATTAAATTTTGTCACCTACACTTTGATTCAGCTCATCCAAACAAAATTTTAAAGCATTAGAATACATGAAATCATCCAAAATTATGTACTCCTCTTGCTAGAAAAACCTACCAAACTCAAGCTTAACCCTTTGTTTTAGGCTTTATGACCACACAAATTGAATGTCAATAACATAAACACAATGTTTTAGCTTCAACAATCTACATTTAGAATTCCTTGAACCCTAGCCAATAATAAAGATACTTATTGTTTACTAACCTTTTCCTCATCACTATGTTAACAATATTAAAAAAATAATATAATATACCCTACATTGAAATTAATGATAGAACACTCATCAATCGAGATATTAAAATCCAAGTTTCCAGATCTAAGAAACTAACAAAAAAGACCATTCAAATGCAATTTACCTAGAATGATTAATAACCAAGACTCAAATGCACAAAACAACTCAACATTCTAAATATCTCCACAAATATAAAAATCAAATCCCATTGCACCATCATCTAACCAACACATTGATATCTCAATTCCTCAAAATATTTAAAAATAGATGTTGCCCAAATTTTACCTTTTTGTGCACTTTGCTAGTCACACATTAAATTCTTATACATTAGCATGCCAATGGAAAGAACCTTGAAGGCCAACCTCACTTGAGATGCATTGTAGATCCAAAACCTAATACATTTCCTACCTTTGAAAACTTAACTTGTAGAAATGAAAGTAAAAATTATGTGAAGTCCAAACATGCATTTAAATATGCAATTTTTTCTATTTTACAAATTGATATTATAATTATCTTCATGCACATTACTTTATATACAAGAACACATACAATTTATATAAGAAATGGAACTCTGCATTGTTTTATTTTACATTAATGTTCCATGAGGACACATCTCTTGTACAGTGACATTTTCGAGGCTTGGGGACTTGCTTGCAACATCCCTCAACAAATCCACCACCTTTGCCAGGGATGCCACTGAGTTGCTTGCTATATGGCACATACCATACATATTGATTGCAACCTTTAACTTTGTGAAAACTAGTTTGTCTTTGACATTATGAAATGTCATATTGCAAATTTTTCCATAAAGATTTCAATTCATCCCAATTTCTATATCAACCCTAACCCCACCACCGCTCTACTTCCATCCCCTCGTCGTTCCCTAACCATCCCAAAATTTTCAAATCTAAATTAATTAACTAATAAGTATTATTCTCAAATCATAATAGTGCATACTACTAGTTTTAATACTAACAATGGAAGCATCCTTTTCCTAATAACATAAAGTAATAAAATTTATTAACGTAGATAAACATAACGTCGTAAAAACATTCATCTCCCCTGCCATAGGCATATCGGCAAATCATTGCTCAAAATGGAATCCAAGCTTCCTTAAGGCCAAATCTCCATTATACAAGTCACCATGGACGCACAGAAAAATGTATCGCATATCTCAATTCCATTAAAATGGTTCAAGTAGAGTCTGAACCTCACTGTAACCTTTTCTTACCAGCCACATTATTTGATAGGAGATTTTGTTCAAATGGAAGACCCTTTATTATTCATAAGCATATGTACTGTACAGAACATTCCCAGATTTCAAAGTTTTGCATACCACTTGTCAAAACTACTATCGACACAAAACCATACGAATTAGTCGTATATAGTTTTCAATCTGCTCCAAACCCGAACTTGATTATCTATTGCAATATAGTGATCTCAGCAAACCAAGCAACTACAAATTAAAGTGCACATCATTATCGAAAAAAAGAAAAGAGGAAGAATTGCAGTCGTTATTAACAAAATTATGAAAACATCAGTACAAATCAAGGGGTCTGAATCCCTCAGAGTTGAATTAAGTTGCAATATAAAAGAAGTTTCTACATAAACATGATTCTAAGTTTGTAAAGACTGAACTTTCAATATAAGGTCACATCAGCAAATTTCATATAAAGACAAGAAGTCAGTCAATCAGTCAAAGGTTGAATGCACAAGTCAACTAGATACAAATATATTGCTGATAATAAATAAATAAAAGTACTATTACGACCATTACTGTTGAAAAGATAAATCCTACCTTTGTCCAAACAATAACACAGAAAGTCGACCATCTGTCGAATCACATCAGTAAATGATAAGAATTAGATCCAAAATAGGTACTTCCATATTAACGACATAAGTAAATAACAAAATTTACCAAATACCACAATGTTGATTACGAAATGGAAAGTCCTTCCTATAAGAAACTTTAGAAACCTGTTACAAAAGTCAGCAAGGGCGAGAATATTGTGGGAGTGCATTTCCACCCTACCACGAAGCATTAATGCTTCTGCAGAATCTTTCTTGATATGAAAGATACCCAACCCAGCTAGAAGTAAATCTAATAAAGTAAAACTAAGGGGAAATGGAATATGTGCTACTTGATACATTCACAATCAAGTTTCAATATAACATATCATGGACTTCTAGAAAACAAACCTTGTATATCTACTTCCATTTCATACATATGGAAAAGATTGTGTAAAGATTCTCCTTTAATACATAGTATATCATGTTTCATGAGTGCATTAGACATACATAAAGGAACATAACAACATTGTTTTCCTAACTATCAAAAATATGTCAAGCTCATACATTTCCGCCATTATCTCTTTTAGTTTAAATGATATTTATAACTTGACTTCATCATATTACATAGAGAAAACCATATGCATCATTCTGATATATTAAAACTAGAAACATCAATTCTTTCTTGAGCAATATGTTGAAAATATCTTTTATTTTGTATTCAACCAATATTATAGAGGAACATATACTTAGTTCCAATTTAAACACAAGGTTAACAAACATTCCATCCTCTTGGTTCTCAATAGGTAATATAATTGCATAATAAATATAAGTTTCTTTATAGGATCTTTTATTTCTTTAAGCATGAAAAAACACAAATAAACCTTCTTGCCTAATTCAGCACATGCAAACACCATTTCTTTATTATTTTATCTAGTATTCCAAGTAATCATACTCTTCAATAGTATGTAATTTGTACTGATTTAGATATGGTCTTATATTCATAGAATCATTTAGTCATACTTAGTATTTATCTACACATAAGCACTCAATGTAAAGATAATGAAAAGAAACTTACTCATAGACATAGTCCTTTCCTTGATGTATTAACCATAGTCAAAATTGTAAATGACAGGTTGCAAAAGCATAACTAACTTGGCCTAAATTTCATAGGTATTCATAATCAATAACATTTTATCGAAATCCTTCTAAGGTAATCTTAATCAACTGGATTTTATTCAACTAGGTGGGTAGCTCCCACTTATAAACCATGTTTAAAGTTTGAAAGAGTGAAGTTCTATGCTTCTCTAATTTAGCCAATAATATCTCCCTTAAGATGATAAATTATCCCCGTAGTAATTAAGGTTATGATTTCACCTTTTCAAAAAGGATTATTCACAAAGACAACCTGAAATCCTAGTTCATCCTTTCTTAAAATAAAATCAACATGGTTCATCTTTTTTAGAAATTGATTTCTACCTCAAAACAACATGAAAATATACATATATTTACCCAATTTTAGATATAGTGTAAATAAAGAATATTTATGTTTTCCTCACAGTTCGTAAACTACAAAGTTTCCAAGGCAAAACTACTAAAAGGAATCAAAGAATAAAAAAATCAAACTTGTACATAAACAACTTCCACACCGGATATTCTGATAATAATGGCCATAATATATGAAACAAATTCTAGACATTTCACAATCTGCATTTACTAATAACTAGTAAATCTACACAAAAAGATATCATGAAATTAACAAAGAAGATCGAACCTAGTTTAATTTTGAAAAATGCTGAAGTTTTAAATTCTTCTCTGATGTTGATAATTCCTTACTGGCTTTTCCCAAGATTTCTTCTTTCTACTCTATTATCCTTGATCTCTCTATCCTCCCATGTTTTTCCTCCCTGCATCTTTGTATATTCTTTCCCCCACTCTTTTATCAATCTGCTGCCTTGTCTAAAATAGGGCTCTATCCTCTTTTTATTTCCCCCTTCCTCATTCTCCTTCTAAATAAAACTCTCTTCTTCCTTAAAATAAAATTTATCTATCTTTTACTTGAATAAAACTCTCTGTCCCAATATTCATGCGCTGCTTCTCTTATTAATATCCTCTACCCTAATATTTTTTTTATTTTAATCATATAAATCCCTCTTCCTAAATCTGTGTTTGACTGAAAAGGCACGTTTGCTGACTGGGAGAATCATGTGTTGGGGACTGGCAAGGAGTCAAGGAAAGAAGAAAATATTTATTTCTCCCTCCACTAACGCGCACACTTCCCGAAAGTTGCTAATAAAGTCTCCATTCTTCCCGCAGAATACAGAGGATAGATTTTTGGTTATGACAAAGTTTCTACATAAACATGATTCTATCACTCAAGCCAAACTGTGTAGCTCTCTAGTTTATCACTTCTCAAAACTTCCAAACCTTAAATACATAGTTTTATATAGGAATTCAAACGAGAGAAATCAAACTACATCCTGGTAAATCTAAAATAGAAATGCTCTTGAAGTTAGTTCCAATTCAGACATTTTGATATTCCCATACCATTATTGATAGCAACACTATGAAATAATGAGATTTTTAACTCACCATGACTTGTAAGTGTAATTCATTAGAGACAAACAATTGAATATAGTTCCCAAATTGCTTTTCACTTGCTATCTTGGCCAAATAATTGTGCTAGTTCCCTGTTATAGCATCCATTAGGGACACATGGTGATTTATTTCACAATCAGGGATCTAAGAAGTACTAGTGAGCTTGGGGAACATCATCTGAGAGGATGCCATGTGGTGAGACCTAGTAAAGTTTGAGACTCTCTCTAAGGATACATCGCTCGAGACCTCATCTCTCAACTCTCAAAAAATAATCTCTGTAACCTATGGAGTAAATGAAGAATGAGATGTTAACCTCACAATTATATCCTCAAGACTCCTCAATATACTAGTACAAATATCTATGTACAAACCCTCCTCTGATATATTGATTGAATCTCGTAGTCGGACAATCTATGTAGGAGTGCTCTAACATATGGTCATAATATTAGGAATGCGAGGAAAAATGGGGAGTGCACCAACATAAGGTGCCTTACACTTATTTGCATCACCCTGAGGTGCATCCTAAGGTACATCCTCAGGTACATTATGAGGTACATCGCGTGTGGCCATCTAAGGGTAACATGTGTTAAATGTAAAAAATTAAGTACAAGTACATTACAAGTGCATGTAAAGTGAAAACTAATATTATAATCAAAGAGAGAGAGAGAGAGAGAGAGAGAGAGAGAGAGAGAGAGAGAGCACATATAAATAAATTTAAATCTAACTAGACGTACATGTATATGTATGCAATAATAGGCCCTACTATGGGGTCTTGAAGGGATTTATGTCATATAACTTGGATCTTATGTTATAATAGGTTATCTTAAGGGTTATTATTTCATAATAGGTCCTCATAAGGGTCTTATGTCATAATAGGTTGTGCTAAGGGGCCCCAGATATCTTAAAATATATTAAGATGTACTAAGGGTTTAGGGTCAGGTATCATGTCATAATAGGTCTTATTAAGGCTCTTATGACAAGATAGGTTCTATTAAACTTCATAATTGGCCCTAATATGTCACTATAGGCTCTATTATGTCAAAATATGTCCTATTATGTCATAATAGGCCCTACTAAGGGGTCTTAAGGGGATTAATGTCATATAACCTGGGTCTAATGTTATAATAGGTCATCTTAAGGGGTATTATGTCGTAATAGGTCCTAGTAAGGGTCTTATATCATAATAAGTTCTATTATGTCATAATAGGTTCTATTATGTCATAATAGGTTCTATTATGTCATAATAGGTCCTGTTAAGGGGTCTTAAGGGGCCCTAGGTGTCTTAAAAGGTATTGGGATGTACTAAGGGTTTAGAGTTTAGGGTCAAGTATCATGTCAGAATATGTCCTATTAGGGGTCTTATGTCATCATAGGTTCTATTAAGTTGTAATAGGTCCTACCATTTCTCAAGGGGTTTTATGTCATAATAGAGGGGTTGTTAAGAAATATATTTATGTCATAAAATATCCTACTAAGGGGTCCTAGGTGTCTTAAGGGGCTCTAGGTGTCTTAAATTTTCCTTGAATATAATAACAATGTTCTATCATTGTGGTCATTTGATTTCTTTGTGCTATCTCCATAGTAAAATCTTAGATCCACCAGGTCTATATGTGGAATCTAAGAATGTTTCCAAAATTGTGGAAAGAAAAATTAAATGTGCATAAATGATTTAAAAAACCAAGTGAAAGGTTTGAAAATCAACATTGTTTGACTCAAAATGAGATAGCTAGTTCTACCAATAAGAAATCATCTTGGTGTTTGCATGTTCATTGCTTCCTTTAATTATCAACCATTGCATTCAATCTAATTATTGTTTCATTCGTGAGTTTATCATTTTACATAGAGAAATAGCCACATTATTAAATATTTTTTTTTGGCAATGAGTTTGTGTTGATCATCTATATGAAGTAATGATCTCACTTAGAGAGGAAAAATATTCAATTTTGTCACCTACACTTTAATTCAACTCATCCTCACAAAATTTTAAAGCATTACAAAACATGAAACCATAAAAAATATACTCTTCTTGCTAAAACAAACCTACCAAACTCATGCTCAACTCTTTATTTTAGGATTTATGACCACAAAAATTTAATGTTAATAACATGAACACAATGTCTTAGCTTCAACAATCTTCATTTAGAATTCATTGAACCCTCGCCAATAATATTGATACTCATTTGTTTACTAACCTTTTCCTCATCACTATGTTAATAATATTGAAAAAATAATATAATATACCCTACATTGAAATTAATGATTGAACACTCATCAATCGAGATATTGATCACACAATCAACATTCTAGAGGTCTCCTATAGAACAAGTGATGGGGAAGAACCATTTAGTAAATAAATGTGCAGAACTAAAGTTTAATATTAAAATCCAAGTCCTTGGATCTAAGAAACTAACAAAAATGACCATTCAAATGCAATTCACCTAGAATGATCAATAAACAAGACTCAAATGCACAAAACAACTTATTATTCTAAATATCTTCCCAAATGTAAAATTCAAATCACATTGCACCATCATCTAACCAACACATTGATATCACAGTTCCTCAAAATATTAAAAAATAGACATTGCCCAAAATTTACCTTTTTGTGCAGTTTTCTAGTCACACATTGAATTCTTATGCATTAGCATGCCAATGTAAAGAACCTTGAAGGCCAACCTCACTTGAGATACATTGTAGATCCAAAACCTAATACATTTCCTACCTTCAAAGACTTAACTTGTAGAAATGAAAATAAAAATTATGTGAAATCCAAATGTGCATTTAAATATGCAAATTTTCCTATTTTGCAAATTGATATTATAATTATCTTCATGAACATTACTTTATATACAAGTACACATACAGTTTATATAAGAAATAGAAGTCTCTATTGTTTTATTTTACATTAATGTCCCATGAGGACATATGTCTTGTATGGTGACATTTCTGAGGCTTGGGGACTTGCCCACAACATCCCTCAACAAATCTACCACCTTTGCCAGGGATGCCACTGAGTTGCTTGCTATATGGCACATACCATGTACATATTAAGTGCAACTTTAACTTTGTGAAAACTAGTTTGTCTTTGATATTATAAGATGTCATATTACAGATTTTTCCTTAAAAATTTCAATTCATCCCAATTTGTATATCAACCCTACCCCACCACTGCTCTACTTCCATCCCCTTGTCATTCCCTAACCATCCCCAAAATTTTCAAATCTAAATTAATTAACTAATAAATATTATTCTCAAATAATAATAATGCATACTACTGGTTTTAATACTAACAATGGAAGCATCCGTTTTCCTAATAACATAAAGTAAGAAAATTTATCAACGTAGATAAACATAACCTCATAAAAACATCCCCCTCCCCTGCCATAGGCATATCGCCAAATCATTCCTGAAAAGGGAATCCAAGCTTCCTTAAGGCCAAATTTCCATTATACAAGTCACCATGGAAGCACAGAAAAATGTATCGCATATCTCAATTCCATTAAAATGGTTCAAATAGAGTCTGAACCTCACTCTAACCTTTCCTACCAGCGACATTATTTGATAGGAGATTTTGTTCAAATGGAAGACCCTTTATTATTCATAAGTATATGTACTGTACAGATCAGTCCCAGAATTCAAAGTTTTGCATACCACTTGTCAAAAGTACTATTGACACAAAAGCATACCAACTAGTCGTATATAGTTTTCAATCTGCTCCAAACCCAAACTTGATTATCTATTGCAATGTAGTGATCTCAGCAAACCAAGCAACTACAAATTAAAGTGCACATCACCATCGAAGAAAAGAGGAAGAATTGTAGTCGTCATTAACAAAAATATGAAAATATCACTACAAATCAAGGTGTCTGAATCCTTCAGAGTTTAACTAAATTGCAAAATAAAAGAAGTTTCTGCATAAACATGATTCCATCACTCAAGCCAGACTGTGTAACTCTCTAGTTTATCACTTCTCAAAACTTTTAAACCTTAAATACTTAGTTTTATACAGGAATTCAAACGAGAGAAATCAAACTATATCCTGGTTAATCTAATATAGAAATGCTCCTGAAGTTAGATCCAATTCAGACATTTTGATATTCCCATACCATTATTGATAGCAAGACTAGGGAATAATGAGATTTTTAATTCACTATGACTTGTAAGTGTAATTCATTAGAGACAAAGAATTGAATATTGATTTTCAGTGTTCTGTGACCCTGATGTCTCCTCTGATCCATTTCTTTATTCATCCAAAGTCTGCTGATTATTAAATTATCCAGGTTAAATACCCATAGCTAGCTCCAACAAAATAATTTCGATTCATGTGCTAGGTCATCATTAGTGGGGTCTATGGTTGGGTGACCACCAAATTGCTTTTCATTTGCTATCTTGGCAAAATAATTGTGCTAGTTCCCTGTTATAGCATCCATTAGGGACACATGGTGATTTATTGCACAATCAGGGATCTAAGAAGTACTAGTGAGCTTGGGTGAACATCATCTGAGAGGATGCCATGTGGTGAGACCTTATAAAGTTTGAGCAGCCATTATAAAGCTGAGTTAGAATTCTATATTAGTCAAGTGCCCCAAATCATGATTCTATCTGTGTCCCAGTCGGGTATGGGGAAAGCCATCTCTATACAGTAGAGTTTTGGCCCCCAAACTGGAAATGCAGAATGAACAATACCCTGGCCTCAGTGTTACTTACAGATTTACAGTCATGTGGATGTATGTTAAGTAGCTATTGTACCAAATAGAGGGTTCTCTGTCGTTTTAAATAGATAATTCTGAAAAACACAGCAAATAGTTAAAAAAAATGCTATATAAGCGTATTTTGCTTCGTTCAGAATGCCGAAATTGCCTGTTGGAAGTGATGATGGACAAGGACATGGAATCTAATGGTAAAGCAAAAGTGAATGAAATTCATCTGAATCTTCTTCATTCACAGTATGAAATGTTTCTGAATTTTACTATTATTGGAATAGTCTACATTTTGCTTGTCAAAATTGAAGTTACATAAAAATAAAAATATAGTGAAGTCCTTATTTCAATTAAATCATTGTAATGAAGTGGAAACTTCATAATTGTGTAACCATTAAAAGAGTTCAGATCAATTTCACCTCAAGCTTAATTTGATTTGAATCAAGCTATTATACTCATTATTGCATTAAAAAAATTTGATTAATTTTAAAGGAAAAATACAAGATATACATAGTACATAACGAATAATCTTTTGTTTCTATAAATTAAAACTATATTGAAATAAAAATCAATATTATACTAAAGTCCTTTACAATTGACAATTCCATCAAAGACATTGGCCACAATTTTACTTCAAGCTTAATTCAATTTTGTACCACTGAATCTAACAAGTTCATGCACTATATTGGCCTCGATTTCACATCTAGCTTAACTCAAATTTGTACCACTGAACGAAGCCAGTTCATACACTAATTATATGAGGTTATAGTGAAATCTTTGTAATAAGTGAAATTTCATAATTGTGAAACTATTAAAGATATTGGTGTCAATTTCATCTTAACCTTAATTTGATTTTGTGTCGTTGAATAAACCACTTTGTACAGCACTTATATACTACTTAAGGTTATAGTGAAATCTACGTTTCAATAAAATATTAAAATCCAAATCATTGTAACAAGTGAACATTTCTTAATTGCGAAATTATTAAAGATATTGGAGTCAATTCATCTCAAGTTTAACTGAATTTGCATAACTGAATCAGATCAATCTGTACATCATAATTAACTGGAAAATAAAAAATACAACAAATACACGGCATATAAGCATCTCCATCCCCTTTCTTAAAATTAAAATTACATCGAAACAAAAACCAAGCTTATAGTGAAATCTAAAATCTTTGTAACAAGTGGACGCCATATAATTGTGCAGCCATTAAAACGGAGGAAACTGAAGCGGGACGAGAAGGAAAGACACATACATTGCACAGTAGCCGCATTTAAGAAACCATAAAATGCTTCTCAATTAAAATTTAAACAAAACAGAGTAGCACACAATAATAATAATAATAATAATAAGAACAGCATATGCACATAATTGACTGAAACTAAGAACAAATAAGAAACCTTACGGCCCCTGGCACTCCACCACAACGTCAAGCTCTCTTACGAGACCACAAAACAACAAGACGAACGCTCACTTGCCGGGAACAAAGTTCGTGGCATAAGCCCAGGCGTTGTTATTAACGGGATCCGCAAGATGGTCGGCCAAATTCTCCAGAGGACCTTTTCCGGTAACAATAGCCTGCACAAAGAATCCAAACATGGAAAACATAGCGAGGCGGCCATTCTTGAGCTCCTTAACCTTAAGCTCAGCAAAAGCCTCTGGGTCATCGGCCAATCCAAGCGGGTCAAAGCTGCCACCTGGATACAGCGGGTCGGTGACCTCCCCAAGGGGTCCACCTGCCACACGGTAGCCCTCAACGGCGCCCATGAGGATGACCTGGCATGCCCAGATGGCAAGGATGCTCTGCGCGTGGACAAGGCTCGGGTTCCCCAAATAGTCCAATCCGCCCTCGCTGAAGATCTGCGCGCCCGCCTTGAACCACACCGCTTCCCCGAATTTTACACCGTTTCGGCTCAGCAGCTCCGGAAAAACGCACCCGAGAGCTCCCAACATAGCCCACCGGCTGTGAATCACTTCCAGCTCTCTGTTCTTGGCAAATGTCTCCGGATCCGCTGATAAACCGGCTGTATCCCAGCCGTAGTCGCCGGGAAACTCACCGGTCAGGTAAGACGGCGGCTCGCCGGAGAAGGGACCCAAGTATTTGACCCTGTCTGGGCCGTACCAAGGGGAGCTCGAGACAGGGGCTTTGGTGGCGCCTCTGCGCATGTTGATTCGCTCTCCCGTAGTCAATGATCTCAATTGTCTGGCGAAGTCGCCATTCACCATCTGCCCTGCAAATGCTGGGGACGACAGCTTCGCCATTGCCGCCATTGTTTCTGCACTGGGTTACTCGCTTTCTTTCTCTCTTGATTACAGAGCTTTTTTAATGATATGTGTGTAGGACTGGTGTGCAGGTTTGAGATGAGTTGGAATATTTATGTTGGTGTTTGGGTTCGGGTTTTATCCGCTCAGGATCTCCCCGACCAACCACAGCCGCGAACAAAGAGAGCACGTATCATGTAATCTTGTCTTTTCCTATCATTTTATTTAGACATACTCTATCCTAAACCGGACATCTGGAACGGATGTTAATCTTTTCATCTAATCATCTCGTGAGTTTTCATGGCTAGTTAACGGCGACCCCACATTCACGTGTTAACGCTCCTCTGATTCATGGCATACGCTAGAGTGTTTCACGCTAGACAGAGGCCTCCCGAGAAAAGGAGCACGCCCTTCGTGCAGGAAGTGTGTCCTTTTATCCAAGCCGTGGGAAATTACTAATCTTTAACCCCTTAGAGCAGGTCTATGTCGCTGTTTAGTTTATTTTGGTTAGTAGCTGTTGGCTACGGGTAACTAGAATGCACAACAACACTGGTGCATTCTAGTTATACTATAGACGACGACGTCTAAATAATAAATTAAACTATATCGTACCAAGGGGGACACTTAGTATTTTTTTCGAACTCTTCTTATATATTTTGCAGTTTAGTTTGTTGGATAGCTACTACCATAGATGACACCTAATTAATAGGTTTGATTTACGTATTTATGGAATTGGTGATTCAATGAGTATGTAATTTTTCTACTTATTTTCAGTCAGAAGCCTCACTCAAAGAGTAGTCCTTCCTTTATGTACAATGTGTGCTCTTTATTCAAGTAGGTTCTTATGTGACGTTTAGTTTATTTTGTTCCAAGTCATTGTTTAGTTTATTTAAGAACTATTTGTGTAACTCAAGGCACAATGATTATTCATTTTTTCTACTTATTTTAAATAATTGTATTCAATTTTATTTGTGGTATTAATAATAATTGATGCAATAGCATTTGTGGAAAAAATGGAAAAAAAATATTTAAAAAGAACAAAGAATTTTGTGATATTTGACAATATCTCCATTTCCTAAATAGTAGTTGGTCCATTGAAATAGGAAAAGATTCTCAATTATTCTTTTCCTACAAATTTAAATTTACATGGGGACATGGGTTACAATTGAAAACTATGATTCTTGTCTGGAGTGCATATTTGTAAACATAAATAAACTTTCCCTATGTGTCATTTAGGCTAACCCAATAAGATACAAATACATAAATCTTCAATCAATCTAAACTAGCAATTGCACTTCTTTGTGAAATGGGTGTGCCAAATAGGCGTGGAAGGTCAATTAGTGAAAATTTTGGTCTATTTTTACATACATTTGTGTAGTACATGAGGTGAATTAGTAAGCCATTCAAAAAATTATTTTGTTTGTGCAATAATGACCTGAATGGAGAAGTGATAGCTTCAGATAAAATATGCATCTACTTACATGAATCCAAACATGACTAAAGTGGAACCTTTAGATCAAGAAGATAATAAAATCCATTATCAATAGGTTCATGTTATGTTTGCAATGGGGAGAGAGGAGGAGAGATGAAAAAATGGATAGAAAGAGGAGGATATAGGGAGGAGAACAAGAGACGGAGGGTGGAGGCATGGGTTAAGGAGATAGAAATAGAGCTAGATAAGAAGATAGAGATGGAGATGGAGAAGGAGAAGGAGATGGAGAAGGATATGAAGACGAAGAAAGATGGAGAGAGATCAGAGAAGGATGTGTGTGTGTGTGTGTGTGATGAATAAGTTGATATTATTTTTATTTTATATTGATTTTCAACATTAAAGGATCATACAAACTATTGGGGGGATTCAAGCCTTCTCCAATGTTGACCCAAATCTTTTTCGTTTATCTTCATGTTCTTTTTATTTACAATTAGAAACATTTGAGAATATGATAACAATCCATATGCAAATATATATACAGATGCTACCAATATCAGATGTACTTGTTGAGTGTCATTTTTACACAAGACAACGGCTAGGAATTTGCATGAATAAATTCCCCTCTTGGAAAAGGGTATGTGCAGGATCATGGTATGCCAAACTAGGCCCTTAAGTGGCAATAAAAAATCAGAAAATTAGGTTTAGGCAAGTTGACATAAAAATTTGAACAAGTTATAAATATTATATAAAAAATATGTAAGAAGAGAGTCTGTAAAAAATTGAAAAACAATTATTCTATATGTTGAAAATTTCAAATTTCAATGTAGTAGTACGAAAATTTTAGAAAAAAAATAATAAGTAGGTGTATGTCTGACCACCTTAAACAAAATAAAAAGATAAATTTTTTTAGAAGATTCTAGATATAAGTAGTAACTCATGTCCTGATGTGACACATATTTTTTTGTAATTTGTTTCTTAGTAAATAATTAATTATGAGTTTTCTACTACAACTTTTCCAGAATACAAAAACTCTCATGTCTAACCACATTAACTTAGTCTAAACTTTATCAAATTAAAAACATTTTTTATTTTTCTTGTAGTAGGAAAAGTATAGAATGTGACACATATTCTGGATTTCAAAAGTGTTATACAGTTTGAAAGTTATAGCTATTTTTCAATAAGTATATCAATCAGGACTAGAAAGATAAAAAGTAGGTGTATGTGTGACCAAATTAAACAAAATCAAATGATAATATTTTTTTATACGATTCTAGATAAATGTAGTAGACTCATGTCCGGATGTGATGTATATTTTTTTCCAAGTAAATAATTAATTATGATTTTTCTGCTACAAATTTTCATGAATATAAAAACTCTCGTGTCTGACCACCTTAAATTAGTCTAAACTTCATGAAATTGAAATAATTGTTTATTATTATTGTACTAGGTGAAGCATAAAATGTGATATATATTTTAGTTTTCAAAAATGTTATATTGTTTGAAATTTATAGCTTTTTTTCAAAGAGTCTATCAATCTGGACTTCTTTTTCACATCGCCACTTTTTGGCATACCATGATCCTGCACATACCCAAGAATGATGTAAATCAGTCTCAAGGTTCTTGTTAGGCTGGGTCTCAACCACTTGGATAGCTCAGCTGAATCTATAAATGTGAAATTGTTCATGAGGAGGCCTTTGCTAGTTCGATCTTTGAGGGGGTGCAAAAACAATCTTGGAACAAACAATCTTTCTCTCTTTTTTGTATTTTTTTGAATCTTTAAATGAAAAAAATATGAATTTGATCTAATCTACTGTGACTGATTTTCAAAGAAAGTAAGGAGCAAGGTAACAAGAATTTGAATTAAATTTGTTGAAAAGTAAACTAACGGACATAAACCACTGTTGCATTGCCTTGCAAAATTAAAGTACTAGGAGAAGATGAAGAAAACCCACAAAATATAGATCTAAATGAATCACAATTACAATTTTGTATATGCAATCATCAATGGAAATAAATGCAGATGTAAGATATATCAAAATTCATTAGATCACGAAGCCACCACGAACGTGCGCACACATGAGACAAATTTATCTTGAAGCACTAAAGAATAATATCCTCAATAATTTGTTACAACAAAGAAATGGAACAATGATAAACACCAGACTAATGTAATCGATGATCAAAATCACCATACAATCAATTGGCTCTTTGAAATAAATGAATGAGAAAATACACATTCATCAACTTCGCAAAGATAGAAAAATATATCACACCACGATTGAAGCACCAATTGTAAATATTGCATTGCAAAGTAATCAGCCTTAATTACATCTTTTTTTGACAATTTATAGAGCTTCACCCTTTTAGGGAAATAAATTTTGCAACTAGGATTTCAAATACGCATGAAACTTGAAAATAAATCTAAAACTAAAGCTTACTAAAAAAAACTATTCTTAAAACAAATCTAAACTATCCAGCATGGAATTAATCCACATGCATTACAATTTTGAAGCAAAATATGCATTAAAGAACTCAAAATCTTCTCTAGAACTTCTCTATTTCTCTACATATTCTTCCTTCAAAACTTGGAGTTCTGAAAATTGGAGTTCTTCCCTTTATTCCTTTCCATGGATCTCCTTCATAGATCCAACTGAAAGATACCTCAAAATCATGCCAAAATGACCTCAGACATGTGGTCAATCTGACTGAAATTCTAGCACAGAAGACTAGAAGTTGTTGACGGTGATGACCCAGAAATTTCAGACCTTGACCCTTGCTTCGAAAAAATAACTTCTAGAAAATGACTAAGTGTTGAACACCATGTCTGAAAAAATTTTGGACTTTTGGAGGCTGAAAATAAGGGAAGGCTGAAAGGCCAAAAATTTTAAAGTACGAAATTGACTAAGTGTCAAGAAAGGTTTTCCCCATGCAAAAATTGGCTAAGTCCAAGACTTGACACTTAGCAACTTGAGAGTATTTCTGGGTGCGCTTTATGAAGCCTATCTACTATCTCTTGAATCTCCTCAAAATACACCATTTGGATGTTTCTAAGGTGTTCATGTTTCTTCTCTCGGAAGGTGGCCAACTCATTTGCAAAGGCCCTTATTTCTTCTTCACAAGCTGACATTTTTTGTATCTCCTCCTTTTGATAAAATATTTGTTGGAGGTCATCTTTTGTCTTAACTCCATTGAATATATCCATGAATTAATGCATGATGTCTTTGAATTTGTGTATTGTTTGATCATCATCATCATCATAGAAGTCTAAATCCAACCTCCCAAAATACTCATGCACTTCTACCTAGAGCATTCATTTGTCTCTTTTCTTATCCATTTTATTCAGGCACTTCTGGTATACCTTCAAGGACTTAGTGATATCTTTGATCCCCTCTTCAAAATTATCTAGCTCTGATCCTTCATATATTTTCACCAAAACTTGGAAGCACTGCTTCCTTATTATTATAAGATCATTTAGAGCCTTCTACGACTTAATAATTCTCTCCTCGAAACCATCCTCCTCCCACATCATATCCACCAATTTGGTGATCTCTTTAAGGATACCCCTAAAGGGTCTAAAAATTATCCTAAGAGCAGTTCTTTCAAACTCTTCAAAATTAGCCTTCTAGTTAGAATGCATGAATAAAAGAATGTGATGCATCAACCGGCATCTCAGAAGCAACCCTTTTCTCCAAAATAGCCTGTAATGAGGCCTCAGGGTTGCTATGGTTAATGGGACCTGTGGTCTTTAGAATGAACCTCTTCATAGCTTCATTTTGCTCCATCAAAGTTTTGATCTTCTCCTCATCCTTATCCATGAAGCCTAATGCATGTTTCAACCCTAGAGTAGCTAGTGTTTTCTATCTTCCCTTGTTGGTTCCCCCAGGTCTACCTCTTCAAAAACATAGTCCTCTAGAGTAATCTCCACCATACTAGTATCCACTATGGGTAAGACTACTTGTGCTTTCCACCTATCCTTTTTTAATCCTATGTCACATATGATAGAGTCTTTTTTTGGGACTGGATTCTCCTCGGTGAAATGCTCGGCCTCTCACCACCATATCTATATCCTCTTCATCCGTGTAGACCCTTACCCTTGGTTGTATTTCTTTGGTAAAAAAAGTGGGTTTGGAGAAGACATTTATAGGCTCATAGGGTGTCACTAGGCTTGAGGTGACAACTTCCTATTCCGTTTCTTGTTCCCCTTCTATTTCTTCCCCCCTTACCTCCTCTCTTAGCCCTTCTTCTCCAATCTTATCTTTTGACTCTATTTTTTCCTCTAACTCAATCTCCTTTTCCATTCCAATATCTTGTTGAACTATCTCAGTGTGAGAAGATGGAGGACTAGGCATTGGTGGAGTAGGCTGAGAAGGAATAGGGTTCTAGACTGGTGGCGTGGGACCAAGAGGAGTGGGGGATATTGGGGGAGTAGGTGAAGGAATCAACATATGAACAAGAGGTGGAGTAGGAATAGGGATTTGAATAGGTGGGGTTTGTGATGGAGATTGATTGGTTTGAACTTGTGGTGGAACTAAAGTAGTTGGAGGTTGACCAATTTGGACCTATGGTGGAAGCGAAGTAGTTGGAGGTACCAAATTTTGTAGAGGTGGAGGAGTCATCATCGGTAGAGGAAATAGAATCCCTATGTCTTCTTTTGATGTAGTTCCTATGGAAGACTCCTTTTCTGCTTTAACAGACTCATCTTGACCTATATTCATTGTCTCTTGTGTTGGTCCTTGAGATACATGTTGGGATTCTTCTCCTACATTACCCATGGGAGTTGTATTTGTAAACTATATTGAAGGAGACATAAATGTAAAATGTTGATCCATTGAAGGCTCTTCTACTGGAATTTGTTATTTTGGTTATTTAAACCCATAGAGACCTTCAAAGTCTTATATATAAAATTTGTCATCGCCTAGAGCATTCCTTTGATTCACCTACTCTTCTTGGGTTTCTTCATCCAAATCTATATGTATAGCCTCCTCTTACAACTTCCTCTTCTTCAATAAATCTCCTGATTGAGTCCTCCAGTCTAGTGGTACCTCATCTTCTTCATCTTCTTCCACAATAATCTCCAAATGAGAAGGTGTAGCCAGTCTCTTCCTTTTATAAAAATGCCCTTTTATTACTCTGGCAGGGCTAGATCTAGTCAGTTTTACCTTGGGTGCCCTCTTTGGTACTCTTTCTTTCTTTTGACCACTAGAGGATGGAGCATTAGGTGGAGATATGCTTCCGCTCATCCTAGTCTTTGGAGGCTTGGGTCAAAGTTTCAACCCATAGGTAGTTGGGCATTCATGCCTATATACTATTTTCAGCCTTAGTGACACAACTTCTTAAATTGAGGCATCAATACCTTCTCCTCTTTCTTCTTTTTCTCCTTGGAAGGTTGAACTGGTTTCTGCTTCATTGGCATGTGCATTTTTAAAGGATGGGAAATCCATGCCTTAGTCATCTTGATCACATGACATGCCTTGATGTTGGTGTCATCATTTTCTTCTCTATCTACCTCAGCATTGAGGATGGCCTTGGTGCAAATTTTATCTTGATTGTAAATTGGATCTAGAATATCCTCTGAATCTACATCTTTCACCTTTTGTGAGATGTATAAAAGTAGGGCACCTTGTGCCATCTCCAAACTCATCTGACAATAATCATGGATTCTCACCTCGTAGTCATCAGTGCAGTTCATCCAGTGATCTTCAAAGTGTGGCTCATGCACATAATGTCTCCCCATTATATGGTTGTAGGTGCCAATTGAATCAAACCCAGTTCTTATCCATTTAAAGTACTAGAGGGGGCACTCATCCCATTCAAAGGTAAAAGACTTTCACACTGTCATATCCTGCAAGAAATGGGGTCCTATTAAAATAGGAAAGTCCCAATAGTGTTTCTTCTTGTGTCGTATATGCTCATAGGAGTTTGAGAGCTTCCTAGCCATCTCTAGTAGGATGATCCTGTCAAAAGGGCACCTTGGAAGCCTCTTAGGAGTGAGAGTGCTTCCCACCACTCTAATGTAGGTAAAGGTCTTGAATTGAATGTAGTATGCCCCCAGGGAATTTTTTTTGCTGCATCCTCCTCTAATAACCTTTTTGCATAATCTCCCTCTATGGAGTGAATGATTGCGAAAACAAAAGCATCATTGACTATTTTGAATTCTGATCTATCCTCTTTGAGATGCTCCTTCCTCACTAGCTAAGGGTATAATGTAAATGGCCTGGCATCAGGCTCTCCCATAACATCCACCTTGACCAACCCTGGATATATTGCCCCTGCAACTAGTAGATAAACAACATAAGAAGTCATATAAAAATGAGGATCATTTTGAACCAAGGTCAACTGCTTATCCCAATTTTCACTGAGGATAGAAGACCAGTCAAACCTAGATTTTCTTCCCTTTATCCATTCAATTAGAAGAATCATCCATGGTTCCAATTGGATTGATTTCTGCATCTCATATACCTAACTGATCATGGTTATCACTGCCTAGATATCTTCCTTCATATATCCCCTCCTCATGTCTATCTTTTCAAGCTTATTCTTTGGCAGGGGTTGCATGAGGTATTCATTGTTGAAAATTTCATGTGACAACCAAATGTCCTTATTATAGAAATCCATGCCTTTTCCCATTGAGAACCCGTAGAACTTGTCTATCCCCTTTGGCAAGTGGAAGACATCCTCAATATTATCTGGCCTGAGGTCTAATACCACTTCTCACATGGTATTCTTCACTAATATTTCACTAACACAATGATTTTCTAGTGTGACAATGAGGTCTGAAGAGAGCATAAACACTAGATGTGTTGCTGCATTCACTAGAGAGTAGTACACTAACGAAGTGCAATCCTCCAATTGCCCTACCAGGTGGGTGCACTTGACCACGTAATCATTCCAACTGACATTCCCTATGTCAGTGTCAATGATCTCATCATGAAGATTCCCCACATTGGAGGGCACATGGTATCCATTGAAATGGTACTTCATTGCTAGTGAGTTCACTTTCTTAGACATTCTGCAAGAAAGATCATGAATCAGTACCAATCACAAGAGGTAAGAAAACTACTGATGAAGATAAGAAAAGAATGAAAACAATAAAATCCCCAAAGACATAGGTATGAAAGTCTCAAAAAAGGCAGTTTCAGGGATTTGGCCTTCTAGACTCTGAAATAATGGGTTAACTCTGAAATGCAGAAACAATAAAAAGGGGAGTTTTGGGTTGCATCTTCGAGGTTTTGCACCTTCGAGGCTTCAGTGATAACAAGATGAATAAAATCCCCAAAAGTCTGAAACAAAGAAATATGAGCATGCTTTACATGGTTCTAAAGTTTTGGTTTATGCCAAAAGTGCAAAAATGGTTAGCATGGTCTTAGTAAAACCCAGGGTAGTTTTGGTTTTCAGGACATCGGAGTCTAAAACTCTGAAAAAGTTAGGTCTGACAAAATTGAAGGAAGAAAAACTAGTTCCAAGCTCAAGAATGAGTTTGAAGCAAGCTCAAGAATGAGATCATTGCAAAGGGCCCCAGAGGGACAACCCTAAACCCCCGAAGTGATAAAACAAAATCGCAAACACACAAACCCTAGATAAAACCTAAAAGAAACTTAAATCCCCCTAAAAAACTAACAAAAATGAAAGGACAAGAGGAAACAAGAACTTACCTCGACAAAAAACTCAATGATTCTGAAAGAAGTTGAATAGAAGGACGATCTAGCATCTGGGAAGCTTTGGACACTAAAGCGCTCTTAAAAAACTCTAAAAGCAAGAAGCCAACAAAAAAAACAAGTGACCAAAAGGGTCTTGAGTACACTTAATATAGGCCTACAAAGGATGATGTGAGCCACCGTTTGGCTTTTGGCATGTTGGCATTTTGGGGTTTCAAAGTTACTGGAACTCCGAAACGCTGAAACTCTAAAAGGTCGACCTCCTATTAGGTAAATTAGACTTTCGGGGTTTCAAAATTCTAAAATACTGACAACTCTGAAAGGTCAAAAAAAGGCTAAAAAATCTTTTCAACTGTTCGAAGGATTTTGACTTTTTAGAGTTTTTGCACCTCAGGAAGTCTGAAAGTGAGAAATCCTAAAAACTAACTAATTTCTAAAGGAACAATCCATGACAAGGGAAAAATGACTGCCAAACCCTGAAAACAAACCAGAAAAGGGGCCGCTTTGCCAAGTGGCCCAAAAGGGAGCTTGGTTGTGTGACGACAACAAATATTCCCGACAGAAAGAAAAGGAATGATTGAGGGATTTCTCAGTCACTCCACTTTAAAAGAGATCCTATCTTACAATGAACTAGACACAAGGTCTCATGCGGTAGTAATCTCCCTATCAACACATCAAGATTGAAAAGTCATTGCTATCGCACTCAGTGTGTGAATGTATGTATTTTGATTCCCCAAATTACTTATCAAAGGTTCCTTGAATTCTTAGTCAGTCATAATCAAATCTTCACCCACCGGATTAGATTGGCCAAAGTCATTTTAACCTTTCTCTACTGCTAGCCAAGCATTCATAGCCCCGGTAGAGGCTGCTAAAGTCACCCTTCCCCTCCTTCAGATGAGCTTGCTTGAAGTTTTAAACTTATTTGGAGGGCTCTTTTAGAGTCAACATGTATTACATGGAAAGTGACTTGCTTGAGTCATTATGCTCTAGATATTTCATTCCTTCAATTACCTCGACTTCAATGCTTTTAGTGAATTAAGGTAGTGCTTAAGCTATGCCACCTTAGTATTTGGATTTCTGATTTTTTTTTGGAAACCAGGGAAGCAATTAGACTATGCTACCCAAGCATTTGAATTTTTCTTTTCATGTTGACTTTGTCTTTTTTTGTTCCTCTTTTTTTTTCTTTTGGCTCTTTTCTTTTAGTCCATATTTTAGGTGGAAGAGGTTTTCGACTTTTGACTTCATCTGTGACCATGGGCATTACTTGATTCTGACTAAAGTCCTATCCAAAAATCCTTCAACTCGGGATCATTTAAATTGTGTGTTGGTGTCAAGGATGATCAACTCCAAAAATCCTCTTGATTGTTTTGAAAGAAGAAAAAAATACTCCACTTCCAACCTTTATATCTAGTTTCTTGCAAGAAAAAATCTAATCAAAAGTGTTTGATAGAGAAATACCTTTATCTTTTTGCCCAAACTACTTGGTGTGGAACACTTTATTTGGAGAAAGTTCTCCCCAACAAACACAAACTAACTGACCCAAAAGAAAAGAAACACAAAAGGAAAGACACTAAACTAAGAAAAATATGCAAGGAAGGACTAGAGACCCTCAAGATCCAAAGTAATATTTGAGATAGTGGCCATTGATAGGCAATGAGACCATCTCCCCTTTGAGAGAACTAATCCTGAAAGTATTCTCTCCCCAGATTTCTACTATTTGGAAAGGGCCTACTCATAATCTTTGAAATTTAGTGTGGTTGTTTGACTTCTCTTTCACTTTATCCCATATCAGGACCAAATCAGGAATCCTAAAGGCCTTTATTGTTGCGCTCTTTTCAAACTAATGCTTGACAATATCTTGATGTTTAACTACATGTTCTAAGACCATGGTTCTATTTTCTTCTAGGTCTAAAAGGTTCATGAGTCAAACTTGCACCCTATCCTCGTCCTCACCGTATTGGTCTATAAATCTCAAAATTGGTATTTTTAGGTTCATAAGAAAAATGGGTTGCAGGCCATAGACCGATTGGTAAGGGGAAGTCCCTAGAGAATTTTTAATCCTTACTCAATCAATCTAGAAGGCATATTTTATGTGTGCCAATCCTGAGGATTGTCATCTAGGAGGTGTTTGATTATAGTTGTCAAATTTTTGTTCATTGATTCTGCAACCCCATTCCCTTGTGGATAATAATTAGATGAGAATTTGAGGATTACTAGATTCTTGAATGCCTATTAGATAAGAGACACAGATGAGAAAGAGGGTGCATTGTCACATACCAAAAAGAAAGGCACACCAAACCATGTGATAATATACTCCTCCAAGAATTTGGTTACTACTTATGTGGTGCAATTTCAAAAAACTTGGGCTTCTATCCACCATGTGCAGTAGTTCGTTATTGTCAAAATGTACATGTGTCCTGCTGATGAAGGGGGGTTAATCATTCCTAAAAAATCTAGCCCCCACTGGGTGAATGGATGTACCTCATAGATGGGTTGCAAGGGCATAGCAGGATGTCTCTTGTGAATGGCACTAGTTTGGCAAGCCTAGCATGAACGTATGTGCTCATGTGTATCCTTGAATGGGGTAGGCCAATAATACCCAGACCTCAATATATGATGTGTAGCAGCTTTGGCCAACCCATGGCCTATGCCATACTTTTCATGAAACTCCATTAGAACTTGTTCAGCTTCTTTCCTATCTAGACACTGTAAGTAAATGCCGTCATAATTTTATTTGTAAAGTTTTGTATTTTTGAGCATGTAAGAGATGCTTTTATTCTTTAAGGATCTTCTTTGGGAGAAATTTATCCCTTCAAGACATTAGTTTTGGAGTAGGTAATAAACTATATCCTAGTACCAGACATCAATTATGATCCTCCCATTGGTATACACTTGGCATATCAAACCTTGCTCTATTTCAGCTATCATTTTGGTGAGGCCCTAGCCTATTACTAGCTTCATCGCCTGAATCTTGATATCAAATTCTTGTAGGATGACCATCCATTTTCCTCTTCGTTCTCCCAACTCATTTTTTATTAGCAAGGACTTGATGGTAGGATCTGGAACAATAGCAACAACCTTGCTCTTGAGGATGTAGTGTCTGAACTTCTTGATAGTTTTGACCAGCACAAAGGATTGCTTGTCAAGATTAGGATACTTGAGTTCATAATTATTCAAATGATAGATCATGAAAGCTATTGGTCTTTCATCTTCCCCTTCTTTCTTTTGAGTGAGGATTCTAGCACACGAGTGCTCTGATGAAAAAGAATAGACCTTGAATAGTAAAGCGTAATCTGGACTAACCAAAATCAGAGCAGTAGCGATGAAAGTCTTGATCTCTTCAAATGCATCTTTAGCTGTGGCATTCCATTCTATCTTCACAACCTTTTTTAGCATGTCATTCAAGGGATACACTATCTCAGAAAACTCACTAATAAACTTCCTAACAAAGTTGATATTTCTAAAGAAAGATTTTAGTTCCTTCCTACTATTGGGGGGAACTAGTTTAAGGATAGCCTCTACACTTTTGGGGTCTATTGAAATACCCATCTCTGAGATAATATGTCCCAACAACTTGCCCTGGGTTACCCCAAAAACACATTTTTTAGGATTCAGTGAAATTTCATAACTCCTGCATCTTTTCAACACTTTGCGTAAATTATCGATATGATCTGCATAGTTCTTGGAGAATATGATTAGGTCATCCATATATATATATATATATATATATATATATATATATCGATATCGATGCATTTATTGACAAGGCCCCTAAATGCTTCATCCATAGCTCATTAAAAAATTTCTCTAGCATTGATCAAACTGAAGGGCATGCGATAGTAGGAAAATGTCCCCCACTTAGTAGTGAACGTCATTTTCAATCAGTCTTCTTATTTTACCATGACCTGATTGTATGTAGTTTAACCATAAAGAAAGGACATCATTTGAGACCCACTTACAATTTACAGTACTTCATCGAGGGAGGGAAATGGGTAATTATCTTTTTGGGAAGATCTATTGAGGTGTCTGAAATATACACAGAGTTAGACTTCTCCACTCTTCTTCCTCACAATAACAAGGTTTTCCACCCAGGTTGAATGCTAGATAGGAAAAATGATCTTAGCATCAAGTAACCTCTACACTTCTTTCTGAATCACCAACTCAATTACGAGGTTAACAGGCCTCTGTCTTTGACAAAAAGGTTTGGCATTTGGGTTAAGTAGTATGTTGTGTACAATAACAATGAGGTTGTAGGTTTTTAGATCTTCTTAAATCCAAGCTATAGAATCCTTATATTATGTGAGAAAATCTACCATTTTTATCTTCTCTTCATTTGTACCAATTTTTTGGATACGAACCTCCCTGGGTTCAAGTCACATACCCAGATTGTAGATTTCACAATCATCGCCACCTAAAGCTGGTGTCTTCCTTTTTTCATGAACATAGTCATCTTTGTCAAAAATTCTTTCTAAAGCTACCATCCCTTTCAGGATGGAATTGGTTTTCAAGTTTAGGATTCCCAAATCATTTGACTCCTCGATTCCATCAACCTCTTCATCAATGGCCTGTTTCTCAAAGACCCCGGCACTCATGATGAATTCTAGTATTTGCAGGTCATCTTGGAACACTTGGAAGTTGGTGATGTTATCCAAAATAGCTGGTATTGCAATGAGTTCAATGAATAATTTTTTCAATTTTGATTTCTCCAACAGGTGCAAAAAACTTACCAATACTGCTAAAGCATCAACGACTGTGTTCTTCCTCCATGGGATACTTCTGATATCAAATGCTTCAAAGTCTTCAATCAAATCCCATACATGATTATGATTTAAGGTTATTCTCTTATCATTTCATGAATATTGGCTACAGATTTGTCTGACCACTAATTGGGAATCACCTTCTACGATTAGGGCCTTTATCTTCTTTTTCATGTGCTATGATGAGACCTTGTACTAACACCTCATATTTAGCAATATTGTTGGTACAAAAGAACTGCAACCTATAGGTAGTATAGTGGGAACCACCTCAGGGGTTGATCAAATTGATTTGTGCTCCAGCCCCTTGTTTCTACTTTGAGCCATCAAATCTTAGTTTCCAAATGGGATGAACTTTTGGGGAGTGAGGTTCGGTTTGAGATCCCGACATGATTTTGGGAAAATGTGAGTAAGTTTGGGGTTCAATAGGACTCTTTGGCGATGATGGGTCTTCATAGGTAGGAATTCATGCATCTTTCACTTCTAGATTTTCCCTTGTAGAGAGGGGTACCCATTTCATTTTATTTTTTCTCTTGTCCCATGTCATACCTCCTAACATGGTGGCAAACAACCATCATCTGAGGAACTCCACTCCTCTTGTATATAGTTTTCTTTTGTAAAGATCAGGGCTTTTCCATGATGAGAAGGGCCTTCATCGCTATTTTGTATCACCACCTTCTCGGTAGATTCAACTACTTAGGATATTTGGATCATCACTTGGGATACAACATTTTGGCAATAATGATATTTGAACTCTAAATGAATAACTTGGTGAAAATGATAATACCCTGGCAACATCAATATGTGAGGATTAACTTCTTGCCCGAGATGTTTCATATTCTTCATCATATTATTGATGAATTCTCCGAGGGTCTCATTAGGGACTTGAGGGTGTGTTAGTCTTTATATAGGGCTTCCACTAGAATCTTCTTCCTCCTTGATATGGAATGTTAGGATTCTATCAAACCGATATACTCTCAAATCATCTTGTGAGAACAAAACTTCATTCGGGGCATTGTATTCAGTTATCATTTGTTTGAGCTTTGGCTTGGCGTCAATCTTAATTTGATTATTTAATCCCTTCCAAGGAAACCAAAGTTGTGTGAAGTCTGTGGAAAACCAACCTCTTAGGGACCTAGTCAATTCCTTGCTAAGCAACATACTGTATGTCTCTGGGATATCTACTATGTGTATATATATTCAATCCTTGTATCTTGGGATCTGTGGTTAATTGTATACGGGCATCTTTTAGGACCCTAATGACCTTGACTTCAGTCTTGTCAAGTTTTATTATGACCCTATTGGTTGGCTAGGGGTTTATTCCCAATTTATGGCATATGCATAAGGGCATGACATTGCATTAAGCCAATGAATCAATTAAATAGTTGTGTAGGGTTTTTCCAAAGATTTTAAGGCTAAGAAAGAATGGTGGCACTTCGACTTGGTCTTTAAACATGGTTGGCATTGCCTCAGTGACATTAACATTACATGAAGTCTTTCCATTACTTCATGACGAAGCTGACTTAGAATGGTCCAATGATTTCAAAAGTTCTTCCCTTTTCCAGGGGCAACTTTGTAACATGTCGTATATTGACATATTAGCTTTAACTCTCTTCAACTCTTCCAATGCACTATATTTCTCAGTGGACCAAATTGGACTCTTTAGTATGGTGGGTGGATGTTGCGTGGCTAGGATGGTGGTACCCGAGCCTCTAGGAGGTGAAGGGTTAGCTCATGGGTCTGGAGGGGTGGGTTACATTCTAGGGGGAATACCATCAATCATGGGCTCCCTTCTACTCCTCAAATTATAGTTTCTTCAGTTGTTATTTTGGAAAGCATGGACCTTAGAATATCTAGGCCGACTTTGCTGATGAAAAGGAAAAACAAACTCTTCCTTAGTCATGTTATCACCAAGACCTTTCTCAGTGGTTGGTTCACAGGTGTCAAAAACCATGGCATTGAAATGTGTCTGGGAGTTGTTAAAGTTTTGAGCTTGATGATTATCAACCTCCCTCCTATATTCTTTTTCTGGTTGGTGTACATTGACAGCTTCTCTAAAGTTGACTTCAGATGAGCTAAAAGCATTGGTATTATCAGAAGGTATACTACCATTGTTGGGGTGCATGTTCCAAGGCCTATTAGTTCATTGCTACCTGAATTATTTATCTTGCATGGTATTTCTATAATTACGATTCTAATTTTGAGGATAAGTATTTGGGGCAGCGGAAGGTCAATGGTAATTCCCTTGGTTTTGAGATGGATTTAACTTCATCTGGTGAGTTCACTTTCCAAATGAGACAATGTTTTCTTCATGGCGTCTAATTCATTCACCAAAGTATTATCAGGTTCACTTGGGATAGCAGTCTTTTTCTTGCAAAGAACTTCCTTATGTGCATCATACCCTAGATAAATGATGGTGAGTGGTGGGGAGGCAGTGTATGAAGTTGGGATTGGGTTGCGCTTTGGAGTGTGATGAATTGGGGCCTAGTTATGGGATTTGAAGGGGCCAACCATGGTTGTGTTCCCCAATGAGGGTGAAGCACCATAATTCTCTCCAACTTGTGGATCCATCTACTGCGTGAAAGTGATGGCCTCATTGTACACATTTTCAAAAGTAGCTATGTCAGATGGGGGTAACCTTTTTAGGAATATGGATGTTAAAGGATCAAAGGCTCATAAGTATACTTGTATGATAGCCTCGACAGGTACGGTGTAAGGAGCCTCTAGTCTTTGATACATCTTGTGAAAGCAGTGATTAAAAATCACAATTGGTTCATTATGGTCTTTCCTCACCAAGATAAATTGATGATGGAGATTAGTGGGATCCACATATAGCTTCAATTGATTAAGGAATTTAGTCTCAAATTCAGCCCAACTTAGAATGGCTCCCAGTAGTAAATTCAAGTACCAATTGTATGAAAATTCTCCCAATGTGTAAGGGAAAAGATGACATATGACATCTTGATGTACAATCTCTTTGTGATTACATATTTCTTTGAAAGCACATATGTGTTCTTCTATTGTCCTTGATTCACCATAGATAAAGCATGGACACAATTTTTTGGGATTTTTAGGCAGCTCATGGAACTGGCCTTATAGGTCCAATGGGAAACTTTGTGCATTTGCAAAAAAATCTATTGGAGGTGGTAATGGAACAACAACAAGCATAGAAACAATATGTGGGAATGGAGGAAGATTAAGCAGCTCTGGTTGATGAGAAAAGTCTTCCCTCCATTTCAATTTACTGTTGCGAGGTTTGTGAACTTCTTTGAGTTCTAGGAATTCCCCTTTGTTGGGTGATGATTTGAGGACTCGTTCAAACCTTTTAGGAGAGAAGGATCCAATATTCTGGGGTTTCCTTCTCAAGGGTCATCCTTCTAGTGGCACTTCTATTGAGTGTCTTTTTTACATGAGACAACGGCTATGAATTTACATGAACAAATTCTCCTCTTGGAAGAATGATGTAAATCAGTCTCAAGGTACCTTTTAGGCTGGGTCTCAACCACTTGGATAGTTCAATTGAAGATAAATGTGAAACTATTCACAAGGAGGCCTTTTCTAGTTTGATCATTGAGGGGCTGCAAAAATAATCTTGGAACAAATAATCTTTCTCCCCTTTTTGTATTTTTTTGAGTCTTTGAATCAAAACAATATGAATTTGATCTAATATACTGTGACTGATTTGTAAAGAAAGTATAGAGAAAGGTAACAATAATTTGAATGAAATTTGCTCAAAAGTAAACTAATGGACATAAACCACTATTGCGTTGCCTTGCGAATGAAAGTACTGAGAAGATGGAGAAAACCCACAAAACATAGATCTAAATGAATCACAATCATGATTTTGGAGATGCAATCGTTAATGGAAATAAATGCAGATGTAAGATATATCAAAATTCATCAGATCACGAAGCCACCATGAATGTGCACACACATGAGACAAATTTATCTTGAAACACCAAAGAACAATCTCCTCAATAATTCATTACAACAAAGAAATGCAACAATGCTAAACACCAGACTAATGTAATCACAGATCAAAATCACCATACAATTGGCTCTTTGAAATAAACAAATGAGCAAACACACATTCATCAAATTTGCAAAGATAGAAGAAAATATCACATCACAATTGAAGCACTGATTGTAAATATTGTATTGCAGAGTAATTGACCTTAATTACATCATTTTTTTAAATTTATAGAGCTTCACCCTTTTAGGGAAATAAATTTCACAGCTAGGGTTTCAGCTATGTATGAAACTTGAAAATAAATCTAAAACTAAAGCTTACTGAAAGAAAACTATTCTTAAAAAAAATCTAAACTATCCAACACATAATTAATCCATGTGCATTATAATTTTGAAGCAAAAGATGCATTAAAGAAATCAAAATATACTCTAGAACTTTTCCATTTCTTTGCATGTTCTTCCTTTAAAACTTGGAGTTCTTCCCTTTATTCCTTTCCATGGCTCTCCTTCGTGGATCCAATTGAAAGATACCTCTAAATCATGCCAAACTAACCTCATACATGTGTTCAATCTGACTAAAATTCTATCGTAGAAGACTAGAAGTTGTTGACAATGATGACCCAGAAATTTTAAACCCAGACCCTTGCTCTAGAAAAATGACTTCTAGAAAATGACTAAGTGTTGAACACCATGTCTGAAAAAATTTTGAACTTTCGAAGGCCGAAAATAAGGAGAGCTCGAAAGACCAAAAATCTTGAAGAACAAAATTGACTAAGTGTCAAGAAAGTTTTTCCCCATGCGAAAATTGGCTAAGTCCAAGACTGAACACTTAGTGACTTGGTAGTATTTTTGGGTTGCACTTTACAGAGCGTTTCTACTATCTCGTAAATCTCCTCAAAATCTTCCATTTGAATGCTTCTAAGGTGTTCCTATTGCTTCTCTTGGAAGGTGACCAATTCATTTGCAAAGGCCCTTATTTCTTCTTCACGAGCTAGCATTTTTTGCATCTCCTCCTTTTGACAAAATATTTGTTGGAGGTCATGTTTTGTCTTAACTCCATTCAATATACCTATGAATTGATGTAAAATTTTTTGATCAGGTGCATTTTTTTATCATCATCATCATTATAGAGGTCTAAATCCAACCCCCTAAAAAACTCATGCATTTCTTCTACCCAGAGCATTCCTTTGTCTCGTTTCTTATCAATTCTATTCAGTTAGTTCTGGTATACCTTCAAGGCCTCAATAATATCTTTGACACACTCTTCAAAATTATCAAGCTTTGATCCTTCATATACTTTCACCAAAAATTGGAAGTGTTACTTATTATTATAAGATCATCGAGAGCCTTCTAGCACTTAAGAATTCTCTCCTTGAGACCATCCTCCTCACACATAATATCCACCAATTTGGGGATCTCTTTAAGGGTACCCCTAAAGGGTCTCAAAATTGTCCTAAGAGAAGTTCTTTAAAAATCTTCAAAATCGGCCTTCCATTTGAAACAAGCATGAATAAAATAATGTGATGCATCATCTGACATCTTAGAAGCAACCCTTATCTCCAAAATGGTCTATAATGAGGCCTTAGGGTTTCTAAGGTCAATGAGACCCCTCATCTTAAGAATGAACCTCTTCATAGCTCAATTTTTCTCCATCAAAGCTTTGATCTTCTCCTCATCCTTATCCATGAAGCCTAATGCATGCTTCAACCCTAGAGTAACTAGTGTTTTACTACCTTCCCTTGTTGCTTCCCCAGGTCTACCTTTTTAAAACATAGTCCTATGGAGTAATCTCCACCATACTCGTATCCACTGTGGGGATGGATACTTGTGCTTTCCACCTTCCCTTTTGATGTTGTGTCACATATGATAGATTTATTTCCTAGGTACTAGATTCTCCTTAGTGAAATGCTTGGCTTGGCACCGCCATATCTATATCCTCTTCATCTGTGTAGACCTTTACCCTTGTTTGTATTTCTTTTGTGAACCAAGTGTGTTTGGAGAAGGCATTTATAGGCTCATAGGGTGCAACTAAGCTTGAGGTGACAACTTCCTATTCTAGCTCTTGTTCCCCTTCTATTTTTTCCTCCCTTACCTCCTCTCTTACCCCTTCTTCTCTTGCTACCTATTTGTCTTCTCCAGTCTTCTCTTCTGACTTTGTTTGTTCCTCTTACCCAATCTCCTATTGAACTATCTTAGTGTGAGAAGATGGAGGAGTACGTATTGGTGGAGTAGGAAGAGAAGGAATAGGTTTTTGGACAGGTGGTGTGGGAGCAAGAGGAGGAGTAGGGGCTATCGGGGGAGTACGCAAAGGCATAGACATATGAATAGGAGGTGGAGTAGGCATAGGGATTTGATTAGGTGGTGTTTTTGATGGAGGTTGATTGGTTTTAACTTGTTGTGGAAGTGAAGTAGTTGGAGGTTGACCAATTTGGACTTGTGGTGGAAGTGAAGTAGTTGGAGGTATCAAAGCTTGCTGAGGTGGAAAAGTCAACATCGGTGGAGGAACTAGAAGTCCTATGTCTTCTTATATTGGTCCTTGAGATACCTATTGGGCTTCTTCTCCTACATTAACGATGAGAGTTGTAGCTATAAACTATACTGGAGGAGACATAAAAGTAAAATTCTGATCCATAGAAGGCTCTTCTACTGGCATTTGTTTTTCTAGTTCTTTAAACCCATAGAGACCTTCAAAGTCTAATATATCAAATTTTTCATCACCTAGAGAATTTCTTGGATTCACCTATTCTTCTTGGGTTTCTTCATCCAAATCTATATGTATATCCTCCTCTTGCAACTTCCTCTTTTTCAAGAAAGGTCCCCACCGATTCCTCTGATCCAATAGTAGCTCTTCTTCTTCATCTTATTCATATTCTTCCAAAATGGTCTCCAAATGAGAATGTGTAGATGGTATTTTCATTTTATCAACATGCCCTTTTATTACTCTGGCATGCCTACATCTGGTCAGTTTTACCTTGGATGCCCTCTTTAGTACACTTTATTTCTCTTGACAAATAGAGGATGGAGCATCATGTGGAGCTATGCTTCTAGTCATCCTAGTCTTTGGAAGCTTGGTCTAAGGATTTGATCCATAGGCAGTTGGGCATTCATGCCTATATACTATTTCTAGCCTCAACAGTATAATTTCCTTAAATTGAGGCATCAATATCTTCTCCCCTTTCTTCCTTTTCTCCTTAGAAGGTTGAGCTGGTTGCCTCTTCATCATCATAGGGTCCATTTTCAAAGGACAAAAATTCCATGCCTTCATCATTTTGATGACATGAAGGGCCTTGAAGTTGATGTCATCATTTTCTTCTCTATCTACCTCAACATTGAGGATGGCCCTGGTGTAAATTTTATCTTGATTCTAAATAGGATCTAGAATATCCTCTAAATCTACATCTTTCACCTTTTATGAGATGTATAAAAGTAGGGTTCCTTATGCCAGCTCCAAGCTCATCAGAAAATAATCATGGATTCTCACCTCATAGTCACCAGTGCAGTTCACCCAGTAATCTTCAAAGTGTGGCTCATGCACATAATGTCTCCCCATTATACTGTTGTCGGTGCCAATTGGATCAAACCTAGTTCTTATCAAATTAAAGTACTAGTGGGGCACTCATCCCATTCAAAGGTGAAATACTTTCACACTCTCATATCCTACAAGAAATGAGGTCCTATTGAAATAGGAAAGTCCCAACAATCATGCATTGTAACTAAGTTTGTGAATAGAAAGAGCTCTACAATTCTGGTTATGTGAAGAACCCATGCATTTCATTGTGACGGTGTGGTTATATGGTTTGAAACTTGGAGATTAGCTTTGGATTTGAATAGTGTAGGATTTTTTAAGGCTTTTCTTTTCAGTGTGTTAGTAGTTTGAGTTAATCTTCTAGTTGTAGGAAAATAAGTTTGAACTAGACATTGTGTTGGTTCCTTTTAGACTATTTTTTCTTTCATGGCTCCCACTTGAGATTAAACCCTTGAAACCTTGAAAAGGTGGATGAATCTTAGAGTGGATCCTTTTTACATAATTTATATAGAGGTAGGAGACAAGGGGAGTAAGGTTTCTATTTTAAATGTCAAGCCCTAGGTGAGCAGACAGTGCCTGGTTAGAGGTTTGAAGGTCAATGTTTGAGTATTTCTTGTAGGGTATTGAGATAGTACGAAACAAGTATAGTTATAGGTAGGGTATATAGACATATCCTAACATTCTAGAAGGATTGAGGTTCTACCAATCCATTAGAATAAGTTTTGAGTGAGAAATCAGTGAGGTCCTAGTAAATAGGTCTTTTAGCCCTATTTGGCCTAGATTGTAGGAAGCCAGTGTACGGAGGCCATCAAGCTCCAAAACCTTCAAAATCCTTCATAAAATCAAAAAGGGTATTTGAATGTGGGATTATATTTTCAACTTGTTTGGAAATTTTTTGCAAGAAGTGGAAAAAGGTCTCTGGTAAAGGCTACAAGAAAGTAGGCCTAATTAGGCCTCCTCATGGTGAAACCTTGAACCCGATAAGGAAAGGCTTGAAGATCCTTCTAAATTGATCCAAATGAGAGTAAATGTAATGTTTCCATGATGATAGATACCCCTACAATGAGTTTCATGAATGGTGAATAGTTGGCACTTAGAGCTTTCCAAGTGAAGGTACAAATAGTGAAGAAACTACATGGTGTTAGTCCTTCAAGGTGAAGCATAAGGTGAGAGACTCTTGGAGAAGATTTGGATTAGGACTTAGTTAAAAATCTAATCCCAAAAAGTACCTAGAAGAGATTAGGTTCCTAGAAGAAGACAAGGAAGGTCTTCTTAGCTAGTTGTGCAAGCAAGCCTTGGAACACTCACATCACTAGATATACTACCCTTGTAGCTAGTAGATAAATAACATAAGAAATCATATAAAAAATGAGGATCATTTTTCACAAAGGTCAAATGCATATCCAAGTTGTTACTAAGGATAGAAGCCCAGTCAAACCTAGATTCACTTCCCTTTATCCTTTCAATAAGAAGAATCATCCTTGGTTCCAATTGGATTGATTTTTGTAGCCCATATACCTAGTTGAACATGGTTATCACTGCCTAGATATCTTCCTTCATATATCCCCTCCTCATGTCTACCTTTTCAAGATTATTCTTTGGCATGGGTTTCATAAGGTATTCATTGTTGACAATTTCATGTGATAACTGTTACCCAAATTTTCCCCTTGTACATTCAAATTTGGGAAAGAACCATCCCCAAGCATCTGTTTCTATCTTGTCACCCCCCCAAAAAAATTTCATGAGTCTACCTCTTTTCCCTTGGTCTCTGCAATGTCTTTTAGGTCTCTGGCTAGAAGAAAAACCCTTAGAAAAATTCATAAACTAGTCGTTACCCTACAAAACCCTTTGGCCACATTATAATTTTATGTTACCTTTTTTGGAAACTTAAGTCATCCCAATTTTCATGTGTGCAAAATATCTCCTAAGTCCAGCGGTTTAATTTTTCCTAAGTCTTAGCGCATAAAAGATTTTCCTAAGGTTAAGTTCCAGCTCGATCTGATGATCTTCACCATTCCACAAGCCAAAGATGTGCGTGTATTATGATCATGGTATAGCAAGAACTGTTGATCTTGTTTTTCTTCTTAGACAGTGATGTGTTAGTGGGACCAGTGCCACCTCATCTTATTTGGTAGTTTCTGATTCGTTGACGGTGTCTGATTTGGCAGCTTGTCAGTGGGGCCATCTTCTTTGGCTGGTTAAGCTTTGGTTTAATCATGCGGCTATCATTATACCAAAGATCCAAGATGTGATCTACTTAATCTACGAGTATAGCGACAGCCATTGATCATCCTTCATCATCAGAGCTTCTGACAGTGGGTCCTATGTCAGGGAAAGTTGCAACATGGATCCATTTTGGCAGCGTTTGATTGGTTGGTGAGTATGCAACATGGCCGATGTTAGTGGGCCCATGGGGTCTGGGGTTTTTAAAGGAGTTAAAGTGTGGATGGATCTTGTGGCTATCGTTACATTGTGGATCCAAAATGCTTGGTCGTTAGCGATGGTGGTATAGCGACAACCGTTAGATGGTGTTCTCAGGATCGTGGGTCTATGTCTATTAGGGACACTAACTTGCTTGCTGGTGATTGGCTGCTGACTTCCACAGTGGTGGTTGACTTGTCAGAAGGGTTTTTTAACTATTTTAAAAGGTGCATCTGAGCTGCTCAATCTGCTAGGAGATAAAATAATCGATGGTTGCATTTTTAAACTAACCTGCTAGCCGTTCTTTTTCAAATTTAAATATTTTTTTGGCTAGGGTTTGCATTTTGCTACCATGCAGGACAAATGGGTAGCCAGAATTGAATTCCTCAGGATAGTGAAGGTTGGGGGAATGATAACAGAGGATCTAATCATTGGTGCCATGGATTTTATAGAGTACCACATCGTGCTGAAAGCTTTAATGAGCTTGGCACCACCTTTTGTAGGGTTAATCATTTTAAACCCAGATATCAGACCAGGATCAGATTTGGATCCATTCATGGCTTAGTGGAGTTGCAAGTGGGTAGATGGATCAAGATTGATGTGTCTGTAGGTGGGCTCAGTACCAGGATCAACATGCAAGGAAGAGATTTGATTTAATCACCATCTATTCTAAGAGATTTGATGATGGTAATCAGTGTACCATTAGGGTTTGCTATGTTATTGTAAATCTGTAAACCTAGTTAGGTTTTTCTCCTGCCTACATGTAGGAGATGTATATATTGTATTTTTGGAGCCTTAGTGCTAAGAGGGAAGAGGTTAAGAGGTTAGAGAGTTCACTTTTGTAAGAAGAAAGTCTCTTCCTTAGAAGGTTATCTATGGCATTTCCTACCCTTTGGTCTCCTACATTCTATAACCTCCCACTGGTAATTCAGACATTGAAGATATTTTGTGACATTTCTCATGTCCCTATGCTCTTATTGTGTGAGTTATCTCTTATTGAATCAAAGTATTTATATGTTTCTCAATGATATCTTAGGGTTCTTGATCCTTCTTTCTTTCTGCAATTCATGTGTATTATTGTGAATGATTTAATGTGAATGCTTTTGTGGGTATACTACAACCCCTAAAAAATCTTGTCTCATTCCTATACCTAGTTGTAGAGGTGAATGTTTGTTTGTAGGTCATAGATTGTTCACTACCCCAAGGAGTGTCATTATTTGTGAAAGAATCTCTTTCTTTCCCTGAATACTCTCTTTGTTTGCAGACCCCTCCTATGAAATACTTATGCAAGCCTATTCAGTAAGTTGTGACCTACTAGACCTAAGTCTCTCATTGGTTTCATCCTACATACTGAGATCCAAACCCTAGTTTCAGTGCATCACCTAGTAGGTAGTTTGCTTTTAGTATTATCCCTTTCCAAGCATTCCTTCTATCCCTTTCCCTCAAAAGTTTACTTTTCATGTCTAGAAGCAAATTAAGGTGATTATCCAAGAGGAACCAGCCTAGAACCTCAAGGTCTCATCTTAGTTAGCATAGGTCCCACAACCTGGAGATGATTCCCATGTTATACTAGGTTATCAAGACTACAAGAGCTTGAGACAAAGGTGCAAACTTAGTGTATAACAATTCTAGCACGCCTAGTGGGATTGTAAAAGATCAGATTAATGTTCAAAGGTGTTCTTGTTGGTTCATCTGCAAAAGAATCGAAGAGGTCCAGTACACAAGAACTATCAGTATAGGCTCAAGCTCAAGTACACCCCACCTTGGTGCCAGTATATAACAATTTTGGCATCCCAGTGGGACAACATGAGAAGTTCATTGTTAAACATATGCTATCTCTGATATACAGATCACATAGTATAGACCTGTAGAAGCTGTCTCATCAAGTATATCTGGTGAGTCCACTGATTCTAAAGATCTAGGCCAACCCTGTTTAAGGTTTATGAGAAAGATTGAAACTAGAAGCTCAAAGCCCACTAAATTTTTAGAGTTTCCCTCAAAGAGAAGTCACAAAGGCAGGTCAACTCAAAGAACACCCTTTGCAAGGAGAGTTCAATCAACACCTCTTGATACTTCAAAAAGGAGACCTTTTCCCTTTCATTCTAGAAGAAGAGGTAGATCTCTAACTAGAGATCTAGAAGAACATTCAAATCCAGCACCAAATTCAGCTCATATAGTTGTTAATCTTTAGATTCCAACTCCTTCAATGGCAAGACAATTTGCTTTTGCACCATTCAACCAAGGTAGTCCATTAGCCTTTTCTCAACATCATGATGTGCCTTTGGTGGCACTTAAGAGTATACCTGATTTCACAGGTGAAGAGAAGACAACTACTTTTGAACACATAAGGGATGTGACCACCATATGCAGCATACACAATATTACTCAAGAAGATGTGGCCACAAAGTTATTAGTAGCTTCTCTAAAAGGTAAGGCTCTAGAATGGTTTATAACTTTAACTATTGGTTCTATTACATCTTGGGATGAGTTAGGAGATGCATTAAGTAAACATTTTGAGGATAAATCAGATAATTTGTCTCTAGTTGAGCAGTTAACAACTATTAAGAGAGACCCTCAAGAGCAAATGACCGATTACAATAGTAGATTCCTAAAAACATGGAATAGAATCCTAGTCTCTGTGAGACCATCAGCTGATCATGCTTTCCTATATTATTTGCAAAGTCTGAATGGTCAAATTTCTATCATGATCCAGTCTATGGGTGGTACTTCTTTACCCCAAGCTTTTGACATAGCTGTCAGGGCTGAAAATTGTTTGATTCAAGTGGGCATGATTGCTAGAAGGCCTCCAATGCCCATTTTTCTTAGCCTTCAACCCATTGCACCTACCCAAGTACCCCCATTTACCCCTATTCCTACCATATTGGCACCTCAGGGTAGTACCAGTGGTCAAGAGCTAACAGCTAGTTTCTCTCAAGAGCTGTAAGAGATAAAGAGTAGCCAACAAACTAGTATACAAGAGATGACCAATTTGTTGCAGACCTTGACTAAAGAGGTCACAAATCTAAAGAAACAAGGTCAAGGAATCATACCATCTTTTTAGCCACAAGGCCAAGGTCCTAATCAGCAATATCAAAATCAAGGATAGCCTTATCAACAGAATAGGCCACCATACCAAGGAGGTTATCAAGGACAAAAACAAAGTTTTAATCAAAGACCATTCCAACCATATAACCCTGCACCTCTAAATTTTGCAAATCCGGTGAGGGATATGGTTCCTAGTCAAAACAATATGGCCATGGAGAATGAATGGTGTTTTCCTTGTAATCAGCCTCACAATCAAGCTACATGTTCAAATGGATGGATGAACCAAGCTCTAATGGTTCAAAATGCCTCACAAGCTCAATCAGAGGTCTCATCCAGTGGGTCAGTGCCTCAACAAGAATCACAAGAGAATGAGACTGCTCTTTTCAATTGGGAGCAACCAGACTTCAATGGAGTCAATGATGAAGTTTCTTTTGTTGCCTATACAAGAGCGAAGAGAAGAGCCCAAGACATGTAGAGAGCAGATTCTAATGCCAATGCTACTACATCTGTAGATCCACTATAGCAAGCTACTCCCATCACACCTAAGGAGGCTCCTGTCATTGCAAGCAAGGAGAGCCAGCATTCCAAAGAGGTGGAGCCCATCATGCCAAAGACACAAAAAAGATTACACACTATGGCACCATTTAATATTGTAGACAACATGAAGAAGGTGATTGTCACCATGTCCATGTGGGACTCTTTGGCTCTTCCAGGACAACGTAAATTTTTGAAGAAGGCTATGACAGAAGTGACAACTCCTCAGCCTACAAAAGAAGCTGCAAAGCCAGTGTCAGTTAACACTAATCAAGAAAAGCAGGCTCCAAGTAGCAATTCCAAAGGCAATGCCACACAAGGTAGGAACTCAAAGCCACCTCCCTTTTATGTATCTTTAATCATTGGAAAATCTTTAGTACATAATTGTATGGTAGATAGTGGAGCTACTAGCACTGTGATGCCCAAGAAAGTAGCTGACCAATTAGGACTGAAATATGAACCCTTCCAAAAGAAGGTTACCTAACTTGATGGATCCTCAATCAATACTATAGGTGTGGCCAAGGATACCAATTTAATCCTGCATGCTAGTCCTAATTTTTTAATCCTCCTTGATATATATATCATAGATCTCCTTGCATTATTTGCTATATGTCTTTCAAGGGAGTTTATAGACAAGATAGGAGGTTATCTATCTTCTAACTGGTCTCACATGTTATTTCATACAAGGAATGGGACCAAGGTCACCATTAAATCAAAACCATTAGCAGCACACCATATAAAGCCACATGTATCCAATGCCATCAATGTAAACTACCCTATATTTGATAACAGTGACTTCCAAACCATTAGTGAAGCAAGCATCAAGATAGAGAGTATCCCTGATATTCTTCTAGATGAAAGAGCTTCAGAGGCCCAAGAAAATCTTGTTTGGGATTTTGGTTTGGGAAGTTATCTGATACAAGAGAGTGGAGCCATAGATCCAAGCCTTCTCAAAGAGGATACTGATTCAGAGGATCACGACAATCAGGTTTGGGAACTATTTTTTGATGGAGCTAGAAGTAGACATAGTTCTGGTGGTGGTGCTATGTTAGTGTTCCTAAGAGGAGAAAGGTATTACACTACCTTTAGATTCAGTTTCTCCTACACTAGCAATACTGCAGAGTATGAAAGTCTAGTCAATGGACTAGAATGGGCTAGAAAAAGAGGGCTTAAAGCCCTAAAAGTTTATGGTGACAGTGAATTAGTTGTTAGTCAACTAAGAGGGATAAGTGCAACCAAAAATGACACTTTGAAAGCATACAAGCATAGAGTTTGGGATGCAATTGAAGATTTCTATGCTTTCAATATTGTTGCCATCCCTAGAAAGTTAAATCAAAATGCAGATAGGTTGGCTGTTGTTGGATCTCAGTATGATATTCCCAATAGCATTTAAAAAGAGATAGATCAACAACATATCAAAGTGATTGTCAGACCTTCTATTCCTGATAACAATGTCAATTGGCAGGTGTTTGACAATGATGAACAAATTCTGCAATTCTTGTTTGAAGAGGATGTCTTTTCAAGGCATAATCAAGAGAGATTATCACAAAATTATGGTGATCAAGTGATACAACTAAAGTCCAATAAGATGCCTAGAGGTCTTGTTACATTAGAGACTATCTTCAAAAAGGATGATGAAGTTAAGAAGAACAAAGCTAGTCTGGTAGTCCAACAAGAACATTGTGTTGAATTAGAGTTGGAAGCAGGTAAGAGTTTACAATTTGGAAAAGTGAACACTGAATTGGAAAAGCAAGCTTACACTCAATTATTCAAAGAATTTAGTGATGTTTTTGTATGGAAATATGAAGACCTCAAGGGTTTTGATCCTTCCCTTGCTCAACATACTATTGAGTTAGAACCTAATGCCAAACCAGTTAGGCAGAAGCAGAGGCCTGTTAATCCCAAGCCTGAGCCACTTATGCATAAAGAAATACTCAAACTAATAGAAAGTGGTATCATCTACCCCATCAAGCATACTAGTTGGGTTTCCAACCTTGTTCCTGTCAGGAAGAAGAATGGGGAGTTGAGGTTGTGTGTTGACTTCAAGGATCTTAACAGGGCCTCAGTAAAAGACCACCATCCACTACCCTCCATGGAACAAATCTTACAATGTGTCTCTGGATCTAAGAGATTTTCATTATTGGATGGCTATTCAGGATACAATCAAATCCTAGTTAATGAAGAGGATCAATATAAGACTGCATTTACAACCAAGTGGGGAACCATGGCTTATCAAAAGATGCCCTTTGGTTTGTCAAATGCAAGAGCTACATTTCAAAAGGCAATGGATATGGCCTTTAAAAGCCTTATGTACAAGTTTGTACTAGTCTACTTGGATGACATAACTATTTATTCCAAGCATGCAGCAGATCACATCAAACATTTGAGGCAGATCTTTGAAAGGTGTAGAGAGTTTGGGATATCTCTTAATCCCAAGAAGTGTGTGTTTGCAGTTCATGAAGGAAAATTATTGGGATATGTAGTATCCAAAGAAGGAATTACAGTGGATCCTAAGAGAATTGTAGCCATCCTAGAACTACCATTGCCACATCACAAGAGAGGTCTCCAATATTTCATAGGAAAGATTAATTTTTTTAGGAGGTTCTTGCCTAACATTGCATATTTACTAAAGCCTTTGACATCCATGTTAAAGAAGAGTTCAACTTTCAGTTGGACTAAGGAAGGGAAAGCCAATTTCCAGGCTACCAAAGAGGCCCTAACAGAAGATCCTACCCTCTTAAGCCCAAATTTCAATAAGGATTTCATCCTTTATGCTTATGGAGATCATGATGCCATATCTGCAATGTTGACCCAAGAAAAATTAGATGGATTGGAGCAGCCTATTGTTTTCTTTAACAAAGGTTTAGAATCATATGAATAGAGATACTCTTTTGTAGAAAAACATGTACTTGCTGTGGTAAAGAGCCTAAAAAAGTTTAGATATCTATTGACTCATAGCAAGGTACATTTAAAAGTTACTCATCCAAGTGTCAAAGAGTTTTTGCTTTCCAAGGACCTTAATGAGAAAAGAGCTGGTTGGATCACCAAGGTGATGGAATATGACATAGGTATTTAGACTACCAAGCTAGTTAGAGGAAGAGGTCTTTGTGAGCATCTGGTAGGGGATGAAAGTTCAAAGAAATCAGAACAATTAGATGCATCTCTGGTGGTGCATTCTATAGAAGAACAAGCTAAGGCAACAAGTTGGTTGCCTAATATGATCAATTATTTGAAGATAGGACAATGTCCTGCAGGCCTAGATTCAGCCAAAAGAAGGTATTATAGGTTACAATCTGTTCCTTTTGTGCTGATTAATGAGGCTCTTTTTAGAAAGGATCACAATGGTGTCTTTTTAAGATGCATAGATTCAGAAAAGATAGCTGATGTCCTATTTGAATTTCATGATGGACCTTTTGATGGTCATTTTTCTTCTAGGACTACTACTTTTAAGATCACGAGGGCTGGATACTATTGGCCATCTATCTTTAAGGATAGTCATGATTATGTCAGAAAATGCATCAAGTGTGCCATGTTCACAGGAAAAGAGAGGCTTGCAACCTTGCCTCTACAACTAATCAGAATAGAGAAACCCTTCATGAGGTGTGGTATAGATTTCATTGGCATGATTAATTCTCCATCTAGTGTAGGACATAAATGGATAATTACTGCAACAGATTACTTCACTAGATGGACAAAGGCAATTGCATTAAAAGAGGCCAATGAGAGTGTTGTCTTAAGCTTTTATGATGACTTAATCCATAGGTTTGGCACTCCTGATTCCATAATTTTAGATAATGCCTTAGCATTCACAGGCCTCAAAGTCTCAGAGTGGGTAGTCAAGAATGGCATCTATCTGAATACCAGTTCCAACTACTACCCTCAAGGCAATGGCTTGGCAGAATCCACCAATAAGAACTTGATTAGGATAATCAAGAAGACTCTGCAAGAAAATCAGAGAGATTGGCACACTAAGTTGAGGTCTGCCTTGTGGTTAGATAGAATTACCCCAAAGAAAATCATTGGTAATTCTCCTTATGTGCTAGTGTATAGCAGAGAGGCTAAGTTGTCCTTTTCAACTGAATTACCAGCTTTAGACCTAGCTACTCAATATGCCCTATTTGATGAAGGAGATCCTTTGCAAATCAAATATGCTCAGTTGATGGAATTGGAAGAGATCGGAGACAAATCAATGCAAGATATGGAATTCCATCAGATTCAGATGAAGAAAAGTTTTGATAAGAGAGCCAGAGTCAGAGACTTCAACGTTGGAGACATAGTCCTCAAGTGGAATGAGTTCAAGTCTAGACCTAGCAGGCACACAAAGTTTGACTCCTTTTGGGGTGGACCATTTGTAATCAAAAAATGTAGGGGCTCTAATTCTTTTCAACTATCAAATATGGAGGGAGTCCCCTTACTTATCTCTGTGAATGGTTTCCACTTGAAACCTTGTTTTGAGGTTAACCCCTCTTTGTAAATTTTGTAAAAGTTTGCCTATTTTTCTTTCCTTGCTTTCTAGTTTAGTTTCCTACTTTTCAGGAAGTGCTTTGAGCACATTTTTAGTTTTGTCCCTCTGTAGAGAATTTTTTTTCCTGTAATAGCCCCATGCCCAATGGATTGTCAAGGTCACTGGTTTCCCATGTCTAGCAGGCTGACATCCAGCAAAAATCACCAAAATGTTACCCAAATTTTCTTTGTACATTCAAATTTGGCAAAGAACCATCCCCAGGCCTCTATTTTTATCTTGTCACCCCCCAAAAAAAATTTCATGAGTCTACCTCTTTTCCCCTAGTCTCTACAATGTCTTTTAGGTCTTTGGCTAGAAGAAAAACCCTTAGAAAAATTCATAAACTAGTCGTTACCCTACAAAACCCTTTGGCCACATTATAATTTTATGTTACCCTTTTCAGCAACTTAAGTTGTCCCAATTTTCATGTGCACAAAATATCTCCTAAGTTTGGCGGTTTAATTTTTCCTAAGTCTCAGCGCATAAAACATTTTCCTAAGGTTAAGTTTCGGCTCGATCTGATGGTCTTCACCATTCCACAAGCCAAAGATGCACGTGTGTTATGATCATGGTATAGCAAGAATCGTCGATCTTGTTTTTCTTCCTGCACTGTGATGTATCAGTGGGATTGGTGCCACCTCATCTTATTTGGCAGTTCCTAATTTGTCGGTGGTGTCTGATTCGACAACTTGTCAGTGGGGCCATCTTCTTCGGAAGGTTAACCTTTGGTTTAATCATGTGGCTATCATTATACCAAAGATCCAAGATGTGAACTAGTTAATTTGGTGGTATAGTGATAGCTGTTGATCCTCCTTCATCGTCAGAGCTTCTGACAGTGGGTCCTGTGTCAGGGAAAGTTCCAACATGGATCCATTTTGGTGGTGTTTGATTGGTTGTTGAGTATGCAATGTGGCCGATGTCAGTGGGCCTGTGGGGTCAAAGGTTTCTAAAGGAGTTAAAGCATGGATGGATCTCATAGCTGTCATTACACCGTGGATCCAAAATGCTTGATCATTAGCAACGGTGGTATAGGGACAGCTATTATATGGTGTTCTCAGGATCGTGGGTCCGTGTCTGTCAGGGACGCTGACTTGCTCATTGGTGATTGGCTGCTGACTTCCACGGTGGTAGTTGACTTGTCAAAAGGGTTTTTTAACTATTTTAAAAGGTGCATCTAAGCCACCCAATCTACCGGGAGATAAAAAGATCGACAGTTGCATTTTAAAACTGACCTGCTAGCCGTTCTTTTTCAAATTTAAATATTTTTTTTGCTAGGGTTTGCATTTTGCTGCCATCCACAACAAATGGGTAGTTGGAATTGAATTCCTCAGGACAGTGAAGGTTGGGGGGATGATAACAGAGGATCTAATCCTCGGTGCCATGGATTTTATAGAGTACCATGTCATGCTGAAAGCTTTAATGAGCTTGGTGCCACCTTTTGTAGGGTTAATCATTTTAAACCCAAATATTAGACCAGGATCAGATTTGGATGCATTCATGGCTTAGTGGAGTTGCAGGTGGGTAGATGGATCAAGGTTGATGTGTCTGCAGGTGGGTTCAGTAATAGGATCAACATGCAAGGAAGAGATTTGATTTGATCACCAGCTGTTCTCAGAGATTTGATGATGGTAATCAGTGTACCATTAGGGTTTTCTATGTTATTGTAAATCTGTAACCCTAGTTAGGTTTTGCTCCTACCTACATGTAGGAGATGTATATATTGTATTTTTGGAGCCTTAGTGCTAAGAGGTAAGAGGTTAAGAGGTTAGAGAGTTCACTTTTGTAAGAAGAAAGTCTCTTCCTTAGAAGGTTATCTGTGGCATTTCCTGCCCTTTGGTCTCCTAGATTCTGTAACCTCCCATTGGAAATTCAGACATTGAAGATATTTTGTGACATTTCTCATGTCCCTATGCCCTTTTTGTGTGAGTTATCTCTTATTGAATCAAAGTATTTATATGTTTCTCAATGATATCTTAGGGTTCTTGATCCTTCTTTCTTTCTACAATTCATGTGTATTATTGTGAATGATTTAATGTGAATTCTTTTGTGAGTATAGTACAACCCCTTAACAATCTTGTCTCATTCCTATACCTAGTTGCAGAGGTGAATGTTTGTTTGCAGGTCATAGATTTTTATCTACCCAAGGAGTGTCATTATTTGTGAAAGAATCTCTTTCTTTCCCTGAATACTCTCTTTGTTTGCAGACCCCTCCTATGAAATACTTATGCAAGCCTATTCAGTAAGTTGTGACCTACTAGACCTAAGTCTCTCATTGGTTTCATCCTACATACTGAGATCTAAACCCTAGTTTTGGTTCATCACCTAGTAGGTAGTTTTCTTTTAGTCTTTTCCCTTTCCAAGCATTTCTTCTATCCCTTTCCCTCAAAAGTTTACTTTTCATGTCTAGAAGCAAATTAAGGTGATTATCCAAGAGGAACCAACCTAGAACCTGGAGGTCTCATCTTAGTTAGCATAGGTCCCACAATCTGGAGATGATTCCCATGTTATACTAGGTTATCAAGACTATGAGAGCTTGAGACAAAGGTGCAAACTTAGTGTATAACAATTCTGGCATGCCCGGTGGGACTGTAAAAGATTAGATTAATGTTAAAAGGTGTTCTTGTTGGTTCATCTGCAAAAGAATTGAAGAGGTCCAGTACATAAGAATTTTTCGTATAGGCTCAAGTTCAAGTACACCCCACCTTGGTGCCAGTGTATAACAATTCTGGCATGCCTGGTGGGACAACACAAGAAGTTCATTGTTAAAGATATGCTATGTCTATTATATAGATCGCATAGTACAGACCTTTAGAAGCTGTCTCATCAAGTATATCTAGCAACTCCACTGATTCCAAAGATCCAGGCCAACCTTGTTTAAGGTTTATGAGAAAGATTGAAACTAGAAGCTCAAAGCCCACTAAATTTTTAGAGTTGCCCTCAAAGAGAAGTCACAAAGGCAGGTCAACTCAAAGAACACCCTTTGCAAGGAGAGTTCAATCAACACCTCCTGATACTTCAAAAAGGAGACCTTTTCCCTTTCATTCCAAAAGAAGAGGCAGATCTCTAACCAGAGATCTAGAAGAAGATTAAAATCTAGCACCAAATACAACTCATATAGTTGTTAATCTTCAAATTCCAACTCCTTCAATGGCAAGACAGTTTTCTTTTGTACCATTCAACCAAGGTAGTCCATTGGCCTTTGCTCAACATCATGATGTGCCTTTGGTGGCACTTAAGAGTATACCTAATTTCACAGGTGAAGAGCAGACGACTAGTTTTGAACACATAAGGGATGTGACCACCATATGCAGCATACACAATATTACTCAAGAAGATGTGGCCACAAAGTTATTAGTAGCCTCTCTAAAAGGTAAGGCTCTAGAATGGTTTAGAACTTTAACTATTGATTCTATTACATCTTGGGATGAGTTAGGAGATGCATTAAGTAAACATTTTGAGGATAAATCAAATAATTTGTCTCTAGTTGAGCAATTAACAACTATTAAGAGAGACCCTCAATAGAAAATGATAGATTACAATAGTAGATTCCTAAAAACATGGAATAGAATCCTAGTCTCTGTGAGACCATCAGCTGATCATGCTTTCCTATATTATTTGCAAAGTCTGAATGGTCAAATTTCTATCATGATCTAGTCTATGGGTGATACTTCTTTACCCCAAGCTTTTGACATAGCTGTCAGGGCTGAAAATTGTTTGATTGAAGAAGGCATGATTGCTAGAAGGCCTCCAATGCCCATTTTTCCTATCCTTCAACCCATTTAACCTACCCAAGTACCCCCATTTACCCCTATTCCTACCATATTGGCACCTCAGGGTAGTACCAGTGGTCAAGAGCTAACAGCTAGTTTCTCTCAAGAGCTGCAAGAGATAAAGAGTAGCTAGCAAAATAGTATACAAGAGATGACAAATTTGTTGCAAACCTTGACTAAAGAGGTCACAAATCTAAAGAAACAAGGTCAAGGAGTCAGACCATCTTTTCAGCCACAAGGCCAAGGTCCTAATCAAAAATATCAAAATCAAGGACAACCTTATCAATAGAATAGGCCACCATACCAAGGAGGTTATCAAGGACAAAGACAAAGTTATAATCAAAGACCATTCCAACCATATAACCCTGCACCTCTAAATTTTGCAAATCCGGTGATGGATATGGTTCCTCGTCAAAATAATATGGCCATGGAGAATGAATGGTGTTTTCCTTGTAATCAGCCTCACAATCAGGCTACATGTTCAAATGGATGGATGAACCAAGCTCTGATGGTTCAAAATGCCTCACAAGCTCAATCAGAGGTCTCATCTAGTGGGTCAGTGCCTCAACAAGAATCACAAGAGAATGAGACTGCTCTTTTCAATTGGGAGCAACCAGACTTCAATGGAGTCAATGATGAAGTTGCTTTTGTTGCCTATACAAGAGCGAAGAGAAGAGCCCAAGACATGGAGAGAGAAGATTCCAATGCCAAAGCTACTACATCTGCAGAGCCACTATAGCAAGCTACTCCCATCACACCTAAGGAGGATCTTGTCATTACAAAATCTGAATTCCAAAATCCTTTATCATCTACTTGATCCACACAATTGTAGAACAATTTAAAGCTAGTTCTACATACTCTGATTCTATTGTGGACTAAGAAATATAATTCTTCTTCTTGCTTGTCTAAGTAACAAGTCTATGTCCAAGAAATACTTCTCCTCCTAAGGTACTCTTTGTATCATCTACGCAACCTGCCCAATCTTTATTTGTATACACATGAAGTTCTACATTTTCTAAATTAGGATACGATAAACCATAGTCTATAGTTCCTTTCAAATATCTAAATATCCTCTTTACTACCATAAGATAACTTTGTTTAGGTTCTACTGTAAATATTCCAACAATACCAACTGCATTAGAAATATTTGGTCTAGATTGAGTAAGATATGAGTTTACCAATCATAGACTTATATAGGGTTATGTCTACTGATGTAGAATCATTCTCTTTTGAAAGCTTGCTTCCTATTATCATAGGGGTACTTACTAGCTTGCAATCATCTATCTTGAACTTCTTCAATATTTCTTTCACATACTTAGACTGATTAATGAAAATACCTTTGTCTGTTTACTACACATTCAGTCCCAAAAAGTACTTTATAGGTCCAACCATTCTCATTTCAAATTCGCTCTGCATCTCTTTGGAAAATTATGCACTAAGCTTGTCATTACCACCAAAAATAATGTCATCAAAAAAAATAACAACTAGTAATAATCCTCTAGGTTCTCTCTTATGAATAAGTTACAATTTGTTGCTCCTTTCTTGAATCACATCTTAGTCAAGTAACCATCTAGTATTTAATACCATGCTCTAGGAGATTGGTTAAGTCCATAAATGGATTTCTTTAGTCTGCATACCATATCTAGTTTGTCTGATAAAGTAAATCCTTGATGCCACTCTATGTAGACTTCTTCCTTCAACTCTCCATTCAGGAATGTTGACTTGACATCCATTTGATACAATTTAAAGTCTTTGAATGTTGCATAGGCTAGAAATAAATTTATGGCTTCCAATCTTCTTACAGGAGAAAATGTATATGAATAATCAATACCTTCTCTCTATGCATATCCTTTACATACTAGTCTTGCTTTGTTCCTTACAAATGTACCATCTTCATTCATCTTGTTTTTGAATACCCACTTGGTTCCAATCACATTCTTGTCACTAGGTCTAGGGACCAATTCCCATGCATCATTCTTAACTATCTGATCTATCTCTTCTTTCATTGCTTCATGCTAATTTGAATCATTACATGAATCTTCAACACTTAAAGGTTCAATTTGTGAAAGTAAACATACCACTTCATCAACTGTTGAACATTTTTCTTGACCTTGTTATGACTTTGATGTTCTGATCTCCAATGATATCTTCTTTTGAATGGTATCTAGATGTGAATTTTGGTACATTAGGTGTGACTCTCTCATCTTTCTTCTATGATTCTTCTTCACTACCACCAAAAATAAAGGGGAGTGTGGTTGTGTGACCACAATAGTATTGGCCCTAAATAATTTGATCCCCTGATTTCCTTGTGTTATTTTGGACATTATGGGCATTGTGTGCTATTTCTTGTAAGGTATAATTCAATGGATACATTTTTTTATGTTTTCATGGTCAAAAAATTGTGCCCCTCTCTACATAATACATATCATTCTTTAATTTGGGGAAATAGGGATCACTAGGTTGTATGGGAAAAAGGAATCTTAGGCCCATTTTTGTGTTAATTACCTTGGGACAAGAGTGATCTAATTGGGTCAAGATGTTGGGTGTAAAATGGATTTAGGAGCCCCTCACAATGAGTTGAAAGTGACTATGCAAGTGTAGAAAATAGATGCAAGATCTAGGGAAAAATATGAAAAAAGTAATGGCTTTTTTAGCATACACTACAAAATAGAAAATTATGCAAATTCTAGCCAAATATCTAGAAAGTATAAACAATGAATAACCTATGTTTTGAATTTGGAAAAAAATTAGGGGGACTTAGTCATGCTAGGTGACCCTCTCCTAGGAATCAATTGCCTTGGACAACCCACTTTTGGATCTCAGATTCCTTTAGTAACCTACTCCTAATTTTTTCAACTCTTATGATAGGTATTTCATATATATCTTGAAGCTCACTTTGTATATAATATTGTGTATTTTCCACCTATGCTTGCACATAGAAAAGAGAAAAAGTTGGGTTGAAAGGTTTTAGAATTAACCATAAAATTGTAATGTAATTGAAAGCATGTTGATATATGGCATAGGGTAGATCTAAGAATTGAAACATATTATACCTTGTTGATGTAATTATCTTTAAATCTGGTCAGAAGTGTTGATGCAATAACATGAATCTATGAGAGCTAAAAGTAAAATTATGAATATAAGCTTGCATGAAGGATGTTAAATCTTGTCACAATGCTAGAATTGAAGAATATGGTGGGACCAAATGCATTGAATAGTTTATTCTTGATTCTTGAATGCTAGAATGCTTGAGATTGAGTGAATTGAGAAAGATGTTGATGGATCTCAAAATGAGGGAGGGTAAGTTTCTTTTAAACCTCTCCCTATCATTTATAGTGTGTAAAATTTAGAGAAAGTGAACACAATCTTTGATTTCCTTTTCCCATAAGCTAACCACTACATAGTTTGAATTTGGGGCCATATTGTAGGGAGAAAGTTTCCTAAGGTGATCTACTCCCCCAATGTAGGTCCAAACTGGGACCTAGAGTCCAAAATGTAGGGAGAAACTAAATTTTTTGTCAAATTTGAGTTGGCATAATGGGGTCAGGTATGAGAGGTTGAACTTGCTAAAATATGGCCTTGGTGAGAAAGAAATTACATATAGGGGTATAATTAAAATTTTTACATTTAGTCCCCACTTCAGCAGGAGTATGAATCTACTATGCATACTCACAGTAAAGAAGAAGAAAGAGAGAGATACATGGGAAAGACTATATAAATAGGTAAGATGTCACTACTTGTTCAAGGGAAGAAGGCCCAAAATCTCTTAACTCATACAATTTGAAGTAAAGGCACACAAGATGAAACATAAAAAATGACAAATAAAGAAAAAAATACAAAATAATCACAACAAAGGGGTTATTATAAAAAAAAATCCCCAATCCAATTAGTTGAAGAGACCTCAATAATCAAACTAGAAACACTAATATCATACTCAAAATTTTATTGCAAGAGAACAAGTGGTCATATTGAACTTAGAGAAAGATCATATGTCAAAGATGAGATAAGACAACTCAATTTGACTCTGGAAAGGTGTAGGGAGAGGGATAAAAGAGATAGAAATAAGTAGAGAGAGGGACGGAGGGAGAGGAAGGGAGAAGAAGAGAGGTAAAATAGAGAGGAGCAAATGTGTGTTGATTAGGTAGAGAAGAGAGGTCATATATAGAGAAGAGTTAAGGGTGAGAGAGATAGGTTTTCATCTTGGGTGAGTAGGAGAGAATGAGATAGAGATAGTGAAAGAGGGGTAGTGATAGGAAGAGAGATATGTGTAGAGATAGGGGCTTAGTGATTTTTTTAATTTGAATAAACTTTTAGGAAATTATAACATCTAGAGATGAGGGTGAGAAGAGAGTGAGATTGAGAGTGGGACATAATCAAGAAGAGTGTGATAGGGGAATAAATAGGTCTAGAGATTGGGGAGACAAGATAGAGAGATAACAAGATAATGATGATAGGAGCGTACTAATTAATCAAATTTGACTAAGTGTAGAAAATTATAAGATCTCCTAAAATCTAGAATTTTCATTATGACTCAAGTAGAGATATGAAACCATTCTCATATATGTTACCAATATATATGTAAAAAGATAATTTGACCAAGATGGTGAACAAAAAGTTTTTCATTCAACTATAAAAATCCAAATTTACAAGTAATGTGTTTAGTTTATTTGAAAATTTAAAGAATCCAAATGTATCTTGGCTTTGAAAATACAAGCCTTATGTGTATGGGTTTACAAAAAAATAAAGTGATCCTATAAAAGTTATATAGAACAATGATCGTGGTTTTAAAATGGAAGTAATGAGATCATATTTTTATTATTATATATATTTTTAAATCATCTTATAGCTCATTTCTACCCATGGATCACAATAGTGACCTCCAAGTTTCCAAAAAAGGAAAGTGTGATTGGATCATGCTCTTCCTACTACCACCCTTGGAAATAGCCATGCCATAATGCCAAAAGGGTATGAATTCATTTATAATGTATTTTAATTATTTTTTATTAGAATTTAATTATTTTATAATGCATTTGAATTGTTTCTTATTACAATTTGATCATTTAATTATTGATTTTTTTCTAAATTGATATACAATACTTAAATCTGTGGGATTAAAAAAAATTTTCCTCTTGATGACCATGAAGAGGTCTCTCAAATGGTTGACCTTCCAAGTCCTCCAAGAAACCCCCCACAAACTCACAAAATGATTTATTAGGTCAATTAGCACAAAACAAAGCCACTATTTATGACCTATCTACAAAACTAAGGACCTCCCAAGATGAGCATACATCCCTTTCCAAAACTTTGAAAATAGTGGTAAGAACTATTGATGTAGTCACCAAAAAAATAACTAATTGGTATACTTATAAAGATTCATATTGTGATTATTATTCACACTTATTGTCATATAATGAAGGAAAAGACAAAGAAATATGCAAACAAAACATATGTAATCTCTTCACCAATCCCAAAACAAATGAACCTCTTCTTGTTAATTGAAAGAGGTCACCTATACATTTGTGTACTCACAATGGCATTAAAACTAATTTTTCAAATAGGCAATGGTGGTCTCTGATCAACCACCTTTTAATAATTATGAGGTAGCTTTTTTTTGAGAAAATGATATTGCACGCAGTTTTCCTCTCTGAAACTCATAATTTCTTTGATATGAGAGATTTAGGATATAGGTCAAGGGACTGAACAAGATAGACCAAGAGCTCAACGGGAAAAAAACCACCTAAATAAATTTCCAATAGTAGTAAAACCCATTCTTCATGTGTCATAATCACAATAGCACTAATGGAGTCTATGGAGGTAGAAACACTTCAGGTAGTTACCACATTGACCGACACGATCATTCAACATGACACAAAAGTATCCCAGTCTCATGATCTAGATGATGTCATAGTAGTTGAAGCATCTACCTCTGGTCTAGATACCTTAGGCTACAAGTGTTCTAGTTATTTTTTTTAGGAATGGGAACACTGAGAGGGGGGGGGGTGATCAGTGTTCACTATATTTTAACTTTTCACTTTAATCTAAATACTGAGTTATAAATACTTAAGTAAAGAATTAAACATTCACATAAACATGAGACATGAAATCAACACATGACACCAATATGGTTACGGGGAAACCCAAATAGGTAAAAACCCAAGTGGGACTTGATACCCACTAATATTTTGTACTAATTTTTAGTGATCCTTGTTAGAATATCCTTTACCCTATTAAGAGTAGCTTTACAATGCTTTAAGTACAGTAGACCTTGTTAAGGGTTGGACCCTATTAGGAGTCTTTTACAATGATCTCTATTAGGGGAGTGGACTTACTATCCTAGAGCTCACTGCTCAAATGATGAAGGCTACAACCTTCTGAATTCAGATACACATTATATTTGCAGGTGAACTATCATTGTGACACTGCTCGTCAAATCAGTTCCTTTGGTGTGTTAATGATTTGACCTCTAGAAAATCTCTAATACATCATATGTTCTCTTCACATACCTCTTCTATGCTTAACACAACTCTATTATTACTTCCATACTAATTACAATGGGCGCATCTTATATTTATACGCTCATTAAAACAAAACAATTAGGTCGGCCCTATAACTAATTAAAAACAATGCTTCCAAATGAATTGGCTTAAGTGTGCTTACAATTATACATGTACATATGTCAAAAACCTAAATACAATGGTCACATAGCCTCTACAACATTAATTTATAATCAAAAACCAAAATAGTCACTGTCAGCTCCATGCTCTGTTTACTGCTGGCACAGACTGGCTGTACAACTTCAACTGACTATAACTTTAACATCTTTTCATATTTACTTATGCACTCATGGACTAAGAATAAGTATATTCTAACCACCTTAACTTCTAGGGTGTATACCTTAGTTCATCCATACACATGTGTGTTGATGCTCCGAGTCTTTGGTACTCTGTTAACAGTCCAATCTTCAACACTTAACTAAATTCTGATCTCTACACTTAGTACACTAACTCCAAACTACTATATGAGTTTGTTTCCATAATGAAAACACTATATATAGTCATATACTTTAGTATAGACAACTTTCCAATAATCTCCCCCTTTTTCATTGATGGAAACAAAGGAATATGGCCAAGTCTCTAACTATCCTTAGCAAAAAACTTTTTGTCTTCTATAAACTTATATTTCCCTATACATCTTATATACTCCATATTATATCTCCCATATTATATAAAAATCCCCCTTTGACATTAATGACAAAGGTATATCAAAAAACTTTATCTTCATACACTTACTAAGGGAAAACATCTAGATATGCAATCTTGAGTTTCTGGATCTCCTTCTTCCAAAAGGTTATCAGTGAATTGACTATCTGTAGATGGAGACATAATGCATATTGAAGCTTCTCCATCTTCTCCAATTCTATGCTCGGACCTTGATCATAGGTTATCATGGTCACATCAATCTCCTTTATGTTTTGACTGAGAATGTCTAGTGAGGGTGCAAGAGCATTCCTCGGTTGAGTATGTCTAGACCTTATCTTCTCTATTTCTTTATCTGCCTTCTCGATTATGTCTAACTGATCTTGATAGACATTGTTACATATATTCACATCAGTGGATGTGTCTATCACTGAATCCTTCACCTTCTCAATTATTGCCTTTGCATCTTTGATCTTCTTAAGATGGGCATCAGTTAGCTTATCATAATTCATGGATTCTGCAATGACTTTTCTTCCTTGATCTGCAAATTCCTTCAAGGATGCCTGACCAAACTTAAGAGAATTCAAGTCTAGTGCAAAATTATGCATCAGTTCATTGATTATTTTCTTTAAGTACTTCTCCTCTTCCACTATGGCCATAGATTCTTCTAGGCTTGAGAAATTGACTTTGAACTATGAGATGACTGTGCTCACATCATCAACCGAATGCACCTTTACCACTTTCTTATCCTCTAGCAGTAAACAATTCAAAATATTTACTGATTCCACCAGGAGAGGATTCCTCATTACTTGCTTCTCCTTAGCCTTCTCCATAGCCAGGACATTGAACTTAATCAGGTCTTCTTCCTTCCAGGAGTCCAAACTGCTTGTGTCAGGTGTCAAACTTGACAAGAATGTTGAGGAGGGAGTGATGGGAGTGATATCCATCACCTCTTGCTTCACCTTGACTAATCTAATAGAAGTATCTTCATCTTTATTTTCTACCTCTTATTCCTTCCTCTTTATTATCATATATATCTTAAATGATTACTTCTTCTTGCTGAGTGGGAGGTGTACTACTGCATAAGATCTTTGCTTCTTGTATACTCACAAAGGCCTCCTCAAACTTGTCCAATTCTATGTTAGTTGCCACCATGGCTATCTCCACATTATCAATGTTGAATGTCCTATCCTTGAGTGATCCTGACATGGGTGCAGACTTATCTACTTCTGATTATGTTTCTGCTATGGGTGTTGAGTCTTGAGGACCTATCACTGGTGCATTGGAGGTCTCTGCTACTTTTCCTTTCTTATTGGATATATGAGTGATGGGCGCAGTAGGTAATTTTATCTATTGCTCCAAGAGTACCTTCTAAAAATCCTTCTTAGTTTCTTGAGTTATCAAATCATAGTCTTTGTTCATAATGTGTAGAGTTCTTATTTTTGTTCTCAAGTGCAGCTTCACCAAATTCAATATCAGTGCTTCTTCTTCTTTAGAACATACTGGCAGGGTATCTTGTAACACTTTTTCTCTTATCCTAAGATCCTCTTCATTTTCTTATCTCTTTAGGTGTTCTAAAATATTCCAAATTATCAGCAATAGAGGTCTACATTTCAAGAACTATTTTCTTTAACTTGATCATATGTTTGATAATCATAACATGTATTTCTAACTTATCAATTTCACTGTATGTCTCATAGAACTTTCCTACCTGATCAATTCTACCTTCATCAATAATTCTTGTGCTCAAATTTTTGAGACTAGGTCTGAATCCTACCTTAGGAGGTGCTTGAATGTTTCTCCTACTCCTTGTAGCTCGTGAGGATGGATGACTAGTGCTTACTTATTTCTTCCTTCTGATCATTGGTTCATACTTCGGAGGAGCAATAGGATCACTGGATTCTTTGGGCCCAGAAGGAATGTCATCATCTTTTTCAATTTTAATCTTTTTCATCTTGGGATCTTCCTATTCTTCTTCTACTGACACACTCTTCAATACTAGAGAAATATTCTCTTCCCTTGCCTTTTCAAGGCTTTCTTTTGATACACCATGAATTCTTAATATTTTAGAAGTAACTTTTGTAACCTTTCTTTTTGTTGTAGCACTGTTCAGCTTAGCAACAACTTCTCTAGTCTTCTCTTCATAGGTTCCCCACCTAGGTTCATTATCATCTTTAGGGGCTAATAACAATACCTGTGCATAAGCTTCAAGAACTTGTTCTAGGCTCAACTATTTCCATACAAGTAGTATCAATCTCCACCATGAAGCATATTGTGTCTTTATACTTCTTCACAATACTCTCAAGAATCCTATACCTCATCTACATCCTTGCTCTGAAGGTCTTCAATTCCAAGGTTACATAGTCTCTTAAGGTGCTTTCAGTGCATGCCTTATTGGATATCTGAGGCATGGTAGGAATGGACTTGTCTAGATACAAGTCTGATATTTTTCCAACTATATATAGGTACATATAGATGATTAGGGACCCAAACTTGAATATCTTAGTCTTGTCATGTTTGATAGCTTTGATGTTGTCTATCAACTATTCATGAAAGCTCTCACATAGGTTGAACTCTCCATCTTCTTGCACAAGTTGGATGGCTACTAGAATAGTGCCCGTAGACACACTATTCACCCTGCTAGTGTGATGAAATTTGTAACCAAGTATCATTGACATCAATTTGATGTCTTCTTGCTCAATTAGCTCAATAGTCATGTTGCGCTTATCACTTCTTGACTTACACACTTGCTCCACCATTTTCTTGACATCCTTACCCACTAGAAGGATGATGCCTATCTTAGAGAGGCCTGTCATCTCATGAATCAAGTCTCTTGTGATTCTTATTGGTACAACTTTAATCCAAAACAAATCATCATGGATTCTGCTCAAAAAGATTTTTATCCATTCTTCCTCATAGAACTCATATGCCGTGGCATATTCAACAATGGGGTGATTGTTCCATTTAGTGTTTTCATTCATGAACATTTTTTCTAGATTTAACATTGTGTCCATGTGCACCCTTAACCTATCTAGTCCAACTTGTTCCTTCTTACAATAAATGTAAGCCTTTATGTCCTCTACATGCATGAAACCCATCGGTGTGCAAGAGAATGCTCCCTCTAAATCATCTAGGGTTGATTTAAATGGGTTCCTTTTGAAAACATATGTCTTCTTATTAGCGACATCATAAACAATAGGAGTGGCCATGACTTACTTGATAAATGCTTTCTAGTTGATCTCTAAGATGTTCTGATGGCTTTCGAATCAGCGCAATGAGCTAGGGTTTCCTGTAACCGATCAAATGCACTGAAAATATTGATAGTTCAATCTCCAAATCTTCTCAACAAGTTCCAAGGCTCAATCTGCTCTCCAATCACTCTAAATATGAATGCAATGAGTGAACAAACAACTTTTAGTGTACTTAAAGTAAGAATTCTTCCATTAATGCAACTCGCGTAAACCACGTTGTCACTTCAAAATTTCAAACTCGAGCTTTGCTTACAATCAACATGTAAACTCTAGCACAAAGGTTCCAATACACTCCAAAATCTTAAGTCTAAAGGCACATACTCTGAGGATGAGTATACCAGCTACACAAGGGTCTAGAGCTAAATTAGCTCCCCCTATGACCCTGAGGTCCATTCATACAGATGTAGAGGGTCCATCCACTGGGGATGCATCCAATACATTCTCATCAACCTTATCCTTCTTTCCTTCTGACCAAATCAAGCTTGCATCCTCTGAGGATTTCACAAACTTGACTTCTGCTTCAGGATCCAAAACTAATTCTTTGACATTTTTAGGGCTTTCTTGACCTTGCGTCCTGGATCTACAAAACTTTGAGATATGTACATCATTGTTATGGGTGTGACAAATCACTGGAGGTCTATTATTCCTCAGCGCATTGACATGAGTCACCATTTTACATTGTTTCACTATATGACCATTATAGTTACATATCTGACATGTAACATTCTGAGAACTTCTTGTATTTGTCTGATTCTAATTTCTTTGATCATGCTGAATCCTATTCTTCTTACTAGTCTTGCAATTTATTGCTCTATGACCAAATCTATTACATGTATAATAGTAACCATTAAAAGGCTTTACCTCTATACAGTTCCTTGCAATGTGTCAATGCTTGTTACATGCAAAACATGTGCATTCTCCAAGCTTGCACTCATTCTTGGGAGGACCACTATTGTCTTTGGTTTGACCTTAAGTCTTTTCAGTATCACTAGACTCCTTTCTTGTTCACACATTATCAATCTGATTCTGTGTATCATTGTATCCAATACAACCAGTGTCTCCTTTGACTCTTCTTGCATACAACTGAGATTCTATCAAATCAGAACTGGTGTGCAATTTCTCAATGTGGTTCTTTGATTCTTTTAATTTAGACTCCAATCTTGCTTTGCAATTATTTAGATCCAAGATTTCCAAATTGGCTTCCCTTAACTCATCACTAAGTTGAAGGTTCTCCTTGACATGCTCATTGTAGACATCTTGATTGTTCATCAGTTTGTCATCAAATTCTTCAAGCTGACTTAATAGAGATGCATTTTCTTCATTCAACTTCTTGACTTTTTCTTCAAGATCACTGTTGGAGCATCCTTTCAAATCCTTTCTTAGTCTTTTGATAACTAATTGAGCATCACTGACTTTTTCTTTTAGTTCTTCTATTTCTCTCTCTAAATTGTCCAGGTCTTCAAGAGTTGCATCAGGATTCTTCTTCAGATGTTTTATTTTTGCTTTGTCCATGATCTCCTCAAGTGGTTAAACTTCTTTGTTGAGGACCAGAGCTCTGATACTAGTTGTTAGGAATGGGAACAATGAGAGGGGGGGTGAATCAGTGTTCACTGTATTTTAACTTTTCACTTTAATCTGAATACTAAGTTATAAATGCTTAAGTACAAAATTATACATTCACATAAACATGAGACATGAAATCAACACATGACACCAAGATGATTATAGGGAAACCCAAATAGGTAAAAACCCCGATGGGACTTGATACCCACTAATATTTTGTACTAGTGTTTAGTGATTCTTGTTAGAAGATCCTTTACCCTGTTAGTAGTAGCTTTACAATGCTTTAAGTATAGTAGACCTTGTTAAGGGTCAGACCCTATTAGAAGTCTTTTAAAATGATCCATGTTAGGGGAGTAGACTCACTATCCTAGAGATCACTGCTCAAATGATCGAGGCTACAACCTTCTAAATTTAGATACACACTATATCTGCAGGTGAACTATCATTGTGACACTTCTTGTCAGATCAGTTCCTTTGGTGCACTCATGCTTTGACCTCTATCAAAGCTCTAATACATCAAATGCTCTCTTCACATACCTCTTCTCTACTTAACACAACTCTATTACTACTTCCATACTAATTACAATGGGTGCATCTTATATTTATATGCTCATACAAACAAAATAATTAGGTTGGCCCTATAACTAATTACAAACAATGCTTCCAAATGAATTGGCCTAAGCGTGCTTACAATTATACATGTACATATGTCAACAATCTAAATACAATGGGTGCATAGCCTCTACAACGTTAATTTATAATCACAAACCAAAATAGTCACTGTCGGCTCCAAGCTCTGTTTACTGCTGGCACACATTGGCTGTGCAACTTCAACTAACTATAACTTTCACATCTTTGCATATCTACTTATGCGCTCATAGAATAAGCATAAATATAGTCTAACAACCTTAACTTCTAGGGCACATATCTTTGTTCATCCGTACACATGTGTGCTAATGCTCTGAGTCTCTGGTACTCTGTTAATTGTCCAGTCTTCAACACTTAACTAAATTCTGATCTCTACACTTAGTGCGTTGACTCCAAACTACTATATGACTTTGTTTCCATCATTAAAACACTATATATAGTCATATAATTCAGTATAGAGAACTTTCCAACAATTTTTGTGTATGCCATGGTAGAGATAGAAATACACATGTTGATGCCAAGGGAGAAGGTAAAGAAAGAATCAAGGCTAATTGATTCTACTTAAACCCACAACAAGCCCTATGAAGAGTTACACACAAAAGAAATATGAAAAACAGGCAAGAAAGAAGAAAAATATAGTGGATATGAGACAAGCAACTGGTAGTAACACTGGAACAAATATTATATTAACAGTAACATGTTGGGTTGTGAGGCCTTTTGGGTTTTGGCCTTGTATAATGAATTTATGAAATTAGAATCATAATTCACATCCTTCTTCTTTTTCTTCTACTGTCTCACTTCTAATATAACTAATCTATCCTCTACAACATTCCAAGCTTCCAATATATATCTCACAAAGCCACAAGCTGGCTAGTTAAGCATTTAATTACATAATAGGTCCACTTAGGAGAAGAAACCAAAACTAAAGCTAGAAACAACAAAACAAAATGTACCTTTACATTTAGGTCCACACTTGATCCAAGAACATATCCTCAACTACAAAAGATCCAATTTCTCCACATAGAACTACACAAGGAACAATACCAGATGTTTCATGCGAAACTGGCGGTAAATTGATACCCGAGGGAAATGGTGATAACTTCCAAGTTCGAATGAATCCGTATGTGTGCTCTTAGGAGAAGGTCCAAGAATAGGTCCAAGGCATAAAATTAACTTTAGAAGTCATGAAACCAATGGAAACATCAGTGCTAAAACAAACACTAGATAGGTACAGGAAATAAAAACTATTTTTTTGGAGATGCAAGATAGCTGAAGACCCAAGATGCTCCTACATCAGAAACCTGTGGTTACAAAAGAATTGATGTCCACATCAAGCACTACTCATACTCTAACCTAAATCATAAAGATCTAATTCAGCTTGTGTAATCCATGAACTATCTTCAATCAACTTATCTTTCCATTGAACTAGGTATCCCATTTAGTCCTTTCCACTAGTACTCTTGCTTATTCTACTGTTCATAATATTCACAATGTTGTCTTTGTCTTTCTTAGGAATATCCATGTTATCTTTAGTCTCATTAGGTGATTCAAAATAATCAAAGATATCTACAATGTTGAATATAGGTGATATATCCATGTCTTCAGTCAATTCTACTTCATATGCATTTCCACTGTCAAACTTCTTTAGAATCTTACAAGGTCCAAATTTATTCATCTTTAATTTGTTGTAGGTACCAACTGGAAATCTATTTTTCTTCAAATGAATCATGAATTCATATCCAACTTCAAAATATTTATGTCTCCTTCTCTTATCTGCTCTCTTCTTGTAGTTCAAATTACTGTCCTCCAAATTCCTCTTAACTTCATCATGAAACTTTCTCATGTATTCTGCAAAATGATTAGCTTCAGCATTTCTTCTGGTCTCCATAGGTAATTATCTCAACTCTATAATTCCTTTAGGGTGAAATCTAGTAATAATCTCAAATGCTATCTTCTTAGTACTTCTATTCATAGAATTATTATATGCAAATTTTGCTTGCCCCAAAACCAAATCCCAAATAGTAGGCTTTTCTCCAACTAAACATCTCAACAAGTTTCCCAAACTTATGTTCACAACTTCATTCCATCCATCTGTTTGAGGGTGAAATGTAGAACTAAATTTTAACTCAATATTCATCTTCTTCCAAAGTGTTCTCCAAAAATAATCAATAAACCTAGTATCTCTATCTGAAACAATAGATTTAGGAAACCCATGCAATCTTACCACTTCCTTGAAAAATAATTCAGCTACATGTAATGCATTAAATGTCTTCTTACAAGGTATAAAATGTGCCATCTTTGAAAATCTATCAACTACAACCAAAATAGAATCATTACCTCTCTGAGTTCTAGGAAATCCAAGAAGAAAGTCCATACTCACATCTTCCCTTGGTCTATTAGGTACAGGAAAAGGTGTATATAATCCCACATTCTAACTAGTTCCTTTTACTACTTGACAAAATCTGCAACTTCTCACCATTCTTTGTACATCTCTATAAATCCATGCCTAAAAGTATCTCTTAGAAATCAATTTCACTATCTTATCAATCCCAAAATGTCCAGCAAGTCTACCACTATGCTTCTCCTTTATGATGTTTTCTCTCATAGATCCTCTTGGTATACATAATTGAATTCCTTTAAATAACATGTCTTCCTGAATGAAATAATTAGTCCACTTGTCATTCCCTATTTTCTCCTTACAAGCCTTCAAACATTCTGCAAAATCAACATCAGTCTCATACAAATATTTCAAATCATCAAAACCAAGTATCTCAACTTTCATCTTAGTCAACAAACTTCTTCTTTGGCTCAAGGCATCAACAACCTTATTCAACTGTCCACTCTTATGTTTCAATGAAAATGAGAAATTCTGCAAGAACTCAGCCCATTTCATATGTCTCTGATTCAACTTATTCTGACTTCCCAAATACTATAAAGATTTATGGTTAGTATACAACACAAAATCTTTAGGCATCAAATAGTGTCTCCATTTCTTCAAAGCTTGAACAATAGCATATAATTCCTGATCATAAACTAAATATTTTCTCTTAGCATCATTCAAATTTTCACTAAAGAAAGCTATATGTCTTCCTTATTGAGTCAAAATAGATCCAATTGCACTTCCACTAGCATCACATTCAACTTGAAAAACTTTACTGAAATCAGGCAAAGCAAGTGTAGGCAACTTTGCAATCTTTTTTTTCAATGTTTCAAAACTCATATGTGCTCCATGTGTCCATTTGAAATCCTTTTTATCTCTTCTCATGGTTTCAGTCATAGCATTGCAAATAGAAATGAAATTTTTGATAAAATTTTTATAGAAACTTGCCAATCCATGAAATCATATTACCTCTCTAACATTCTCTGGTGTAGACCAATCAAGTATAGCTATTACTTTCTCAGGGTCCATCCTCAAACCATCAGATGAAATCACAAAACGAAGATACACAATCTCTTCTTTCATAAATGAACATTTCTTTAAGTTAATCATCAACTTTTCTTCCTTCAACCTTTGTGATACTTGTCTGATATGCTCAAGGCATTCTTCCTTAGTCTTATTGAATATCAAAATTTCATCAAGATATACAATTACAAACTTACCTAGGAATATTTTCAGAACTTCATTCATTAGCCTCATGAAAGTACTAGGTGCATTAGTCAAACCAAAAGGCATAACCAACCATTCATACATTCCTTCATTAGTTTTAAAAGCATTTTTCCATTCATCCCTTCTCTGATCCTAATATGATGATATCCACTTTTCAAATCAATCTTTGTGAAATACATTTCTCCACTCAAGCTATCCATTATGTCATATATCCTAGGCAAGGGAAATCTATACTTCACTGTGATCTTATTTATGGCTCTAGAATTAGTACACATTCTCCATTCTCCATTCAAGAAATTCTTCCACTTGTCTATTCAACTCAGTCTTCTCATCCGATGTCAACCTATGTGGCACTTTATTAGGCAAACTATCTCCAACTATCAAATCCATACAATGAGTTATACTTCTCATAGGTGGTAAACCATCAAGTACATTATAAAAAATGGTCACTAAATTCAATCAATAAAGATTCAATCTCAGGTGCATGTTCTAATTCATCTTGTTTTCTAGTTTTCCTTGGTATTAAAGAAAAGAAAATATTTTTTTCCTTCATGTCTCTTGCAAATGTTTTACCATCAACCAAGTACTCTAAATGTAGTACAGTGACCTTCATCAGGCTTTTCTACCAAAGGCAATAATACTTATTTCTTTCCATCCATCCAAATAGTATATTGATTCAATGTACCATCATGCAAAGATTTCCTATTATATTGCCATGGTCTACCCAAAATAATATGACAACAATCCATAGGCATAATATCACACAAGAATTCATCATGATAATTCCCAATTTTGAAATTAACCAGGCATTGTTCACTTATAAGTAGTTTATGCTCCTTCTAGATCCAAGCAATGTGATAAGGTTTCAGATGTTTCAATCTCTACAACTATAGCTTGTTAACCAGCTCTTCAGATGCCATATTATCAAAACTTCCACCATCAATGATTACTTTACAACATTTGTCAGCGATCTTACATCTGGTTCTGAACAAGCTTTTCCTCAAGATAGGTTCTTCATCAACTTCTTTATTACAAAAGATCCTTCTCAGCATCAAGTTCTCACTATATTTATAACAAGTACCTTTAAACCAAGACTTTTCTTCTCTCTTTCCATAATTTTTATTCCTAGAGTAACCAGTATAGATACCTCTAGATTAGTTACCTTTGTTAATATTAGGCTCATCTATCCATCCTTTAACTTGTACTGCATTGTCAGATCTGCTACTTTCTCCATGAGATCTACCTCTACTTCTTTGAAATCTACAACCTCTTCCTCTTTGTCTTTGATCATGTCTTTTTGTTAGTCTTTCCTCATCCTTCAAAGAAAATTGGTATGCTTCTTCCACACTATCAATCTTCACATAACTGATCTCATCTTGAATACACATCCTTAGGCCATTTAGATATCTAGCCACCTTTTCAACTTCATCATCCACATTTCTAGATTTGATATCCAATTTGTAAAATTCCTCAATATATTATTTCACACTCAAGTCCCTTTGTCTCAAATTCTGCATTTTCCTCATCAAACTAACTTGGTAATCAGCCGGAGGGAACTTCTTTTTCATCTTTCCAAGCATTTTCATCCATGTCTTGATCTTTTCTTTTCCTCTCTTTTGTCTCTCAGTTTGCAAATGATCCCACCAAAGAGATGCATGACCTTTCAACTTTGTGACTACAATCTTCACTTTCTTATTATTAGAAGTACCTTCATACTCAAAATACTTATCCATCTCAGAGATCCAATCCAAAAGTGCATTGGTCTCAAGTCTTCCATCATAGAAAGCAACTTCAACAATAGGTCTATATTTAGCCTTAGACAAAACTCTCAAGAGTCTTTCCTCATCTTGTTCAACTTTAGGTTTAGGGTTAGGTGGTACTTCTTCCTCGTCACTAACATCTTCAAGATGTGCACCTCTTCTTTGGGCTATATCTACAACTTCAAGCCTAGTTGCAATTTGCCTCAACATATCCATGATAGCACTATTATTTCCTTTACCATGAACCATCTTCACAATCAGGTTCCAACAAGACCGTAACCTTCTACAAGTTATAGGTCAGATCTTAGATCCACCACCCTACAACCAATTTTTAAGGTTCTCCATGATCCAATCCACAAGAAAAACCTTCACTTTGATACCACTTGACGCCAAGGGGGAAGGTAAAGATAGAATCAAGGTTAATTGACTCTACTTAAACCCACAACAAGTCCTACAAAGAGTTACCCGCATAAGGAATATGAAAAACATGCAAGAAAGCTATAAAACACAGTAGATATGAGACAAGCAACTGGTAGCAACACTAGAACAAATATTATATTAAAAGTAACATGCCCAGTTGTGAGGCCTTCCCAGTTTCGACCTTATACAATAAGTTTATGAAATCTGAATCATAATTTTCATCCTTCTGCTTGACGTTCTATTGTCTCACTTGTAATCTAACTAAGCTATCCTCTACAACATCCCAAGCTTTCAATATATATCTCACAAAGCAACAAGTTGGCCATGTTAATATGATTTAGAACAATAGAGAGGGGGCATGAATCAGTTGTTCTTAGGTCCTGATGTATAAAATAACTTTAAAAACTTTTCTTTAAATTAGATCTAACAACCAAAACCAACTCATTCATCACTGATTCAATAATAGAAACATATAACATTCAGTCCACTACCCAGCTGTATCTAACTTGTAAAACATAGAAATGTTCAAACCAAAACATTCACACAAGCATTGACACTAGGATTTATAGTGGAAACCCAATCTGGGAAAAACCACTTTGTAACATGCTACTATTATTTTCACTCTTTTGAAGTGAGCTCAGTTAAAAGCTAACCCTGTCAAAGGTTACAATACACACTGTCAGGTGTGACCCGATTAAAGGATTTCAATCACCCTGTTAAAAGTGAGCCTTGTTATAGGACTTACATACATTCCATTAGAATGCAACCTTGTTCAAAGGATTTAAACATATGACTGTTAGGTCAACCTTTGTTAAAAGGATTTTGACTGTTACAATGGTTAGAAAGTAGTAGCAGTATTGATCTAAAAAACATACAACTCACTTTGCAAATATCAGATCCAATTCCATACACAAATGCTGGTTTACTGACTTTGAAACTTTGCCATCTTAGAACTTTTCTTCAAGCAATCACCACACTTCTCCTTCAGCCTTTTTGCTTATAGAGTCAATAAAATCTACTAGTCTTCCAGCATCCTCTTTTCACCCATGCATACGCATATCTAATACTTAGGTTCCCTTAGTACTTCCTTAATTAGGTTAACTCATCTTTTATCGCTCAATCTCCTTTGTAGATCTTAGGGTTAGGTCACATTCATTGAATCTACCCACTTTATGTTCTTCAACTCCTTATCTCAAATCTCTTAAAGATTTACAATAAAATTTTTTTAGTGCATTTAATGCTTTCAAACAATCAATAAATAAAGTCAACAGGTTTTATATAATCCAAGAATTCAACAATGTCAGCTCCAAATCTGAATTCTCTTCAAATATAAAAATGCTAATACTTGGTCAATATTGTGATCAACTACTCGATCTCCATGTAGAAAGCCCGGTTATAACTAAAAAATGGTTCCTTGGCTTATACAGGCTTTCTCAGCAATTAACTATTGTTCGGTCGACACTAGAATTTTTCTTGGCATATACTGACTCAGTTGACACTAACATCACTCAGCTTAAACATGATTTCTCCATTTTCTTGGTCAAGCCTACCAGTTTAGTCTTCAATCTTACTAAGATAAACAATACATTATCTCTTCATTGTACAACATAGTCAAGTACACTTTGTAGTATCAAGCTAACTCAACCTTTCCTTAGGTGCTATTGTTACCATCCTTTCTTTCCCCTCTTCATAACAATACAATAGATATAGTACCTTCCTAAGTAGTAATAGTGTTACCAGTTAAGGTTTGACATCAATGACAACACAACAATTGATTCAATTGCAGTTTTCAACAATCTCCCTCTTTGGCATTGATGGAAACACCATATGATATCACCTGAATAACACATGGATTACCAACCAATCCAAAAAAATTATCTGTCCATCATAATTTTTTTTTTTAATATCCTTAGCTTCATTCTGATTCGGAATCTATAAGCCTCACTTCCTTCTGTGACTGTCAGACCATCAGAGATATCCAGATCTCCCTCTATCCTAATCCTTCATCTCAGTTCATCATCTCCCTTACTTTTTTAGTGTCATATGTTATTGTATCATCTCAGTTCATTATCTCCCTCTTTGAAAAAAATGCCAAAGTAGCAACTAAAACACACATCCATCAGATGTAGATATTATCTATGCAGCTCAGTGTTTCTCCCTCTGTCATCTTGCTTATGACTGATTCCTTGTCTTTTCTCTTCTTCACAACTCTAGGCCAGTCCTAAAGTGTGACAATCTTCTGCATCAATCTATCAAATATTCTTCTATAGCATATTTGATGCAGTGCTCCTAGCTTGACTAGGAAACCTTAGTTATGGGAAGGATCCCTAATTGACTTCTCAAATACTCATGCACTTCTCTAGGTAAAGCTTTAGTGAATATGTTTGCTAATTGTTCTTTTGTATTCAAATATTCCGTTCGGACATCTTTTTCTTGTACCAATTCTCTCAAGTAGTGATACTTGATTGCTATGTGCTTGGTCTTAGTATGCATCACTTGATTTTTAGGAATGTTGATAGCACTTGTGTTGTCATAGAAAATAACAAGTTTAGTGATTTCTTCTTTCATGCCTACCAACAATTGTTTTATCCATACCAAATTTGAACAGTTTACTATAGCAACAACATACTCAACTTTAGCAGTAGATTGGGAAATAAAATTTTGTTTCTTTCTCATCCAGGAGACTAATCTCTATCCAAGAAAGAAATCTCCACCACTAGTACTCTTTCTATCATCTACATTTCCTACCCAATCAGCATTTGTATATACTCTTAGTTCAAATTTGTCATCCTTCTTGTAATATAGCCCATAGTCACCAGTCCCTTTTAAGTATCTCATAATTATTTTCACAGCCATCATGCATGTTTCCTTAGGATTGGCAGAGAATCTTTCTACAATCCCAACAACTAGTGCAATATTTGGTCTAGTATGTACAGTATACTACAATTTTCCAATCATGGATCTGTACAAAGTCTAGTTCACTTCTGCAACATCATCATTCTTAGATAACTTTTGTCTAGTAACCATAGGAGTACTCACTGGTCTAGCATCTTCCATCCCAAAAGTTTTCAGTATTTCATTTGATGTAAATTCTCCACCTCAGTCAAATCTAAGATATTTTAAGTTCCTACCTATCTCCTTCTCAACCTTAGCCAAATACCACTTAAAGAATTGAAAAGCTTCAGATTTTTCTTTTAGAAACATTACATGCATCATCCTAGTATGATCATCAACAAACAAGATAAGATATCTAGCACCACAGTAACTTTGTACACCCATAGGTCCACAAAGGTCAGTATGAACCAAATCTAAAATGTTTTCAGAAGTAAAGGATTTGCTCTTAAAACTTGACTTTGTCATTTTACCTAGCTGGCATTCCTTGCACATCACATTCTTGGGTTTCTTCAATCTAGGTAGACCTCTTACTTTCTTCTTCTTACTTATTTCTACCAGATTATCAAAGTTAGCATGAAATAGCCTCTTATGCCATAACCAAATGTCATCAAGTTGTGTAACCATACATGCTTCTTTAGATAGGTCAAGATAGAACAAATTACCTCTAGTCTATTCTCCACTTCTGATCAGTTCACCAGTAGCATCAAATATTTTAGCTTTCTTGTGATGAAATTCCACTTGGTAACTAGTGCTGTTGAGCTAAGCAACACTTACCATATTATAATTTATACCTTCAACCCAATATGCATTTTCACAAGAGATCTTATCAGTTAGTTTAATCAAACCTTTTCCTCTAATAGGACATGGTGCATCATTACCAAATTTTACACTTTTACCTCTATAATGATGTAAGGTCTCAAACTTACTCTTGTCACCAATCATGTGATGTGAACAACCACTATCAATAATCCATTGTTCATTCTTTTTCACATAGGAGATCAATGAAGTTTTCTCATCCTCATCAGATTCATCTTTCATTGCAACATAGGCTACCTCAATTTCAAAATCATCACTATCAGTGTCAGTTTCTTCTTCAGCAATTTAACATGATTTCTTACCGTTTCCTTTGTAGTCTTTGTGCCATCGGTAGCTTTTGTCATCTCTTATGTCTTTGTGTTTTTTGTTTCTTTCTTCATCTTTATCATTCCTGTCAGAGCATCTAGCAGCTATATGACCAACTTTATTACATGCAAAACATATAATAGGGAGTTTACCTTTATATCTTCCTTTTCCCCTTCTTAGTCTTCTAGCCATAAGAGCTTCTAGATCTTCAAGTTCTTCATCAGAAGTGTCACTGTCACTTTCACTTTCACTTTCACTTTCACTTATGCATCTTTCTTTTTCCTTCTTTGGCTTGTTCAGAACTAATTCTGACTTAAAAGTAGATTCAACATTACCAATACTACCAATAGTGAAGTTATCATAGTTAGAGAGTTCAAAAGCAGTCAACTTGCCAACCAAACCTTCCAAAGTAAGCACATTAGTAGAGTTACATCTAGATTCCCGAATAGCTGACATCTTAATAGCATATATATGACGCATAATTCTTAGTACTTTTCTAATTATAGTTTCATCATCAATAGTCCTATTTGCTCCTCTAATAGCATTCACAACTTCTTTTATTCTACCACAATATTGTGCAATGTTCTCACCTTCTTGCATTCTCATTTCATCAAACTTATGTCTAAGACTCTCAACTTTAGCTATTAGTACATATATGTCACCACCATAGATCTTTGCAAGAGTGTCCCACATCTCCTTAGCCATTGTGCAATCCTTAATGTCGTCATATTCTGGATAGCTTAGGGCAGATGCAATTTCTAGCATTGCCTGGTTATGTTCTTGCTTAGCTCTCATTTCCTCGACAATTAAAGGTGCGATAGGTGAGACATAGTCATTATCAATGTAGTACTTTGCAAAATCACCAATACTAGCTAGATGCAGCTTCATCAAGCTTTTCCATGCAGGGAAGTTTTCCTTATTCAGCTTCGGTACCTCCTTCTTATACATCCTGTTCATTTTCTTCAAGTCCCTTTAAAATTGATTTTTGTAAACACCAATAGTAAGAAAAATAGCTCTGATAGCAATTGTTAATATGATTTAGAACAATAGAGAGGGGGGGTAAATCAGTTATTCTCAGGTCCTGATGTATAAAACAACTTCAAAAACTTTTCTTTAAATCAGATCTAACAACCAAAACCAACTTGGTCATCACTGATTCAATAATAGAAACATATAACATTGTAGTCCACTACCCAGCTGTATCTAACTTGTAAAACACAAAAATGTTCAAACCAAAACATTCACACAAGCATTGACACTAGGATTTATAGTGGAAACCCAATCTAGGAAAAACCACTTTGTAACATGCTACTATTATTTTCACTCTTCTGAAGTGAGCTCAGTTAAAAGCCAACCTTGTCTGAGGTTACAATACACACTATCAAGTGTGACCTGGTTAAAGGATTTCAATCACCCTATTAAAAGTGAGCCTTGTTATAGGACTTACATACATTCCATTAGAATGCAACCTTGTTCAAAGGATTTAAACATATGACTGTTAGGTCAACCTCTGTTAAAAGGATTTTGACTGTTGCAATGGTTAGAAGGTAGTAGTAGTATTGATCTGAAAAATATACAACTCACTTTGTAAATATCAGATCCAATTTCATACACAAATGTTGGTTTACTGACTTTGAAACTTTGCCATCTCTATCTCTGATCTACTCAAAACTTTTCTTTAAGCAATCACCACACTTCTCCTTCAACCTTTTCGCTTATACAGTTAATAAAATCTACTGATCTTCCAACATCCTCTTTTCATCCATGCATACACATATCTAATACTTAGGTTCCCTTAATACTTCCTCAATTAGGTTAACTCATCTTTTACTGCTCAATCTCCTTCGTAGATCTTAGGGTTAGGTCACATTCATTGAATCTACCCACTTTATGTTCTTCAACTCCTTATCTCAAATCTCTTAAAGATTTGCAATAAAATTTTTTTAGTGCATTTAATGCTTTCAAACAATTAATAAATAAAGTCAACATGTTTTACATAATCCAAGAATTCAACAATGTCGGCTCCAAATCTGAATTTTTTTCAAATATAAAAATGTTGATACTCAGTCAATACTATGATCAACTACTTGGTCTCCATGTAGAAAGCTTGGTCATAACTAAAAAATGGTTCCTCGGCTTATACAGTCTTTCTCAACAATTAACTATTGTTAGGTTGACACTAAAATTTTTCTCGGCATATATTGACTCAGTCGACACTAACATCACTTGGCTTAAACATGATTTCTCCACTTTTCTCGATCAAGCCTACCAATTTAGTCTTCAATCTTACTAAGATAAACAATACATTATCTCATCATTGCACAACATAGTCAAGTACACTTTGTAGTATCAAGATTACTCAACCTTTCCTTAAGTGCTATTGTTACCATCCTTTATTTCTCATCTTCACAACAATACAATAGATATAGTACTTTCCTAAGTAGCAACAGTCTTACCAATTAAGGTTTGACATCAATGACAACACAACAATTGCTTCAATTACGGTTTCCAACAGGCCATTCAAACATTTAGTTACATAATAGGTCCACTTAGGAGAAGAAACCAAAACTAAAGCTAGAAAAAACAAAACACAAAGCACCTTTACATTTAGGTCCACACATGATCCAATAATATATCCTCAACCACACAAGATCCAATTTCCCCACATGGAATCATGCAAGGAAAAATACCACACGTTTCATGTGAAACTAGTGGTAAATTGATACCTGAGGGAAATGGCAATAACTTCCAAGTTTGAATGAATCAAGATGTGCACTCTTAGGAGAAGGTCCAAGAATAGGTCCAAGGTAAGGAAACAAAAACTATTTTTTTGGCAATGCAAGATTGCTCAAAACCCAAGATGCTCCTACATCACATGTAAATGGTTTGAGCTCCCATGTTTGTATCAATTGTGGTTCCATATGTTATGTGTTTAGTTGGGGCCATGCATGTGAGTTATTAGATTAGGTTTCATTGGTTGATGAATTGTATGACCAAGTGTTATATGGATTTTGACATGCAAGCATGTTGAATTTATTTATAACACTTTATTTATTAAAAATTAATTTCTAAATCTAAATAGATTTTTAATTATAGACAAAAGTAGAAATTGATGCTATCATTATGGGTTTCATAGTTTAGTGACAAAGGGTAGTGCATAATCAACTATTCCTACTACAACTTATCAAATTGCATCTTTGTCAATAGTAAAAACTATATATGTCAAATAAGAGAGAGAGAGAGAGAGAGAGAGAGAGAGAGAGAGACCCCTCCCATAGTTTTCTTTCAGTTTATATGGCTTGAATCTTATAGGCCACTTTTCATGTGTGTATTAGATCCTCAAATAGTTTCTATGTTACGTGTATTTATGTTTTTTTGACCCCATACTTGCATTTGTATGGTTAGCATGTATGGTTTAGTTTTTTATTTGATGTACCTGATGTGGTTGAGGAAAAAAGTCATTGTTTCTTTCTTGCAAGATCCACATGATCGATCGATCCCCACCATTGTTTGTTATATATTTATACATGTATGTACATGCTCATCTTTTATGTAGGATTTCGGGTACCGCAATTGACTTCCCTGAATTGCCAAGATGAGTGTGCTCTATCGCAATGTCTCAATGGTAAGAGATGGGAGATAACATATAGGTCCAATTCCAACCTAATCCATTTATATTTCCAAAATAGTGGACACATATCTTATTTTTATCCTCTAAATTCGTAAAGGTGACATCATTCGCAAACCCTTCCTTTGATCTTTGATTGTTGTGTTTTGATTTAGTTAGTTTCTGTCTTATTTACATGTCATCTGGTTAGATGTGATTTTTGTGTTAAAATGGTTTGAGAAATTAATTAAGATTAATTAAATGAGATTAAATAATTAAACCTTATGATACATTAAAATATTAAATATAAGGTTAATTAATTACTTATGTTTAATAAATAATTTAATTACAAAGTCAAAATTAATTAATTGAAAAATTTAATAATTATAAAATAAAAATTAAATTGAAATGTGCAATTTGAGTTAAGCTGTTATTATTTGAGTTGCATATTTTAAATTTGATTAAAATTAAATAATACAACTTAAAAAACACTTTATTATAAAAGTAGAACTTAACCTTTTAAAATTAAGTTGACTTAAAGTGACTTAAAATTGAGGAATTTAAATAAATAATTCTTTTAATAAATTAAAGTTGATCAAAATAAGATTGTAGTTGGGATCTTATTTCTATGATTTGGAGTTAACAACATTATTGTTTTTAACAATTGAGTTCTATTTTTTTTAATTTTTGAGTTGCATTCTTTCAACTCGAGGCTATCAATTTCTATTATAGAGAGCTTGGAGACCATTTGAGAATTATTCAATAGGGTTTTGAAGAATTCTCTCTTGGTAAATTTTTGGAGGATTATACATTGGTATTTTCAAAAGCTTTGGATTTTTAAGATTTGGAAATGTTTTTTTATTCAACTTTGTGTATTGAGATAGGGTTTTAAAATCCTTGAAATTTGTCCATTAAAATCATTGTCTTCTTCATGTTTGATTAGATCTTGTGTGTAAATGATGAGTATTTGTTAAAAACATGTTTCTTTGATAATCGGGAATGTTAGGGAATCTTTTGGAAGGAAAATTTGATTCAGGTTTTCTTTAAAAGTTTTACTTTGATTTTTTTTCAATTATGGCCTTCCATGGTTTCGATGGTTGTGAAAGATATAATTTTTATAGAAAGTGCATGCTTTTGAAATACAAATATAGATATTTTGATGCATGAGCATCTTGGATTATTTGCAATCTTGTATCAACCAAAAAAGGTTTATTGTTGCATGTTCATGTTCCCTAGTTGATAATTTGGTTCACCAATTATTCATCTTGAGGAGATTCTAGTTGTGGTCTTGGAATCATGGTTTGAACTCTTTGTAGTAACCATATTTATGATCACATCTCTTTTTTGTTCAATTCTGTTCGATTTAACTTCTCTATGGCTCATGTTTAGTTCTTGGTTTCCTGTTCATAGTGATCTTATTCACTGATTGTCTAATCATGTATTTCTTGTGTTGTGATCATTGTTTCTTATTGAGAACCTATTGGAGAATCATTTCTTCTGATTGCATGATGTTTGGTTCGAGGATCTTCATGTGACAATTTTTTTTTCTTTGGGTAGCATGTTCCTTTCTCCCTGAGCCAACCTGATGGTTGCATGTGTGATCATTGGTCATTGATTATTGGCATGCATGATCATGGTGTGTGATTGTTAGATCTTGTGTGGACCTAGATCTATGGCTGCACTTTCTCATGTTCTTCATGGTGGTTGTTTATTTTATTTTGGAGCTGACCCTTATTTTGTAAATATTTCTTTGGAGATGTAACTCTTGGCCAACCCTTGTTGTATTGATCAGTTATATGTATTTGAGTGGTTGTAGTTAGGAAGTAAAGAATCTTTGAGATTAATGGTGGATAGATTATGAAGTATCAAACTTTGAGATTTGATTTTGAATATATGTGAAATGGAATTACCTCATTGAATGGGGGAATATGAGTGTTAGATTAGGTGAAAAACTAATCTCCCAAGAACACCTGCATGTATAACCCTGTCACATAGAAGAAGCAAAGAACAGAAGCAAGAAAAATCTATGGAGGCCAAAAAGCCAGAGACATCTTATGGACATGTAAAGAGCAATTGTATTCCAAGATTATCTAAAAAGAATGTACAAAGGGTTCAACCATATAGGTGAACAATAAAAAAAAATAAAGCTAGGTTGCACATTATAATTAATAAATATATTAATTATAATGCACCTAAAAGATAGCTTAAGTAAATAGAGTAATAAATGACTTAATTAATTAAACCAAAGTGATTTAATTAATAAGCATAAAGTATGATTACTCTAACACCCCCCCTTAAGCGTAGCTCAAGAGGGAAGCTAACCTAGCACAGCTATGAAAGCAGAAAATGGGTCCCGGCAACAAGGCCTGATCAGGTACCCAGTACAAGAAATAAACTAGATGAAGGAAACAAAGCCTCCAATCTAGGGAATGTCCTAGAGAAAGGAACAAGAAAGAGCATGAAGCATCTCCAAAGCATGAAGCTGCAAACACTGTCAGAAGAGTACTATTGGAACCCCCACTGAAATAGTGCATGACCAGGTAGAGAAGACAAAGTCTGAAGAGCTGATCAATCGAAGAGGTGACCTTCAAAAAAGGAATGAACGAGTGTCTATATAGTAGATGATCCATCTCACCGAAATGCATAGGTGCCTAGCCACTGCATCCACCTAGTACATAGGAACAAAAACTGAATACATAGATCACTCAACCGAACCAAGGAAGCAATAGAGCCAACAGGTGAACCCCCCCATAATGCTGAACAGAGAGAGGGGTGACAGGAACACTGAAATGCAATGCCAGAAACATCTGCAAGAAGAAGAATCAGGAACACCAACAGTGCAACAGAAGGACAAGCACAGGATAAAGGGCGGTGTCATAGACACACAACATGGGCTAATGTCGTGGAAGGTACACTCACTTGACAAAGGTGGATGAGCACAAAAGGCAAAACATCATAACCCCCCATGGCACTTTATAACTGAGTGCGAGTACAAACAAACACAAGGAGTACAAGATCCTAGATATGCAAAAGTAGGCACTTTATCTTAGTGCGTTTATAGGAAAAAGAATGCAACAAAAGAGAAGCATACAATGCTCAGAAGTCAGAAAGAAGAGTGAGCCAGAAGAATAGAAGAAGAGATCCCAAGACCTGTAGAACCCAAGTAATCCGCCAAAGTGCGAAAGTGCAAAACTCAAAGGAGAGAAAACCTAGAGTAGAATCTGGATAAAAAAACCCCTGCAACTGAATAACTCACAGAACTAGCTTTCCAACGATATATGGTGAGCCCAAAAATGAGTCCGGATGAGCAAGATATGGCTCCCGGAAGGCAAAAAATAAACATCACCTTTGATAGAAAAAAACACTATCAAAATAGCAGATCCAAAAATCCTAACCTTCATAATCAGAAAGAGCTCAGAAAGAGCTTTCCGACGATATAAAGAAGTCCAAAAAAGACCTCCGTATGCTCCAGATAGAGCAAAAAAAGCCCAGGTACCCTTAAAAAGCATAAAAAAAGAGTTTTAAGCCCCTGGGGCTGGAAAAACAGAGCCCCTGGGCGCATGGCACGTGTAGGGGGCTAAACCCGGAGCCCTTGGTCACCCATGTGACTGCCGCAAAGGCCCGCGGGGCTTAAAAACCCACCGGGTGGCCCAGGCGGCGGCGCGGCCGGCGGAGCGGTGCGGGGGACGTCCGAGCGGAGCCGCCGGTGGCGCTGAAGAGGAGCGGAGTGTGCGGAGGACGGCACTGGTTGGAGCACACAGAGGGAGCTGCCGGTGGTTGCCGCCGAAGGGTGGCGCAGGGCCGTTGTGCTGGCTGGCGGCGGTGGAGCGCCGGTGGAGTGGCGGCGGCACCAAATGTTTTACATTGGATGCGTTAGATTTAACTCAAAAAATAATAAAAAATTGTTTTTTAAAAAAAATTTCACCTCGGATTTCGTGTCGTACAGCTTTAGGAGGGTGAAAAATTCACCTAGAAGTCCCAGATGCCAAAAATAACAAATTTTATATAGTTTTTGACTCTCCCAGACCTTCTGAACGCAATGGTGGCATCCGTTTTTGCTCAAAATACCCCAAAATTTATTTTTTTTTTCTTTTTTGTAGGCAAAAAAGAAACAAAAAATAATGTCCAGCAGAGAATACTAGAACTGAATTTTTTTGAAACCCTCCTACTTCTGAATCACTTCAACAAAACACGAATAGAAAGTAGCAAGATGGCTCTGATACCATGTTAGATTAGGTGAAAAACTAATCTCCCAAGAACACCTGCATGCATAACCCTGTCACATGGAAGAAGCAAAGAACAGAAGCAAGAAAAATCTATGGAGGCCAAAAAGCCAGAGACATCTTATGGACATGTAAAGAGCAATTGTATTCCAAGATTATTTAAAAAGAATGTACAAAGGGTTCAACCATATAGGTGAACAATAAAAAAAAATAAAGCTAGGTTGCACATTATAATTAATAAATATATTAATTATAATGCACCTAAAAGATAGCTTAAGTAAATAAAGTAATAAATGACTTAATTAATTAAACCAAAGTGATTTAATTAATAAGCATAAAGTATGATTACTCTAACAATGAGATCTACTTCTAAATCTAAATTCCCAACGGAGAGATCCAAATTGATCAACCAAAAGGTCAATACACAAAATAACCAATCTATAGAGAATATGAATGAACAAGAAAACCTTATATTCTGCTATGAAGAGTGTATTCTTGAAATCTGAAATAAATGAAAGGAAAATACTAACCTCAAAATAGGGTAGATCTAGAAAATGTTGATTTCTAATGTCTATGCATAGTTTCGGGCGATTTTACAACATGTTTTGGATAGGAAATGCCAAGATAAAGAGAACCCAGAAAACTTTTGTCTTTTTGGCAGCAAGTAGACTTTGACCCCTGTTAGTCCAATTTCTTGTCATAGCAAAAATCCAGTGAAAATGGCCTGTTCCCTGCAAATGTTTGTCATGTAGTCCTGCCATGCCTGTAGGTCATAGTTTTAATGTGTGATGAAGATCCACTTGATTTCATGTTGTGCACTCTTAGCCCTATGTTCTTCCATGTGTCACCATGCTTCAGTACAGATCGCATCTCCTAAATCGCAAAATCCAAAAAGTTTTTTTAAGTTTTAAGGTCTACAAAAAACAATTTTAAAATCTACCTCAGTGTCGAAAACCCACAATGTTTTTGAAAATCCATGATGTTTTTGGTCTATGTGAAAATCTTCATTGTTTTCAACCTTATGCCTTTCAGCTTTTGTGCGCTTATCTTTTGGCATCAGAAACCTTGTGTGTTTTTGATCTTTTCCATCGAAAACCCTGTGTGTTTCCGACCTCATAGTTTCCTGTTTGCTAGCATTCCCAAACTGTGCAAGTGTGATGGATGGTGGGCCTGGGTCTTCAAAGGCTTTAAATTGATTGGTTGTCACATGATCGCATGTTAGAAATTTATGGCATGCAACCATGCGACCGGTTCCTTCCTTGCACGTGGGGCCCGTTGGTGGAAGGGTGTGGTCCTGTTGGCAATCATGTGGTGGCCTTTGGTTGGCTGTCGCATGATCACATAGCCCAATTTTTGGCTATGCAATCATGCGACCGGTTGACACATGTCCCTAGGGCCAGGTAGCAGGTGGTGAAGTGGCATCTTCTGGATGCAGGGGTGGCAAGGTTCTATTGGATGTAGGGTAGAGATGTGGGCCTGATTGTCAGATCCCTTTCAATTCTACGGTTGCCGCATGACCGCAAGGAATATTCTTTCCCCTTACAATCATGTGACAACCGTCCAATCTTGTAGCATTAAAAAGGGTTGATGGGCGGTGGGTCCATTTGCCAGGAGATGCTGATGTGCATGATTTTCATTGGATGGCAAGTGCTGAGGTGGATACACGTGGTGGGTACTGTGGTAGAGATGACTCGGTGGTTGTAGTGAGTGGTACTGTGACATGTGGTGTTTGGGGGGCCCAAGTCTAAGGCATGGCCATTGTTGGCAGGGCCGAGGCATGGTAAGTAATGGTTTGTTGCATGATCTCATAGCCTTTTTCAAGGCTATGTGATCATGTGACTAACCGACAGGCTTAGCGGCGGTGGTTATGCGGAGTTGTGAGGTGGTAAAGGGTTGCAGGTGCAGCATGTTGCATGTTTTCATAGCCCTTTTCTGGGCTATGCTATCATGCGACAACTATTGAGATATCGTCATTACGGAGTTCTAAGGTGGGTCCTGTGTTAGTGACTAGGTGGATACAATGAATAGTGTGGCGACAGGTGGCATCAAGCGGACCCAGGTGGGGTCTGATGTCTTAGCGGTGCCCTAAAGTTTAGGCTTTTCGCATATTCGTGAAAAGATTTGGCAATTCTCTAGATTGTCTGGCGATTCAGGGAAGGGTGGTCGCAAGATCGCTAAATTTTTTAGCGGAGGCAGGGTGTTTTTGGTGAACTAACGATAGCCTTTATCACCAGTTCGCCGAATGATTAAGTGGGGCCGCTGGGTTTCTAAAGTGATTAAAGGGCTAACAAATCTTGTGGCCATCATATCACCATTGGGATAGGGTGTGAGGAAGTTAACTTGGCAGTCTAGTGACAACTGTCGATGCGGTCTAAGGTGAAGTAAAAATCTTGGCCCGGGAAAGGTATAAAGATCTGACAGCGGGATACAAAGTGGATCTGATTTTGAATGATGACTGTCGATTCACTTTTGGTGCCATGAATATAGCCGTTACTTGTAGATTTGAATTTTTAAGCATTTCCTATGACCAGAAAGGACTGAAATTAATGACAGAAAGGGCCAGAGTTGGTAAAATTGATTTTCTCCACCACTCTAGTGTGCTCCAGGGTGTGAGATGATTGTAGAAGGGATGTTTCAACGTAGAGAAATGAATGGAAAAGTACTTGGAGTAGTTGCAAGGTCACTTCCAATTGAGTTTTGTAGATTTTTGTTGATCTTTGATGCACTTTCAGAGATTCTTTCATAATTAAAGATCAAGTGTTGATTGCTTGCAGGGTTCAATGTTTTTTTTTCCCTCCAAATTGTGATAAATTGTTTTGAATTCTGATTTGATTATTTTGGTGGGTGAAACCCTAACCCTAACCCTAGCTATCCCAAGCTTGTTGCATTCTTTGAGAGAATTCCAAGACAGCTGGTGGTATAAGTGGATGTTTTTGATAGTTTAAGGGTTTTGAATTTTGTCAGTTCCAGGGAAATAGAAAACTCTATCACATTGCATGTAAGCTGAATAGAATTTCTGGAAGTCTTTTGCAGGTTATTAAAGTGGTTTGATCTCTGTCCTACTTTGATCATGTACATGACTCATCATACTTAATATAACTGTTTCATGTTTACAAGTCTCTCCTTGGTGTCATTCATGTGAGTTTTGGATTTTTTGATCCATTGCATAGGGTTATCTTTGCATATGTTCTTGTCTTTAGTTCATGATTTAGGATCAAGTGAAATTTACTTTAGAAGGGACATAGATTCATCTTGGTTCTCTATAGAAGGATCTTATAAGTAGTGGATGGGCTGGAACATTTATATTTATGGCTATGAGTCTTTGACAATAGTTGGTTCATGTTTCATTGTTTGTATGTGAGGTCTGCCCAATGGATAATGGAACTGATAAAGGAATAGTACATTCAGTTGAGTTCAATGTTTGATGGGTTTGGGCTATTTTCTGCATCTTTAAATATCAATACCATTTTCATGTTGGTGGTAGTAGTAGGAGTTCCTCTCTAGTCTTTAGACTCATTCTGTGCAAATAGGGTTGTTTGTATATGAATTGGCTTAGCACAGGTTACCTGAAGGGGTTTGAAGGCTATTCCACACTAATCTATCTGCAGGCCTTTTATTCACCAAAAGGATGGCATGAGTGTGCAGATAAGGAAACACCCACCTGAGTGAATGTGGAGCTCAAAGAAGAAGGAGGATTTCTCTTTATCCTCATCAATTGGATTATTTTTCTTGTCAAGCTTGAGTATCTAACCTATGATTCAAGCCCAACCATTTGATTCAAGTTTGGTCCTGCAAGAAAAGGATCCAACAAGATGGTGACTCTACTGGGGAGAGTCTAGAATAGAGTCAGAAATAAAAATCAAGCATTTGCAAAATTTTCTCACCTAGTTGTGAGTGGTAGCTTTGATTTGTCTCTGTTTGATCAGTTTATCTTCTGATAAAAAGTGCATGTTATCCTGGTGAGTTTTTGTTGGTTGGAAGAGATACACAAATCAGTGAAATACTTTCCTCTTCAAGGAGGTGGTGACTCTACATGACAAAGTTATTTGATGGAGCTTCAAGGTGAGCTCAAGATCTACCCTACCCTCCAGTCAACAAGGTCTTCTGTTGCAAGACTCCCAAGTACTTCTCAAGTTTTAAATGTTCCTTATAAAGTGATCACGCACTAAAAGAAGGATAAGGTGTGAGTAGAGGTTAGCATACTTCAAGTTTTTAGTTGCAGTTTGGCAAAATTATATGGAAGTATTGCATTAAGTTTAATGGATAAGTTGAATAAGGAGCTAACTTTCTTTGAGGAGGGCATCCTTAGGGATTGCATAAGATTAGTAAGATTAAAAGCGGGAAGTAGAAAGGATTTATCCATATCCTTGTTCTATGATAGATTTTGTGAAGTATATGATGAGCTTCCTGAGGATGTTGAGTTTCCTGAATCTGACTTCGTTGGTTTATTCTTGGATCTTTGTTTTCCTGAATCAACCAATTGGTCAAATGCCTTGTGGGAAGAGCATTATATATGTATCAAGGATTGGGTACTTGGTGATGGTAGTCTTGAACTTGAGGATGCACTTGGAGCTTTGCTCATTAGTGCTGATATTGAGAATGATGAAATTTATGAAGGAGATGTGTCAGGTGTTGACACTCTTTCTTGCAGTCATGAAAGTGATGCCTTTTCTCAATATGGAGTAGAAAGTCTTTGCAATCAATTAGATGAAGAAGAGGATTGGATAGATGAAGGTATTTTTGATGATTGTATGGTAGAAGATGATGTTCTTGAGGATAGTTGTTCACTTCATAGTGAACAAGTCTCAAACCTCTTATCTTGTGAATATCTTAGATATTCAGGGAGGGATGTTTCTGAGTTCTTACATCTAGTACACATTGATTTTGATATGGAACATGAGTCAATGGGATCTGACTTTGACATGTGTTCCTCTTCTCCCCTTCTTACCCCAGCACCCCTAGGTAGCAACCCTATTATATACAATGTGTCAGATGATGAGGTTGCCAGTGTTTTCTCAGTTTCAAGTGACTCAGTGGTCCCTTTTATTATTTTGAGTACTGATTGGAAAAGTTGTGTGGATTCTGAATCCTCTTTTGATTTTGAATCTTTTTCTAAGCCATGGAAGGATGGCCTTTCAACTACTCAAGCTTCACCATCTCATGGATAGGATGATGTTTCTCTTCCCACCTATCAACAATTTTTGGTTTTGTCAGTTGTTGATAAAATGCAGGTTGCTCCTATGTTTGGTGATCATGTCCCATGTGATGAGTTCCCTCAATGTTTGCATGAAGGTTGGTGTATCTTCTCCTTGGAGGTGAAAATTTATGGTATGAATGGATCCAATAGCGATTGCACTGACAGTTTGATAGAGCTGGAGAGTTTTTCTTTTCAGTTGGACAGTAAGCTTCCCAAATGTGGTGGTAAATTTGAAGGTGATTTATGTTGCAGTTCCTTTAGTGTTTTCCTATTTAGGGAATGCAACATGCATATGCCATTTTATTTTCAAAGTTGGCATGATTTCCATTTTGGTCCTCAAATTGATCATGCTAATTTTTCTTGTTTCAAATTATGGAAGGATGGATATAAGTTTGATCAATCACATGGAAGAAAAAATTATAGTTTGTCTCTGATTTGTGGAGACGAAAATTTTTTGTTTGATAGAGGCAAGTATTGATCATAATTTTGGGGCCTTGAGCCTAGTTGTAAATACTGTAAATCCCTGTATAGTTCTTTCCCTTGCCTGTTGTGTGTTTCTTTCCCTGGTCGGGTTGCCAGTTTTTTGAGGTCCTTGTGTTTTGTTTTGGGGTGGTTTGCTTCCACCAAAGATCTGAATTCTTGCATGGGCACAAGTTACCCATCATCCCCAACTAGAGCCACTATTAGTCCATTTTCTTGTCACAACAAAAATCCTATGAAAATGGCCTGTTCCCTGCAAATGTTTGTCATGTAGTCCTGCCATGCCTGCAAGTCATAGTTTTAATGTGTGATGAAGATCCACTTGATTTCATGTTGTGCGCTCTTAGCCCTATGTTCTTCCATGTGTCGCCGTGCTTCAGTCCAGATCACATCTCCTAAATCACAAAATCCAAAAAGTTTTTTAAAGTTTTAAGGTTTGCAGAAAACAATTTTAAAATCTGCCTCAGTGTCAAAAACCCACAATGTTTTTGAAAATCCATGATGTTTTCGGTCTCTGTGAAAAACATCATTGTTTTCAACCTGATGCCTTCCAGATTTTGTGTGCTTATCTTTTGGCATCAGAAACCTTGTGTGTTTTTGATCTTTTCTATCGAAAACCCTATGTGTTTCCGACCTCATAGTTTCTTATTTGCTGATGTTCCCAAACTGCGCAAGTGCAATGGATGGTGGGCCCGGGTCTTCAAAGGCTTTAAATTGATTGGTTGTCACATGATCACATGTAAAAAAATTTTGACATGCGACCATGCGATTGGTTCCTTCCTTTCGCATGGGGCCCATTGGTGGAAGGTTGTGGTCCTGTTGGCTGTCGCATAATCACATAGCCCAATTTTTGGCTATGCGATCATGCAACCGGTTGACATGTGTCCCTGGGGCCTGGTAGCAGGTGGTGAAGTGGCATCTTTCAGATGCAGGGGTGGCAAGGTTCTATTGGATGCAGGGTAGAGATGTGGGCCCGATTGTCAGATCCCTTTCAATCCTATGGTTGCCGCACGACTGCAAAGAATATTCTTTCCCCTTGCGATCATGCAACAACCGTCTGATCTTGCAGCATTTAAAAGGGTTGACGGGTGGTGGGTCCATTTTCCAGGAGATGCTGATGTGCATGATTTTCATTAGCTGGCAAGTGCTGAGGTAGATACACGTGGTGGGTGCTGTGGTAGAGATGACTCGGTGATTGCAGTGAGTCATACTGTGACATGTGGCATTTGGGGGGTCCAAGTCTAAGGCATGGTAGTTGTTGGCAGGGCCGAGGCATTGTAAGTAATGGTTTGTCACATGATCTCATAGCCTTTTTCAAGGCTATGCGATCATGTGAGTAACCGCCAGGCTTAGCGGCGACGGTTATGCAGAGTTGTGAGGTGGTAAAGGGTTGTAGGTGCAACGTGTTAGATGCTTGCATAGCCCTTCTCTAGGCTATGTGATCACGTGACAACTATTGAGATATCATCATTGTAGAGTTCTAAGGTGGGTCCTGTGTTAGTGACCAGGTAGATACAATGAATAGTGTGGCGACAGGTGGCATCAAGTGGACCCAAATGGGGTCTGATGTCTTGGCGGTGCTGATAAAGTTTAGGCTTTTCACTAATTCATGAAAAGATTTGGCAGTTCTCTAGATTGTCTAGCGATTCAGCGAAGGGTGGTTGCGAGATCACTAAATTTTTTAGCAGAGGTAGGGTGTTTTTGGCGAACTGACGATAGCCTTTGTTGCCAGTTTTCCGAATGATTAAGTGGGGCCGCTGGGTTTCTAAAGTGATTAAAGGGCTGACAGATCTTGTGGCCATTGTATCACCATTGGGATAGGGTGTGAGGAAGTTAACTTGGTAGTCTAGCGATAGTCATCAATGTTGTCTAAGGTGAAGTGAAAATCTTGGCCCGGGAAAGGTATAAAGATTTGACGGTGGGATATAAAGTTGATCTAATTTTGAATGATGATCACCGATTGACTTTTGGTACCATGAATATAGCCGTTACCTACAAATTTGAATTTTTAAGCATTTCCTGCGACCAAAAAGGACTGAAATTGATGACAGAAAGGGCCAGAGTTGGTAAAACTAATTTTCTCCACCACTCCAGTGTGCTCCAGGGTGTGAGATGATTGCAGAAGGGATGTTTCAACGCAGAGAAATGAATGGAAAAGTACTTGGAGAAGTTGCAAGGTCACTTCTAGTTGAGTTTTGTAGATTTTTGTTGATCTTCGATGGACTTTCAGAGATTCTTTCATGATTACAGATCAAGTGTTGATTGCTTGCAGGGTTCAATGTTTTTTTTCCCTTCGAATTGTGATAAATTGTTTTGAATTCTAATTTGATTGTTTTGGTGGGTGAAACCCTAACCCTAACCCTAGCTGTCCCAAGCTTGTTGCATTCTCTGAGAGAATTCCAAGACAACTGGTGGTATAAGTGGGATGTTTTTGATAGTTTAAGGGTTCTGAATTTTGTCAGTTCCAGGGAAATAGAAAACTCTATCACATTGCAGGTAAGCTGAATAGAATTTCTGGAAGTCTTTTGTAGGTTATTGAAGTGGTTTGATCTTTGTCCTACTTTGATCATGTACATGACTCATCATACTTAATATAACTGTTTCATGTTTACAAGTCTCTCCTTGGTGTCATTCATGTGAGTTTTGGATTTTCTGATCCATTGCATAGGGTTACCTTTGCATATGTTCTTGTCTTTAGTTCTTGATTTAGGATCAAGTGAAATTTACTTTAGAAGGGACATAGATTCATCTTGGTTCTCTACAGAAGGATCTTATAAGTAGTGGATAGGATGGAACATTTATATTTATGGCTATGAGTCTTTGACAACAGTTGGTTCATGTTTCATTGTTTATATGTGAGGTCTGCCTAATGGATAATGGCATTGATCAAGGAATAGTACATTCAGTTGAGTTCAGTGTTTGATGGGTTTGGGCTATTTTCTGCATCTTTAAATATCAATACCATTTTCATGTTGGTGGTAGTAGTAGGAGTTCCTCTCTAGTCTTCAGACTCATTCTATGCAAATAGGGTTGTTTGTATATGAATTGGCTTCATTGGGGTACAGGTTACCTGAAGGGGTTTGAAGGCTATTCCACACTAATCTATCTACAGGTCTTTTATTCACCAAAAGGATGGCATGAGTGTGCAGATAAGGCAACACCCACCTGAGTGAATGTGGAGCTCAAAGAAGAAGGAGGATCTCTCTCTATCCTCATCAATTGGATTATTTTTCTTGTTAAGCTTGAGTACCTAACCTGTGATTCAAGCGCAACCATTTGATTCAAGTTTGGTCCTACAAGAAAAAGATCCAACAACCCTGATAAAAGGTCAAAGACTACTTCATAATTTTGAAGGTCATCTTTGACTTTGTTCACAGATCTCAGAAGTTTGCTGAAAAGGGTATCTAGATCCAAGCTGCGATCCACAGTTCTACACCTAGACCTGCAAGAAAAAGGGGGTTTTTGTTATTTGGATGAGGGTTTACCTTGGTCAAACCTTGATTTAGGAGTTAACCTTGAAATTGAATTAAAATAGTAATGTGTATAAACAAAGTAAATGAAACTATTCACATTGCTTATGTTGAAGTCCTTGTAGAGGATTCAAATCCTTGAATCCACAAGTAGGGATGCTCCAAATGAATGTAGAAGTATGTAAGATGTCTCAAATAAATGGCATTAGATCTTCAACAAAAATCTTGAATGGATATTTTCATATGATGAGGCTTGGATGAATGTGGATGGATAAATCTTCGAGGGGGCTCCAAAGAGATTGAATCCTTCAATGGCTAACAATGGATCTCCTTGATGAATGCTTGAATGCTTGAATGGTTAGGCTTGAAGATGAATGCTTTCTTTCTTTCCTTCTCCTTCTTGATTACTTGCACTTGAGAGCTTGAGAGATTATGAGATTTCTCGGTGTTCTCACAAAACTTGATCGAGAGATATGAAAACTTGAAGGAGAAAATGAGAGAGGAAGGCTTCCTTTTATAGTGATCTAGGGCACAAACCTCTAGAGAAGGCTCACATTGGAGAATTAAATCCCAATTAACCTTAACCCATAGAAATGGACCCAAATTAAATTCAATTTAAGGATTTACCATTTGAAACCCAAAATGGCTGACCCAGAAGCAGGAAAAGAAATATTTTTGAAACCCAACACCCAGAAATCATGAGACCTTGAAATTTGAACCCTAGTTTAAGGACAAGTTAGACCACACCCTAGGTTAGGGTTGAGGTTGTCTTTGACCTTGAGGTCAAAAACCTTAGGACCTCAATCCAGAGTGCTAGGAAATGCAGAAATAAAGTGAAAATAGGTGGAGAGAGAAGCAGAACGGGGGGAGAAAGCTAGATACATGCAAAGACCCAATCAAGGTTCTTAACATGACCTTAGAATACTTAATCAGAGGGCTAAACACTCTTAACATGGAAACATTTATGAACAATAGAACATTTACAACATAACATGAAACAACATATATAAGAATAGAGATACATATAGAGGAATTGTACAATAGGTTTGATTCCTTTATCACCTTGTACCAACTGAGTAACAAGGGTCATATAAAATAATCTAACAACATTTAGCAAACACATCATAGGAGAAGCACAATACAATAGGAAAACACACAAAAAAAAGGCTACCATAAAGGATAAGTCAATCAAGCACATTGCCTACTCTCCCCATCTCATTGTATATCATTTAGGGAAGGTGGGTAACTTGCAAGAGGGACTACATCCAACACAGTAAGAATGATAGCCATTTCCAAACAAGGATCCTCTTGAGAATCATCATGTTTGACATTAGGTGTAAGAGTTAATTGAGATGAAAGCATATTAGGTAAATCAATGTCAATGTCAATAGTCTCATATTCATCATTAACATCATCAGTATCATCAAGATTGTCTTCTTCATCTAGATTAATCAAAATAGGATCTAAGATATGAATAAAATCATTATAATCATGCATCTTAACATCATTATTAGTAACAACTTCTTCTAACATCATGCATAGGTTTATCTAAAGAAGGTAGAGATCTTTGAAAAATAGAATTATGAGCTTTAGCTTGGGCTTAATGCTTCTTATGATGTTCACTAGCAGATCAATTAAGTTTTTCTTTACTTGAAATAGGTTGAGAACTAGGAGGAACAATCACAGGATCCTTCACAGGTTCTTTAGGAAGATCAATAGGATTATTAGCAATAGGAGGAACTTGATTAACAAAACTATTAGCCATAGTTAAAGGAGGTATAGAAGGTGTAGGCAAAATACCATGACTAAGATCCATAGGAGGTACACTTAATTCAATAATCTTACAATGCTTCTAAGCTTTATATGAATAGAAAAGATTATTAGGCCGAGGAGGACATGAATTAGGTAATGAAGGCCAAAAGAAATCAAGAGAAGCACAGTCTCTAGGCATAGAAGGTTGGTATAAACTATGATTAACTATCTTCACTTCTTCATCATGAACAAATTTAGGATATTTATGGATAGGTGAAGCAACAACATGCATGGCATTTAACCAAGGAAAACCAAGCTTAACTTGAAATTGATCAGAAGTAGGAACAACAACAAAGGTATTGTTCACAAATTTTCCACAAAGTTCAACTGGTAAGTTAATAGAACCAAATGATGGATAAAGAAAACCATTACAAGTTTGAATCCACACATCCGATGTATCATAAGAATCACGTTACAATTTTTTCATAAAAATATTTTCTTTAGTAATAATATTGACTAAGGATGTAGGATCAACAAGACAACCACGAGTAGGTATCTGAGAGATCCTAGCATAAATGTAAAGGGGACCATCAGGAGCTTTAATAGTCTTAGAATCATCAAAGGTAATCAAAAGTTCCCAAGGTCTCTTATTCTTAGGTTGTTGTCAAGGTTTAGGTTGATTTTTCAATTTAGGCTTAGGTTTTGGTTGAGGTTGAGATTGAACTTGAGGTTTTGGTTGAGGTTGAGGTGGAGATACAGATTGACCAACATGCTCCACTTGATTAATAATGTGATTGAGATCATTCATCTTTGAATCATACACAATTTTCATAGAAGATGGTTGAGTAATGGTATTAGTATCATGTGTAGGTAAAGGATTCATATAGATTTGAAGGTTTTGATTATGAGGAGAGATAGATTTGTTACCAGTACCATCAAGATTCTCAATAGATAGAATCAATTAAGTCTTGAACCTTATGTTTTAAAGAATAACACTTCTCAGTATCATGACCATTTTGATGATGATATTAACAAAAAGTTTTACGATCAAAAGATTTATATGCAATAGTAGTAGGTAAAAGAGGTCAAATAGGAGGTAAAGTGATCATATTAGCAGTTAACAACCTATTCATAATAGAATGTAAAGATTCAGAAAGAGGAGTAAATGTATGATTTAAACAAAGAGAAATGGATGCAGAAGTGACATTGTGAGATGCAACAACAACTTGATTAGTAACTACATTCGCTTGTTTGTTTATCTTGATATAGTTGTTTAATTTTTTAAATTTATTTGAATTAGGAGCAACATCACTTTTATCAACTAGAACAGGAGCTAGTGGAGTGTTGCTCTCAAATTGACTCACTTGTAATTGATAATGATGAAGCGCTGCACAAAGTTGTTGAAAAGAGGTAAATTCAATAAGTAGAATCTTATCTCTAATATCCTTTTGCAAATTTGAAATAAACATATGTTGAATATCAATATCAAGAATAGGATAGGAAATCTGAGCATGCAAATGCTTAAATCTACCAATAAATTTAGTCAATTTTTCCTTAGCACTTTGTTTACAATGCATCAAATCAGTCAAAGACACTTGCAGGCCAATGTTTTTTTGAAATTTTTGAATAAAGACATTAGAAATTTGTGGAAATGAATCAATAGAATAAGGAGGCAAGGAATAATACCATTGTAAGGCCTTGTCACAGAAAGTTCTAGAAAATAGTTTGGCTAAAATCCTATGGTCATGAGCATAATCACTACAAAGGATTTCAAATATTTTAACATGACGAACAAGATCTCCTTTTCCATTATAATTCTCAAGATGAGGCATATAGAATTGCTAAGGAATAGGAGTACGAATGATTATTAGGGACAAAGGACTTCCCATGTCACATGTAGGAATACTAAACTTGTTTTGAGTTAAGGAAGTAAGTTGTTGTTGTAAGGATGACATAGTTTGAGCCAAACTGATGATTTTTGAATCATTAGAGGAAATAGGAGGAATAGAAACATTAGAAACACTAGGTAAAGTGTAAGAAGCTGCAAGAATAGAAGATACAACTAGAGGAACACTCGAAACTACAATTGGAAGTAGATTGGAATAAGTAAAAGGAACATTATGATATGAAGGGTTGTGATGTAGGAAGGGACATAGGAGTAACACTCATAGGAATAGAGGGAACCATCATAGTCACCAAAGGAGTATACGTAGGAGCACTAGGTAAAGGATTAGAAGAAGGCTCTACACTAGTGATAGGAGGAATCAACCCTAAATCTTGAGCTTCTTGAGCTAAAGGTTTAACATTTGAATGCAAGAGGTGAGTAATACCACGAAGAAGATTAACACCTTGATCATTATCATGAAGAAATTTCTTAAGAGCCTCTATAGCTTGAATAGAATCTTGATTATGGTTTTCTTGAATAAGCCAATTACCCATTTTATCAAGTTCAGTTGAGAGTTTTTGGACTTGTTTAGGAGGAACTCTTAAAGCATCATCCTCATCATGAGATGAGTGAGAAGAGTTTTTCTCCATAATAGGATTAGAATCATGAAGAATCAAATTATCATCCGGGATCCTAAGGAAAGGAGAAGAAGATTCAAGATCAAAGGCACCCATGAGTCTATGACTTCTTCTAACTAGAATATTATAAGTAGGACTACTAGTAGTAAAGCTCATAAACCAATGTAATGTAAATGAACTAAACTAAGAAAACATAAAGTATGAATTTTTTGCATTTTGAAAGAAATTTTGGATATTTTTTGTATTTTTGAAATCTAATTAGCATGCAAGATTTAACATAAAAGAGAAATCTAATACCAAGATTAAGATAAAAGGAAATCTAACACCACAAAATACAATAGGGCATCGAATTCCACAAAAGAAAGGAGAGTAAGCTAGTCGGGTTCACCAAAATGAATAGATGTGAAATGGAATCACCTCGTTGAATGGGGGAATATGAGATCTACTTCTAAATCCAAATTCCCAAAGGAGAGATCCAAATTGATCAACCAAAAGGTTAATACACAAAAGAATCAATCTATGGAGAATATGAATGAAGAAGAAAACCTTATATTCCTCTATGAAGAGTATATGCTTGAAATTTGAAATAAATGAAAGGCAAATACTAACCTCAAAAGAGGGCAGATCTAGAAAATGTTTATTTTTTATGTCTGTGCTTAGTTTCGGGCAATTCTGCAACTTGTTTTGGATTGGAAATGTCGAGACGAAGAAAACCCAAAAAAATTTTGTCTTTTTGGAAGTAGGTAGTCTTTGACCTCGATAAAAGGTCAAAGAACACTTTGGAATTTTGAAGGTCATCTTTGACTTTATTGTTTGATCTTAGAATTTCATCGAAAAGGGTATCTAGATCCAAGCTCTGATCAGTAGTTCTGCAACTGTACCTACAAGAAAAAAAGGGGGTTTTTGTTGTTTGGATGGGGTGTTTTCCTTGGTCAAACCCCAATTTAGGAATTAACCTTGAAATTGAATTGAAATAGTAATGTGCATAAATAAAGTAAATGGAATTATTCACCTTACTTATGTTGAAGTCCTTGTAGAGGATTCAAATCCTTGAATCCACAAGTAGGGAAGCTCCAAATGAATGTAGAAGTATGAAGGATGTCTCAAATAAATGGAATTATATCTTCAACACCAATCTTGAATTGATCTTTGCATATAAGGAGGCTTGGATGAATGTGGATGAAGAAATCTTCAAGGCGGTTCCAAAGAGATTGAATCCTTCAATGGCTAACAATGGATCTCCTTGATGAATGCTTGAATGCTTAGACTTGAAGATGAATGCTTGCTTGATTTCCTTCTCCTTCTTTCTTACTTGCACTTGAGAGATTGAGAGATTATGAGATTTCTTAGTGTTCTCACAAAACTTGATTGAGAGATATGAAAACTTAATGTAGAAAATGAGAGAGGAAGGCTTCCTTTTATAGTGATCTGGGGCACAAACCTCTAGAGAAGGCTGACATTGGAAAATTAAATCCCAATTAACCTTAACCCCTATAAATGGACCCAAATTAAATGAAATTTAAGGATTTACTATTCCAAAACCCGAAATGGCTGACCCAAAAGTGAGAAAAGAAATATTTCTAAAACTTGACACCTAGAAATCACGGGACCTTGAAATTTGAACATTGGGTCAAGGATGAGGTAGACCCTGCACTAGGTCAAGGTCAAGGTCATCCCTGCACTAGGTCATGCTCAAGGTCATCTTTGACCTTGAGGTCAAAAACCTCAGGACCTCAATCCAGAGTATTAGGAAATGCAGAAATAAAGTGAAAATAGGTGGAGCGAGAAGAAAAATAGGGGGAGAAAGCAAGATACATACAAAGACCTAATCAAGGCACTTAACATCACCCTAGACTACTTACTCAAAGGGCTAAATTCTCTTAACATGGAAGTGCTTCAATTTTAAGATGATACAGATTCATTTTGTATATGAACCTAACGGAGAAGGCCTTACAACTTCGGATGTATGTTGTAATTATTGAATAAATCATTGAGTTGGAATTATCTCTCTCTAAATTATATGTTATTATTCCACATATGATTTGTTGCAAAGCTGGACATCCCATCTTGGGGTACTCCTCCTTCGATGTTGCACCAGGTGGTATCAGAGCATGCCTCTTTTGCAAGCCCTAGTTGATTTAGTTGTGGGGTGGCAATTTGTGATCTGACCTACAATTACAGAGCGTTGCAAAGGTGGTTTGTGGTAGGAGAGATATAGATCATGTTGTAATGGATATGTTGAGGAAAATATCCATAATGCTTGAAGCTGTTGAGACAACCCAATGAAGAGGAAGACCTTTTGAGGATGATATTGAAGATGAGGCAAAAGAATCACAAGAAGGGGAATGAGAAGGACAAGCACATGTTCTAGTTTAAGGTGAAGAAAGCTCCTTAGGAGATTTAACAAGTATTAATTAAAAATCTCACTTCAATCCTCCTGAGTATAGTGGCAGATTGGATTTTGATGAATGTGTGGACTGGATCTCTAAGATGGTGAAGTAGTTTGATTATGAAAACATTCTAGCATATAAAAAGGTAAAAATTGCAAGAACTAAGTTTAAAGGACATGCATCCTTGTGGTGGGAACATTTGTAGACTAATTGACAAAGAAGAGGTAAAGATAAGATAAAGGTATGAGAAAATATGATTAACATATTGAAAGTTAATTTTTGGCCTAGTGGTTATCAAGTTAATTTGTTGAGAAGAGTACAAAATGTGAAATTGAATGATAGTTTTATGAAGGAATACACTGAGGAATTCTATAATTTAGATATCAGATCTATAAATGTAGATGATGAAATTGAAAGGATTTCTACATACCTGAATGGTTTGATGACATCTATTCAAGATGAAATGAGTTTGGTCAAGTTGAACACTATTGAATAAACTTATCAATTTTCATTGAAAGAAGAAGAGAAATTGAACAAAAGATATCAAAAAAGGAAGAGAAGAAGAGGTGGAAGATTCCCTAGAGGAAGAGGTAGAGCCTTTGGATAAAATAGCAGATAAGATCAAATAAATTAGGATAAAGGCAAATGATGATGGAAATGACAAAATACCTTTAGAGTTAGAGGAAGTTATTCAAGAGGTGGTTACCCTAGAGGTAATGATGAGAGGAGAGAAGACAAGAATTAGTTTAAGCACTTGTTTGAAGTGCGGTGAAGAAGGACATAGAACATTTGAGTATACTAATTGAAACAAGAAGATTGGTAACAACAGTAAAAATTCACTTGTGAAGGAAGATTCACCTGCTTCAATAAACAAACTTGAGGATGGAGAAAATATGATGATTAGAAGAGCATTTTGGCATGAAGGAATTGATGAAGACCCTTTGAGAAAAGGCTTATTCAAAACCAAATAAAAAGTAGAAGGAAAATGTTGAAAAGTGATAATTGATAGTGGAACTTTAGAGAATTTGGAATTGGAAGAATTGGTTACCAAGTTGCATTTGAAAAGAGTGAAGCACCCTAAACCCTATCAGATCTCATGGATCAAGGATGAGAACAAAATTTTGGTAAGTGATAAATGTCTTGTGAAACTTAAAATTGGGAATTACCATAATGAAGTTCTTTGTGATATTATGCCTATGGATGGTTGTCACATCTTTTTGGGTAGACCTTGGCAATATGATAGACAAGATTTACATGATGGAAGATTGAATATATATACTATTTTAGAAAATGGGATGAAGAAAGTTTTGTTACCATTGATTGAAGCATCTAAAGGTGAAAATTGTACTTCTGTTAGAATTTTTTTGGTTGAAGGAAGACAATTCATAAGAGATTTGAAAATGAATGATGTTTTATATGCTTTAGTTCCTAATAACCTTTCTTAAAAGTGAGAGAATGAAATACCTATTGAAATCAAGAAGTAATTGATAGAGTATTAGGAGATTATTTTTGATAATGTACTAGACGATTTACCACCGATAAGAAGTATAAATCATTGTATGAATCTAATCTCTAGAGAAAGTGGGATGACTATTTAAATTAGGAAGGTATGTTATCCAAAGGAGTTCAGTTGTGTATACCTAGAGGTTCAATGAGAGATAATTTTCTAAAGCAGAAACATAGCGGTGGATTAGCAAGACATTTTGGCATTGAAAAGACATTAAGTTTGCTTATAGACAAATACTTTTGGCTACAGTTGCATAAGGATGTTCATAAATTTGTAAGGAGCTGTAGAATTTGTCAAGTTACAAAAGGATTAAGTTAGAATACTGGATTGTATACACCTTTAACCATTCTTAATAAACCTTGGGAAGACATCAATATGTATTTTATTATTGGCTTACCTAAGACACAAAGAGGTAATTATTCTATACTTTTTTTGGTGGATAGATTTTCAAAAATGTCACATTTTATTCTCTATAAAAAGACATCATATGCACTTCATGTAGTAGACCTTTTATTTAAGGAAATTGTAAGATTGCATGGGTTACTTGTTACAAGTAGTGGTTGCCATTGCACCAAAAGATCAACTTGTTAGTGCCTGATACAATCACTAGACTTATAGAAGACACAGGAGGTGGTTAAGCCATGTCATGAATCCCAAGGGGAGCACTAACCATTTTGCCAACAATCTCCCCCTTAGCATTACCCGAGGGGATTTGAACCTGTGACCAACCTATGATACCACTTGTTACAAGTAGTGGTTTCCGTTGCACCAAAAGATCAACCTATTAATGCTTGATACAATCACTAGACTTATAGAAGACATAGGAGGTAGTTAAGCGATGTCAAAAATCCCAAGGGGAGTGCTGACCATTTTGCCAACATTACCTAATAGTATTATCTCTAACTAAGATAGAAAGTTTGTTGGTTACTTTTGGAGAACACTTTGGAAGAAGTTGGGTATTGATTTGAAATTCATTTATACCTTTTACATACAGATAGATGGACAAACAAAGGTTGTAAATCGAAGCTTGGGATACTTGTTGAGATGCTTAGTCAAAGAAAAACCTAGAAATTGGGATTTGGTATTCACACAAGAAGATTTTTCATACAATAAATAATTCAATAAGTAGAAGCATAGGTAAAATTCCTTTTTAGATTGTTACTAGCATGCATCCTAAAGGTATATAATATATGAGAACACTTGGTTTAGAAGAGAAAAAAAGTTGTCAAAGTGAAGAATATGCAAATTTCATGAAAATTTTACATGAGGAAGTGAAACATAACTTGGAGAAGAACAATCATAAATATAAGAATACAATAGATGGGTCTAGAAGACATAAAATATTTGAAGTTGGTAATGAAGTGATTGTTCATTTAAAGAAAGGAAGATTTCCTATTGGAACATATAGTAAGTTGAGGATGAAGAAGTTCGGACCTTGTAAGATTTTAAAGAGATTTAATTATGGTAATGCATATGAATTTAAGTTACCAATTGATATGGATATATCTCCTATCTTTAACATTTTAGATTTGTATGAGTATTATGAGTTAGATGAAGAGACATAAGTTCAAAAATAATATATTAGGAAGAACACATAAGAGATTGAATAGATTTCAGATAGAAGGATTGGTAGAAGTACCAGGGGAAAATACTACATAGAATATTTGGCAAAGTGGAAGGAAAGACCAGTTGAGGATTCTACATGGATTTCTCAATCTGAGTTGGATTATTTTGATTCAACTTGGGTTGCACAACATTCCTACTTTAGGAGAATCAATTTTAATAACCCCAGGTGTCTGATGCAAGAGCATCTTGGGCTATTTGCAATCTTGCTTCACCCAAAAATAGTTTGTTTCTTTATGTTCTCATTCCTCGATTGAAAATTTGGTTCACCAATTATTCATATTGAGGAGATTTTTGTTGTGGTCTTGGAATCATGTTCTGAAATATTTTTAGTTCCCATATTTATGATCGCATCTCTTTTGGTTTAGTTTTTTTTGGTTTATCTTCTCTATGGCTCATGTTCTATTCTCAGTTTCTTGTTCATGGTGATCTTGTTCATTGGTCATTATTTTGTGTGTTTCTTGTGTTTCAGTCATTATTTCTTATTGAGGACCTATCTAGGAATCATTTCCTATGATCACATCATTTTTGGATTGAGGAAATTCATATGAGGATTCTTTTGGTTTCTTCAGGTAGTGTGTTCCTTTCTGATGCAGGAGCAACAAGGCATGAAAAGATGCCTAAGGAAGACAAAGGAAAAACCAAAGACATGAAGGAGTTGAAATAAGTCAATTGGCATTTTTTGAAGCCAATCATGGCCTTTGAAGGCTATAAAAATAATAATTTTATATTAAATCCTAAAGGGCCTATTAAGGACCTTAGGATCATCAATGGTAAAATATGAGCAAAATATTAAAATGAAGTTGACTAGATCCTTAGGATTCTAAGATGTATTTAGGAATGGTTAATGAAGTCTTAAGGATATTTTTAGTAAGTTTGAGAGGTTATTTTGTTGTTTTATTCAATAAATTGTAAGTTGGAGAATTCAAATATTTGAATCCCAACGACTAGGAATGTTTAGGAGGGAAATTGGTTTTAGAAGGTTTAGTGATTAAACAAACAAAGAAACCGGTCAGAAATGGTTGAGGGAGTTATAAGGAAGGTATTTAAATGTAGTTTGGTCATTTTGTATGACACAAAGAAAAGCCTGGAGTATGGATGAGTGCAAAGATTTAATGAAAACTTATCATTTTTTACTATTTTGACAGTGTTCTTACATTGTTTTGATCAATGAATGCTTTAAGTTGTTCAGGAACATTTTTAACATCATTTTCAATCCATATTTAATATTTTGAAGTTCTTTTATATCATCGATTTATCATAATAGGGCTGACTGTCAAAGAATACAATGATTTCTTTGCAAGTTTTGACAAACTAATGAATGGATGATTATTCCATGGATGAACAATTCTTGATTCACATGGAATGATGCATCCCTAACCTGTATAATATGAATCTAACAATCTAATGTGCAGATAAGGACTTGATTTGAAGGTGATCACTGAAACACTATATTGAAGGGTTAGGGAAATGATTGGTAAGGAGTAGCAGTATAAGATCTGATTGAAGGAGGTAGAATTTTTATGTTTTGTGGTGTCTAGATGTCTAGATACACCTATACAAGGTGGATCCACCCTTGTTTGATCCCATAAGAGTTGGGAGAGTGTTCTATTGAAAAGCCCTAGTTTAGAGGGTTTATTGGAGGCAATTTGGGGCTTTACTTCTTGGAAGCATCCAAGTCCCAAATTGATTGGATAGTCTATGGTTTTGAAGCATATGTGAAGACTTCTGAGAGTCTTGGAGTCAGGGGAGGAGTATAACTAGTACTTTCTTTATAAATATGCCTTATTTTTTGCTTGTTGTCAAGGAACAATCTAAGAACCTTTAATATTGTCAAAAATAAGTTATACTAAGTTTCTGATATATTGATGTATGTCCAAATGGGTATTTAAAAAGATAATGTGCTTTCCTAGTGTCTTGATAATTATAGAATTATTGGCCTTTTTATATCATTCTTGACCTACAACAAGGGGCTATTAGGCCTAGTTGTCAAATTGGGTTTTTGGTGAGTTGGGTATTTTTCTAGACCACAAAACCTATCAAATCTTGTTGAATCAACCTAGAGTAGGTCATATACATATACCTTAGCCCTTTGGGAATGGTTTGTTCACTTTTGGTTCAGTTGAAGCCTTAAGGGTTAGTGGGCAAGTGCCTAAACCACTCCAAGGTTCATTCTTTCAAACTTCCATTCAGTCCTTCCACCAGACCCCTCTGCATCACTTTTTGCCTGAACTACCTAATGATTGCATGTGCAATTGTTTCTCATTGATTATTGGCATGTGTGATCCTTGTGCATAATTGTTGGATCTTGTGTGGACCTAGACCTTTGGTCGCACCTTCTCATGTTCTTTGTGGTGTTTTTTTAGTTTATTTTGGGGCCAACCCTTATTTTGTAAATATTTCTTTGAAGATGTAACTCTTGGCTGACCCTTGTTGTATCGATCGGGTATATGTATTTGATTGGTTGTAGTGAAGAAGTAATCAATCTTATAGATTAATGGTAGATAAATTATGAATTACTAAACTTCAAGATTTGATTTATTTTGTATATGGCCCTAATCAAGAAGACCTTACATCCTAACATGTATGTTTTAATTATTGAACAAATCATTGATCTTCCATTCTCTCTCTCTAAATTCTATGTTATTCTGCATGTGATTTGATGTGAAGTTGGACATCCCATCTTGGGGTACTCCTTCTGTGCTGCACCATATGTGCATGGAAATGATATAGATTTGCATATGTGAAAGATAGAATTATTCAGTTGCATGTTAATTAAGGAAGATACATTCAATTGCATATTATTTAGGAAAGATATATTCAATTGCATGTTATATATATATATATATATATATATATATATATAGTTACATGATATTTAAGGAAGATATATTTAGTTGTATATTATTTAGGAAAGATCTAATCAATTGCATGTCATTTAGGAAAGATATACTCAATTGTATGTTATTTAGGAAAGATATATTTAGTTGCATGTTATTTAGGAAAGATATATTAAGTTGCATGTAATTTAAGGAAGATATATTCAGTTGCATATTATTTAATGAAGGTATATTCACTTGCATGTTATTCAAGAAAGATACATTCAGTTGCATGTTATTTAGGAAAGATATATTCACTTGCATGTTATTTAAGAAAGATATATTTATTTTCATGGAACGGTATTCTACTTTTAGAAATTTTATTTTTTTATAGAAAAAAAAAAATTAATTAAAAAAAAACTTTTAAATTTTTTTTCTTGTAGTGGTGTTCTATATTTAGAAATTTTATTTAAAAAAAAATAAAACAATTGATTAATTAATAAATTTCCATACACAAGAATTCTTCTAGAACATAAATAGAAGTAAATAATAATGATATATAATAAAATATTATTTGAAGAGAATTTAAATGTTGATGTGTGTTGGGTATATTTTTAGTTTTCTGAGATTTTTCTTCAGGTCCTTGTTTAATGTATCTGCAAATGTTTTTGTCAGGACTAGGGTTCTAAAATTCTTCAAGTTGGCCATAATTATGCTTGTAAACCTTCGCCTTAGGTCTTTTAGCCCTTGGTAGGTTTTAAATTTTCATGCTTTCCTTAAGTTTTCCCTAGTTCTTATGTTTCTGCATTACCTTTTTGGCCACTTAAGTCAAATATGTGCACGTGATTATTTCCCTCCTTTGTTCTCTGAATCGTTTGATGTTGTTTCATGTTTCTTTTTCATTTAGTGAACTAGCGAGTGTTGTAAGCCCTTGTCTATTTTCATGTGTGTCTCTAAGTCTCCAAGTTTGGCCACTAGTTATGCTTTCCTTCCAGCGAATTAGCGAATGAGTAGTCTCCTATTTGTTTGTTTCTTGGCAGTTTTATGTTAACCTTTAGCAATCTGGTGTGGCCATTATCTCTAGTTCTCTATGTCGAGTGGTTAAGTTCAAGACTTTCTAGTGATCCAGTAAATATCGTCGATCATTTCTTCATCTGGCAATTATGTTTTAATCTCATAAAGATTGGGTTCTACATAAAATTATCTGGCAATTTAGCGAATGAGCCATGTATTTAGATTCTCTAAATTTGGCAGCTCTGACAAAGAAATTCAGTGGAGGTTAAAGATTTACTCTTGTCGCTTAATCTCAAGAAAAGATGGTGGTGCCCTAAGTTAACTCGGTGATTAAGCGAGTGAAGTAGTCACAGGATCTCATAAGTAATTAGTGAAGCTCCAAAATATTTAGTGACTTGGTGAGTAAAGTAGAGTTAAGGGTGTTTTTAGTGGTCGCTAATTCTCGTAATAAAAAGGTGATGGTCAAAATCTTTAGGCGATTCAGTGACAACCATTGATTGTGTTTAAGAACAATGGTCAGTGCGTAATCTCAAAGATGTAACCTATGGTAAGAAAAGTGTTTAGAGAATTGGAGATTGGTGTTATTCACTCATTCTCAAAGCTTGACTATGGTTAAGTTTTTCTTTTCAAGAATGCGAGGTAACCTTGTTCATTGACTCGCAAGATGAAGCCCAAATTTAAGTTTGGTTTTCTAAGAATAAGGGATTTCTTTGTTCGCTAATTCTCTAAGTAAATGTTGAGTTAAAAGGGTCATTCCAAGAATTGGTGAAGTCTTCAGTCGCTTATTCTCTGAGTTTAATCATGATTGAATCAAGTACTCTGAGAATGTGAGGTCCCCTTTAGTCATTGGATCTCTGAGTTTGGTGGGGTTTAGTGTGAGCTTTAAAAGGTTGCCCTTGAACCGTTGATCATCTTTGGGATCAATAGTAGTCACAAGATCTCAAAGTAAAGTCATGAGTTAAGAAATCATTCTGAGACTTCATGAATAGCCTTGTCGCTAGATCTCCAACCTTAACCTTGGGTCAACAGTTTTTATAAGATTACGAGATCCTTTGTTCGCTTGATCTCAGAATTGTATCTGGTTAAGTTTTCATGATTATGAGCCATTGCAACATGGAGAGAAGTACTTTTCAAAGTTGGAAAGGGTAGGAAGCTGTCCAATCAATTTTTAATGGAGTTTTTGTCAGTAATTAAGGGTTTTAATGCAAAAAGCCATGATCATTGCTCTCGCACCCTATTTTTGATTTTTTAAATCATTATGTTAGCATCCACGCCATGGTTAGGCTGATTTGAAAGTTGGAAATGTGTGAAATTGAATATTGAAGTGACTTTGCAAGGATTCATTATGATTTAGCCTTTGTTTGCATTCAATTCTCAAGGTTATATAATCAGGACCTCATTGCTATCTATGCTCAAAGTAATTCTTAAGCTAATTGAGAATTTTGGTGCTGAGATTGTAGAAGTGAAGAAGTGAAGTTGCAGAGCTATGGTATCTTCTTTCTTGATAGAATGATTCATCCAGAGTTAGGTGTTGTGTCTTCCAATGGAGGTGTGAAGGAGCAAAATAGAGAAGACAAAGGAAAGCCAAATTATTCTGATGAATTTGTCAAGCTGCTACTTGGTACAAACCAAAACAAGAAATCTATTGACATAGCCTTTAAAGATATTATGGACAAGTGCAAAGATCCTAGTATGGCTGTAGGATTAGGTTACACCATCTTCACATTTCTATAATAATAGGCATAAAGCAATTCCAATCTGTAATGCTTGGGCTCTAGGGATGGCTAAATTGATTGTGCCTGATGTTTTACTTGATGTTGACTTGGTTATTGTAAGGCTTTATGACCCCATTTCAAAGACTATTAGGTGAGAAGACCAGTCTTTTTTCCTTACCTTAGATAGGGAATCCTTCATGAGGGCTTTTGACTTTTATGCTTCTTCTTCCACTGAGATTGAATTGAGAAAAGAAAGAGAAAAGTATGCAAGTAATATTGGGTCTATCAAGAGTCAAAGTGTTAGGCACATGCCTAAATAGGGTAAATATATTGCCCCTCTTCCTGAAAAAATGAATGCTCTGTATCTATTTTCATCCTTGTGTAACTATATGAAATTCTTGTGTCATGCATTGTGTAGGGTTTTGGGAATAGATGGGGATAAGGAAAAATTGCCTACTGAGTTGTCAATGATAATTCTAGATATTCAGAACTCTCAGTCAAACACTGACTATGATTACATCCAGTATGTAATTGATGGGATTCATGAGGGTTTGACATCTATCAAAGAAAATAAAAGACCTATCAAGTTTCTGCACTATTCCCTTCTCATGCACTTGATTTTATTCCACCATATCAATTCCTTTGATGCTAGGATGTTAAGGTTAAGGACTACCTTTAATAACCAGGCAAGCCCATTGTAGTACTAGTTGAGGGATTGGAATTACACGTCCAAAGAGTGCAATTTTTCCATCTTTCAGAATTACTTTGTTCATTTGGTTCTTGTAATGTTGGGTACAAATGTTGAAAGATTATCAACAAAGGTTTTGAGATTGCTTAGGCCGAGGCAGTTTGAGGATAAGTGGGAAGGAAATCATAACTGGGAAGATTTCTACCTTGGGGATGGTCACACAATTATCAAGGTTTATGGTTTCCCTCAACCCCAACATTTGTTACCTAGATTTGTGCCTCCTAAAGTTTCCATGATGGAATTTATATGACAATTAATGTGGAGTGATAAAGAAATCATTGCACCTCACAGTAAGGGAACTTTTACACCAAGGCAGTTCAGAGTGGGTATATTTTTAATTGGCAAAAGGGCTTTGGATAAGGTTAGCATTTGGTTAAATCATTTCAAGATGACTTCAGCCACTTGCAGATATGTAGACTTTGAGGGTTTCAGCAGGGTAGCTAGGATGAATCTGATTCCAAGCATTGGAACAATTAAGGAGCATGAAGGATTGGATGAAGAATATGTGATAAGAAATATGTTGGATTTTGATGAACAAAGGTTAAGATGGAATAAATATTTTGAGTTGATTAATATTGAGAAAAGGCTAAAGAAGGCTGGTATTCAATTTGGTGGCTATTTCCCTGAGCTTTAATTTTTGCAAAGAATGGAGAAGATGATAGAGATGCATGGCACCTTGTCTAATCAGTTAGAAGGGATGCTTGAGGAAAAGTTGGATGTCCCTAGGGATGATTTAGCCTATGAACTTAAGGAGTACACTGATGAGTCTCAAGAAGGTAGTAGCCCACCTCAGGGAGATGATATACAAGTAGTTGATTTGACTCAAGATCAATAGGAGGAGTGTGCTACTTTTGAGCCACCTTTGAAAAAATAGAAACTTGAGATTGGTAAACCTTCAAAGGAGAGAAAGAAAAAGAAGGTAGTTGATGTTGCTTTAGCTCTTCTACCTAGAAATAGGGCCTATCACCATTAGATGAGAAAGGCCATCAGGGATGGCAATAAAGTTTTAACAAAGGAAGAAGGGGATATGCCCTTGTTGTTAGGAAAGGATGAGAGAGAGCTCTACCAGGAAGAGTTTCTAGATGATGAACAATTTATAAAAAGTAAAGAATTTAGAGATTTCCTTATCTGGAGGAAACATGAGGAGGTGAGGAAGTCTCTACCAGAAGGCATGCAGCCAAGTGAAGAGACAATGAGGGCCTTAACATTATATGATCCCAGTCTTGAAAGAATAACTATATAAGAGGCTAGAGAAATGGTTAAGTCAAGTGGTATGCTTTTAAATCCTAGATAGGACTTGACATCTACCTTCATCATAGATCAAATCAGAAAGCAGCCTAAGGGTAGTTTGTCCTATGATGCCCAGATTGATGATATGATTAGGGGAAGTGGCTATGACCCAAAATCTTAGGCAGTTGCTTTATGGTCTCTAGCCCCAAGAAATCAGAAGCCATCTTTGGTGAGCATAGAAGACAAAATGGAGGGAGATAGAATAGTCTGAACTATGCAAAATACTTCTGATCTTGAGGTGTCAAAGGTAGTTGTACACCTTGCCCACCTTAATGAAGTTAAAACTATCAAGCTATCAGAGAGGTATGATAGATTATTGAAAACTCAATGAAGGTGGAAAAGGATAGGGATATACAACTTATGATGGTTAATAAATTGGAGGGTGATGTTGAGGATTTAAAGGTGAAACTTGAGGAAGCCTCAGAGGCATTGTCTCCCCCTACTTTGCAAATTGAGGCCCCTCGTCAGACAGATACAAAAAATCCTAATAAGCCTGCTGAGGATTTAGAGAAATTAAGATTGGATGCATCCTTGGATACCATAGCAAAGATTATGCATTATAGGCAAGGTAGAATCAAGGAAAGGATGGAGTCAATCCATTGATCAGTCAGTCTATTGCACTAGGCCAATGATAAGGTGAGTGGATCACTGATCACTTTGGAGCCACTATACAGTGTATGGTTAGGGAGTAGTGTATTCTTTCATAAGCTTGATGGTTTGCAGGAATATAGGCCTGATATCCCTAAGATAGTGACTGAAGTATTTGAAAATATTGGTTTGGTAAGTGCTATCTCAAAATTTTTCAAAGGAAAGTCTAACGAGATAAAAGCCAAGTTGGCTACGTTTGATAGGAACTACAATAAGTACTTTCCTTCAATGTATGATGATAATGGAGGTATAACCTATATAAATGAGTGGAAGGCATTAATGGATCAGTTGGTAATAAAACAAGAGGCTTTCCTTAAAAGTGACAATGCCTTAGACTTGTAAGGATGTAATGGTATTATTGATAGTTTATTTAAAGTTGAAAGTGATTACATATGGTTTGTGGCAGAAGCTAAAAGTATAACTGACTCCATGTGGGACCAACAGATCAAGTCACTTCAGGAACTATAGGCTTACAATTGGCCATTTGATGATGATGTGTCAGCATGGGACAAAATGACAATGAAGAAAAAGAAGAAGCCAACTGCCCAGGTGATAGAGGAGGAAGAAGAATAATGTACACAGGGCACTTGATCCAAAATTTGAGGGAGAGCATGTTTCAAACAAAGGATGATGTAGGTTAGCCTGTAATGGTGATCATTATTCATGCAACTACTTATGTAACTGTTCTGAAATATTTTTAGACAACAGTGCCACCTGTGAAGATGCTAAGTAGTTGAGAACTACTTTCTATTGTTGTAGTCACTGTCTTTTGTACTTTTTTTTAATCTTTAGTGCATGTCATTTTCCTAGCCATCTGAAGCTTGTTGCATCCTTTTGGGGATTCCAAGATGGCTAGAGGTATAAGTAGAAAGTTTAGTCTCTTTTTGGAGGTGGATGTTTTTGTAAAGAAAGACTAAATACAAAATCAATTTTCATTGAAGTTTTCATTGAAATTGTAATGGATACAGCTGGAAATTAATACAAATATATTGAAGTTTTGTTGCCATCTCTAGTTGTCTTTATTGATGGATGCTTTGAATTTCTTATGCATTATCTAGTAAGGCTTTTTAATATATTGTTCACAAGGTGAATATAGGGGTTGAACTCGATTTTCTTTCAAGGAAAGAGTAAACCTTTAGGGAGGTCTCTGGGATTTGAGAATCTATGCTTGAATTTGATGGCTGGGTTGGGAATTGGGAGAATGAATTGTTAGGCAATTTATTTGAACTTCAATATTTCTGTGTTAGTAGGATTCTGTAGATATTTGGTTTTGACTCTAGCCCAATGGATAAGGAACTGGTTTAGTTTGATTTACAACTTTTCACCATCATTTTATCAAGAAACTATATCCATTTACTTTACTTGTATGTTTATGAGCTGTATTGGCTATGTCAAGTACATAGATCAATTTTTTTATGCTTTGTAGAAGCAATTGAAAGGTAAACACACCGAATTTTTATGCTCAGAGTGAAGAAGGCTCAAAGCCTTAGTACCTTAGCATTTAAATTATGCTAGATGCAGCTATTGGGAATGCATGAGTCATAAGTTCAGTGAATTTCTAAATATTTCAACCATCTGTAGGTTTAAGTGCTAACAAAATTGGTGACTCTGCTAGGAAATTCAATGAGAATATACACTAGATCTGTGCATTATTGTCTATTGTGTTTTTACAGACCAACACATTATTTAGATTCCCACTTATTTGTGGGTGGCGACTCTAAAAATTTGCATTTACCAATTGCTGGTAGCTGTAAAATTTTGTCATATGTTGTTGTGACATGCCATGAGTCAGCCAAGATTTACTAGGCCTTATTTCAAGGATCACCCAGAAAGTAATATGGGTGATGAACTCCATACACCTAGTAGGAAATAGTGGTCTAGGAGAAATCACATTACTGCTAATTCCCTAAGACCTTCAAGAGAAAGAGTCCCTACTCCACTTCCCTATGAAGCTTCTTCTTCTTCTGATGACCCAAAACATGTTAAGAAAGTCATGCCTAGTGTTCATTTTCCCTCTCATGAAGAGGAGATCATAGAAGTAGGTTTCTTCCTTGCAAGAGAAACCAGGAGAAACTTCTGTTGCAGAGACTGCCTCATATGATTCTGAAAAATTGAGAGAGTAAGTGATTGCTCTAAGAAAAAAGGAGCTTGAATAGCTGTTGGAAATTACCAATAGAAGGAAGGAGAGGGAACAAAAAATTTATGAACTACTCATGGAAAGGAAAGATCTAATAAGAAAAACTAAGAAAAATGAAATCCAGGCTAGGGATCTAAGCCAAGATGTTTAGGCTTTAGATAAAGAAATGTTTGGTGATATGGGGGTTCTAATAAATCAAGCTAAAGGTATTAAACCTAACCAAGATGAGTTTGAGGGAATAGGACATGTTCTCAAGCAATTACACCCATATGAAATCCAAAGGAATGAGGATATTAGAAATCCCACAAAAGAAATCCCTGATAAGGGAAAACAAAAAATGGTTGGTGTGAATATTAATGAGCCTAATAAAACTATCGTTATTCCTAGTATACCCTCCCAAGCAAGCCTAGATCTGGAAAAGGCTAGAAAAGCTAAAGAGGATTTGGCTCTCTAGCTTGAGAGATTAGAATTTGAAGCTGCTGTAGATGAAATGAAGAGAAAGATTGCTTTTTTGCATGCCAATATAAATACATCTGCTAGTAGCTCAGTCCCTATTAATTTAGGGATAATTCCACCAAATCAGTCTTGCACTTCACTTCTAAATCCTCAAGCTTCTAATCTCGGACAAAATATACCTAGACCAAATTTGAACATCAATCAAGTTCCCCTTATAATTGGTGGTACAATGGTAAATGTATCTAGTCAAAATGCTTGAGAACCCCTCTGGTCCAACCAAATTTCCAAAGAAGACCAGTTCACCTAGATAGGTATAGGCCTTTATTATTTGATGGTATCCCTGGTCAACCTAATGCCATCCCTAATGAGATTAGAAAGAAAATCCCATTATTCATAGGAAACAATGTGATTACCTATGAAGAACATCTAAAATTCTTCACAGATAAAATTAATGATTATGAGATTGAGCATGAAGATGTTATAATGAAGCTTTTTGTTTAGTCATTGGTTGAAGATTCTCGGGATTGGTATAGGGGTCTGCCTGAGAATAGTATTTCATCATGGGATGAGTTTGTTAGATGTTTCAAGGAACAATATGTAGAACATGTGAATTCAAGTTACATGCTCAATGAATTTAACAATATCAAAAAGCATTACAATGAGAGCATATCAGAGTTTAATAGTAGGTTTCAAAAGGCTATGTACAAGTTGTTCCAAGTGTTGAGGTTGGATGATGCAGTTTTCTTGACCACCTATTTTAATTCTATGGATGGTAAAATTTCTTATCTCTTGAGAGATAAAAATCCTCGTACCCTGAGGGATGCCTTTAAGTTAGCCATAAACATTGAAAGCAACTAAAATGCATCTGGTCAAATGTATAAGAGAGATGAAGGTAGATTGTGGAAAGAAACCAGGCCACAACCTAAAAGGCCATCCAAAGAGGATGAAAAAATGGACAAAGAAGTTGGTATTACCAAAGACTTGCCAACAAAGTTTGACAAGGGTGGTAGAAATTTTCAAGATACAAGACCACCTTATCAAAGGTAGGATAGACTCCCTAATTTATGAGATATGCCTTATAAGGCAAATTGGAAAGATGGGAGGCCTATTCTTAACAATAATGAACCCTAAAAGGGAAGAGATACACTAGATCCTTTGAAGAAAAGCACAACACATAGTGTGGAAAATACCCCTTGGTGCATGGCTTGTAACATGCATCATTCACCTTTCCAATGGGCTATGACTCAGGCCTTGAGAGAAGAGGCTAATAATTCATATGCAGGAGATTATGAAGAATCTAAAAAGCCTCCTATTAACATGTTTACTACTAAAATAATGGGGGATCTCTTGTCTTCAGAAGATGAAGAGATTTGCTCTGATGTTGATCATAAAAGGAAATTTCTCTCTAACTATGAACAATAGGTATTTACTCACTCTGATCATGATGAGTCTGATAATGACACTTGTAAAACTCATATGGTAGGATCAGGATCAAATGAAAAATAGTTGAGAAAGCCTAGTGATGAGGAAGTTAGAACTCTAACTATGGCTGCTATAACTCAAGCCAAATCCTGATACAATTTGAGGAATAGAAGGGTGGATACTGATCAAGGAATTCCTAGGTCAGTATCTTTTAAAGATGACCTTTAGAATAAGGATTCCCCAAAGCCTAATGCTATAAATAATAAGAAGGAAGGGCTTGTAAATGAAAATAAAAAGAATGAGGAAATCATTGCTGACAGGATTAAAAGGAAAATTGGTAGGCCAAAAGATTATCCTGATTGTTCTGCTGATCCCCCTACCTTTGATATGAGACATGCCTTGTCCCAAATGAAGGTTTCCATCCCTTTGATTGAAATGTTGAAAATTGAGGAGCATAAGACAGCATCCCTAGCTTTCATAAGTGAACAAGGGGTAGATCAAGATATGCAAAAGAAGGGGAATTTAGTAGAAGAGCCTATTTCAAGTGATAACATTTATGATGTATGTGTTGGAAGCATTGTGACACAAGAGCCTTCTTCTATTGACCCTTTCTATGTTACACTAATAGTGAATAATTTTATGCTAAAAAATTGCACGATTGATTCTGGTGTTGCTATAACTGTAATGCCCTATCATGTGATGAAAGAACTAGGATTGCAAGTTGATACATCTAATGGTAGATGCTATGCTATGGATAATAGGGTAGTGCCTATTGTAGGAACTCTAATTTGAATTGAAGTAAAGATTGCTGCATTCCCAGAGGCCACATACAAAATGGATGTGGTTGTTGTTGTTGATACAGAGCCTCATTATGGCATGCTACTATCAAGATAATGGGTTGCTACAGTTGGTGGAAAGTTGCAATTTGGATTTGTCATATGCTACTATCCTAGTCAATGGGACTAAGGTAAAGTTATATAGGGAGCCCCGTTCTTCAGTCATGGTTGAAAAGGTTGCACCAGAGGACCTAAATTGCTTTGTGGACATTGACATGAATAACTTCATGATTGAAGAAATAATGCCTCAGATGAAAAACATAGATCCAATAGTTGATGAGTTAGTGTTGCAGTAGAATGGACTTTGGAAAATGTTCTTTGATGGTGGGTGCTCCAAGGAGGGATTAGGGGTTGGTGTTGTCTTCAATTCCCCATTAGGTATTACGTTTAAATACCCTTTCTTGTTGACCTTTGAATGCACTAATAATACTACTGAATATGAGGCTTTGATATTGGGATTAGATGTTTCTATAAAGCATGGTATCAAATGTTTAAAGGTCCATGGTGATTCCCAATTAGTTATAGCTCAGGTAAGATCTAAGTATGCTACCAAGAATGAGAGATTGAAATTGTACAAACATGTTGTCTGGGATAGACTATAATTCTTTGAGGCTTGCAATCTCATTTGGGTAGAAAGGTCCAATAATATCATGGTAGATTTTCTTGCTAATGTTTCTCTTAAAAATAATGACATTACCCTCACTAGTGTATCCATGTTAGAAATCAAAAGTAGGCCTGCAGTGCCTAACAATGTATATAATTGGCAAGTTTTTGAGGATGATTTTGATATCTTGAGGTTTCTTCAAGGTCTAGATTAGTATGATGGGCAAAAAATAGATTTTAATGAAGCACAATAGTATGTCGAAGGGAAAGAGTGTATTATGGGAAATGAGATAGTACAATTACCTTCAAATCACATACCAAAGCGGTTAGTGGAGTTAGAAGGAATGTTTAAAATAAATGATGGTTACTTGTCCCAAAAGTCTAATACAAAAATGGAGGACTTGGAGGAAATAAACTTAGGATTTGAAACTTCCCCTCAAATGGTGTACATTGGGAAAAGGTTGGGTAGAGATGTAAGAGGAAATTTGACAAGACTCTTGAAGAGATACAAGCATGTGTTTTCTTAGTCATATGATGATCTTAAAGCATATAGAGCTGATCTATTTCAACATGAGATCCCTCTAAAGGAAGAAACTAAGCCATTCAGATAGAAACAAAGACCTATCAACCCTTTACTAGAAATGAAGACGTAGGCTAAATTGACAAAATTGAGAGATGCTAGTATCATTGAGCCTATTAGGAATTCCTCTTGGGTGTCTAACCTTGTACCAGTAAGAAAAAAAATGGCGACATTAGACTCTATGTTGACTTTAGGAGTTTAAATGTTGCATCTCTAAAGGACAATTATGGATTGCCTAACATGGAGGCTCTGCTGCACAGAGTTATTGGCTATGAATTGTTGTCAATGATGGATGGGTTTTCAGGATACAAGCAGGTTCTGGTTAAAGAGTCTGAGCAATTCAAAACAACATTCACTACCCCTTGGGGAACTTATGTATATCTCTGCATGCCTTTTGGCCTGAAGAATGCTGGAGAAACTTTTCAAAGTGCAATGGATGTTGCATTTAAATAATTGATCAATGTCTTGATGGTTGTATATCAAGATGCTATGACCACTTATTCTAAGAGAGATGAGGATCATTGCAGACATATGGAGAAGGTAATTGTTAAAGCTTTAGAATTTGGTATTTCACTGAATCCCAAAAAATGCCAATTTTCTATAACAGAGGGAAAATTGCTTGGTCATATAGTGTCTAAAGAAGGGGTTAGAATTGATCCAAAAAGAGTGCAAGCCACCAAAAGGGTCCTTCCTCCTAAAAATGTCAAAGGTGTGCAATCTTTTCTAGGACAAATTAATTTTGTTAGGAGGTTTATTGCCAATTTTGCTAAATTAGCATTGTCATATTTTACTCATTGTTCGAGGCCTAAATACTAGATGATGCTACACACCAAAAGGGTCCTTCCTCCTAAAAATGTCAAAGGTGTGCAATATTTTCTAGGAAAAATTAATTTTGTTAGGAGGTTTATTGCCAATTTTGCTAAATTAGCATTGTCATATTTTACTCATTGTTCGAGGCCTAAATACTAGATGATGCTACAATACCCTAGTTTGTGTTATTAGGTGATCTTCTTTAAGTTTTTGTTCATTTCATTTTGAAGAGTACATGAAAGTAAAAGGAAATGAACTACATCTAAAGCTACACATGCATGTATGTATACTATACAAAAGGGAAAGAACTAAAAGGAGAAACATCTATCTGAGCTCACACAGGCCGTGAGCATAGCCATTACCAGAATTGAATGAATGAGTATAAATATACATAAAGAAATAAATTAAATATTGGGGTACTAGACATTGCCTGGTAGTGGTGTCTAGATCTAGTCTTGTCTAGAGAGCTCCTAAGATCTAGAACCTGAAAGAAGAGAAGGGATATGGGTTAGATCCAGTGGATCTATGCAATGGTTGGTATCACAATATTTACAAAATGCATATGTACACTCAACCATGCACCTCTGACAAAGGCTATGCTCACGGCATGTGTATCAAGGCTCTGAAGAACAAAGAGGCACCATGTTTTCTCTAACATGTTTGTTTGATGTGCAGATATAGGAGGAGTTGGTCCAAAATGAATCCAATGAATGACCTAGGGCCTTGATGCAGATCATGACATAAAAACCTCAAGTTTTTTGTCGATGATCACATCAAGGGCCAAGAGCACACATCGTACAAAAGAAAAGGACATCCAGATGAAGCAACATCAATAGGGATCAATGAAGCATAGTCAAGCACCAACAAAGGAGAGTTTACAAGGCACATCAGATCAATATCAAAATAGAGAAGTGGGAATACAAAATCTGCATGCCAAAAGAAGGGTACACCACATCATGATATGTTTCAAGTTGGCATAGATCCTTTTGGTGCTTTGTGATGAACAATGTTAAAATCTATGTGATGAACCAGATTCAGAAAGGTCTATAGTGTGTATGATTCAAAAATCAACATGTCATCTCATGGAATAGAAAATATAACAGTGGCATATTATTAGGCACCAAACCATGTGTCATCAAAAAGTATTTCAACATTGGATACTTGATGCATTGCAATCATCAAAAAGTAAGAACAAAAAGTAATCCATATCCATAGCAAGTAAAGAATATGATGCTTAAAGAAAAAAATAATGGAATATGAATGAAGAAGAGCACAAGTTGGTAGGGGCTCCATAACCTGGATGCAAAGTCACCAATATGCCATGTTTTAGAGGTTCAAGCTTTCAATTTCAATAGGGGATTGCAAATATAATGACAAAAATATATATGGTGTCAAATTCATGAGGACCAAGCAATGCATAAAGCTTCATAAATTCGTGGGTTTCCATCAGTGAACATTTGGGCATACTAACAACAATAACAATGACTATGTGTTATCATGTATGGTGCTTACACCTATGTAGGAGACAATAATGAAACAAAGCAGTGACCTACGGAGCATATAGCATCCAAATATACATCATGCTTAGGCTCATTGGCCCTTAGTAGACGGAGGCTTGCGTGCATAATAGTGGACATCAATTGAAATAGTCACAAGCAATGTACCTACAACAAGGCATGCAAACATTATCATACAAACATAGCAGCACCCTGTCCCAACTGTTGAGCTTGCGGGCCATCAAGATGTAGTGCACATACACACTCATGAACCACATGCAATAGAAGTAGGCCCATGGTTCTTATATGGTGCCCTAGCTTGATCATAGGATTCATAACCATTTGAAGCTATGCCTAAAACATAAAGCAAACATCAAAGCATATGGTGAATGAAAAATGGCAATCAATAAACATAGTATGCGAGGAGCAAAAACATGAGTACAAGGAATATATGTAGTACCCTCGGATATATAGAAAATTCACAATGCAAGCACCATCAATATACATGGGACTTCAATATGGGGAGATTTCCATAAAGAAGATGCTAGAGAAGTTTAATTTGAACCATGACCTAGCTCACATGCCGCAAGTATTACAAGAAATAGAGGTATCATACATGAAACCCTCGAAGGAGCCGAACAAGTCAAAATCAATAGTGCCTTAAATATATAATAGTAAATTCAAACCAGTGCCCAAATTAAGTACGAACCACATCCAATTATGGTGGTAATCAAAAGCAGAGACAATGAAGTACCAGTGGTGACATGGCATTAAATAGTACAATATGCAATGTCCTCAAAAGCCAAGGGGATCGCCATAGATCAAATTGTAGAATACCCTAACAAGGCACATCACAATGCCACTGAACTAGTAAACAATGAATCAAATAATACATTGATGCCCTTAGGGCCATACACGACATGAACCAGTGAATACAACCCTCTATGTCATGCCCTAGTTGTTTAGTGGTTCCATTAAAATAACAAGGTGGTCTCAAGCTCGTGCAAAGTAAGAGCATACACACAACACCCTTGAGATACAGTTGGTTCAATCAATGCCATGAATTGAATACTCAGAGCAAGGCACAAGCCAGTGAATCAAATACAACAATGCTATTATCTCAAAGGAAAACTAAATACAAAGAAGCCAGTTTCATATGAATCATTCCCTAGTCAAAATAAGTGCAAATCAATAACAGTGGGTATATTTTATGAAATGCCATATTCATTAGGTTGAATATGCACTTACAGGCATGCGATAATAGAGAATGAATCTAAAAGATATAAAATGAATGATACAAATGCCAATGCTCTAAGTCGTGCAAAGGACAAAATCAAAATGACGGTTCACTTTATGAAGCCTACCTCAGAGAAGTCATGCCATGACATAGATGTTTCCTTATCCAGCATGAGAACTAGGAGTTTAGTCGACTGCCAGTAAAGATGGAAATATGCCAAGTGCCAAAGGGGAAAGGCCATAATACTGATGCCAATAGTTACCTTTCCATCTTCAAAAGGGGGTTTTTCATTTCAATAATCAGTTAATATTTTCTCCCCAATTTTTGGGTTGAGATTATTAATTGATTCATTTTTTGATGCTAGGTGCCCTTTTTAATTAGTGGATTGTTGTTTTAAAAATGTAAATATCTTGGATATTCTCCCCATTTTTGGGTTGAGAGTTTTTCAAAATACATCTTAAGTCCATGCTTTGTTATTTAGGCACAAGTGGATCCTTATTTAATTGTGATTATTTTAAAATGTGTTTCCCTATTTTTGGGTTGAGACCATTTTAAAATATATTAGATCCATTTTGTGTCATAGTGGGATAGTTTTTTAATGATAAGTCATTGCATGTATGTTATTGTAAGATATTGACAAGTGGTGTTTTTATAAACCATTGTCAGAATATCTTTTATTGGCATGACTTAGTGGATAGAGTGGTCTTCCTTAACTATCTATTTTTAGGTCCCCACTTTCCTCACCCCCTAGAAATCCAAGAATCTAGCATTCAAACTATGATGTAGCCTCATGGGTCCATTTTTGACCTTTTTCTATTCTTAGGAGGTAGTGGAGTTTGAATGTAGATTCCTAGTTTTTAGTTTTTATACCTCTCACTTTCGGTGATTGAGGTTAGCTCTTCATTCTTTCTCTCTGATATGAGTGTTGTAGCTCTGAGAGACACAATTGTACCTAGTTCTTTTGAGTAATAAAAAATTGATCCTTCTTGTTCCCCTACAATTTCGGGTTTGTTTTTGGAATCATATGCAGGATTAATATGATATCCTTGTATCCTTAATCCACATGTTGAATCCAAGTTGATGTTTCAAGAATTCATCTTAATTCACTAGTGTGACTTGTGTGCAATCAAGAAAATTAGGATTGTGAAGATTTCTTCCTTTTTTGCATTTCAAGTACCTTGTTTCATTAAGGGTTTAAGAAAGCAAGATTAAGTGGGAGTCAAGTTTTGTTTTTTGATTGGAGTAAACTTATTTTGGTTGTAAATCTCTTTTTGAATTTTGTGGATCACCTTTGTTTCATTCAATTACAATTGTTTGTTTTCATGCACTCTCTCCCTTTCCTCCCAAAGGTTAGTAAGTTTTTAAGTGATCCAAAGGGAAGTCAGCCCTTAATCCAGAGGTCTATTCTTGGATAGGTTACCCATAGCCTAAGAATAGTCCCATGTTTCACAGGATTGTTGGGTTCAACACTTAGCAAATTGGGTGCAATCCTTAGTGACAACATTTTTTGGCACGCCCCGTGGGACACTAGACTCAGTGAGTTAGATTTATAAGGAAGATTTATGCGAGTTATTGTGTGGTATGAGCAGTAAAAATGTTTTGAAATCATACCTGGTGACTCTAATGGTGTTTTATGCAGATTAGTATATAAGCTTATGAGTGGGATCCCAACCAGGTAGAGTAAAAAACCTTTTGTGTATGCGGAGCTACCATCTGTCAAAAAGAGGTCTAAAGCAACCCAAACTAGTGCAACCAAATCTACAAATCCTACTCCTAATAATGCTACCATCCTTACAAATAATCTCCAAATTGAGCCAGTGCAAGTAGCACCAGCGATTCAAGCTCCCCTTAATCCTCCAATGGCTAGACAACATCCTTTTGTAGCCTTTAATCAAGGAAACCCCTTGAATTTGCAGTAGCATAATGGCATACCCATAGTAGCCCTTAAAAGTTTTCCTATTTTTACAGGAGAGGATTAGACCTCAACTAGTGAGCATATAAGAGATGTAGCATCCCTTTGTGCCCTTCATAATATAACCCAGGATAATGTGGCTGTAAGGTTGTTGGCAGCTTCCCTCAAAGGAAAAGCTTTGCAATGGTTTAGAGGCTTAGCAGTCAGTTCTATAGCTGATTGGGATGGGTTGGGTCAAGCCTTGACCAATCAATTTGAAGATAAATCAGATCATCTCTCATTAGTTGAGCATTTGACTACTATTAAAAGATCACCCCAAGAATACATGATGGATTTTAACTTTAGATTTCAGAGGACATGGAATAGAATACCAGCCATGGTTAGACCTTCAAGCTAGCATGCTTTTCTATACTATCTAAGAGCCCTTAACAGTGATATCTCTGTTATGATCCAATCCACGGGAGGGACTAATTTACCAATAGCATATGATCTTGCCATAAGAGCTGAAAATAGCCTAATCCAAGTGGGAAAGATAGCCCCAAGGCATCCAATGCCTATTTTTCCTGACCTTCATCCTATCCTTGAAGCAATTCTAGCCTTGGCATCTATTCCACCTCTCCCAGATCCTCCTCAACAAGTTGACATCCCAGTTGTGAATTAATCCCAAGAGCTGAACGAGATCAAAAAGGCCTTGCAAATAGTTACTAGTGAGCTGGTTAGTCTAAAGAAGTAGTAGTCCTAACCTTACCAACAACCATATCAATAGCCTTATTAGTAGCCCTATCAAAATCATTACTAGTAGAACAAGCCCTAGTACCAACAAGGCTAGCAAGGCCAAGCAAGAAATTGTAGCCAAAAGGCTAGCCAGCCCTATAATCCTAACACTCCTAGTGCTTCTATAGAGCTGGTTTCTATAGCTCAGAATAATATGGCATAAGAATACCAATGGGGCTGCCCATGTAATTAGTAACACATCCAAGGGATGTGTCCTAATGGTTATGCTTAGGTCCTCATGGTGTAGAACAATGTGATGATGCCACAGGAGATGGTTCAAGAGCTAGAAATACAACAAGGTCCAGTTGTTACCCCAAACAAGTTGGAGACACTTGAGGTGGCACTGGTGAATTTTTAGAAAGAAGATTTTTGTGGGGTGAACTTTTCACCAAATGATAACCCAAACTATATCCTAGTTGCAGCCAACACAAGGTCTAAGAAGAAGGCTTTGGAGGTTGAACAAGTGGCCTCTACCAGTTAGCAAGCTCCTGTTGTGAATCCAAAACCCAAAGCAGTTCAAGCTCCAATCCTAAACTAGTCAAAGGAGGCTAAAGAACCAGTCAAGGTAGCTACATAGTTGGTGTCTACACAAACATGGATTGCTGCACCAAAAGGATAGTCTAAAGTAAATTTGGGATCTTTTAATATTGTGCAGCAGATGAAGAAGACCTCCATCAATGTGCCTTTAATGGACACCCTAGTGATCCCTGGACAAAAGGAGCTAATACTTAGCCGGTTGGCTAAGATTTCATTAAATCAAGAAGGTTTTATAGAACAACCTAGGGTCCTAGTGGCTAAAACACCTCAAAAGGAGCAGAAAAATGAAGAAACCAACTTGCAGCCCATTATTGCCCCATAGGTTAAACCTCCTCCTTTCTATGTAACTCTTATTGTTGGAGACTTCTTGGTTCATAATTGTATGATAGACTCAGGAGCAAGTAGTTTTGTGATTTCTAAATAGTTATAAAATCTCCTAGGATTGTCTTATGAGCCAATAGATAGGCCTGTTGTTCAGTTGGATGGGTCATTATTCAGTACCTTGGGAGTCATTAAAGACTTGAGCCTCACTCTGCATGAATGTCCCAATTTCTCCATTCCCCAAGATGTCTATGTCATAGATCTGCCTCCTCATTTTTCTATTTGTCTAAGTAGAGAGTTCACTGCTAGGTTGGGGGGATATCTCTTAGCTGATTGGTCTCATCTATACTTCAGAACCAGGTATGGGACTAGAGTTAGAATCAAGTCTGAGAATTTTTCAAAAAGCCATGCTAAACCTTATACCCCAAGCCCTATAAACACCAATCTAATGTTTCATGAACAAGACCCAACTGATTCTGAACCTGAAACCACTATTTGAAAGATTCCTGATATTGTCCTAGATGAATGGGTTGAAAGAGATTTGGAGGAGGATAACCCTTTTAGAAACATGGATTTTCCTCCCTTTTAGAAACATGGAGGTTTCTAGCATTGGAATGTATATCATTCATGAAGAAGGTGCTATGATTCTAGATTTGATGAAGAAGGAAGACAGGCATTCTAGAAATCAGAGTGATGATTTGTGGCAGTTGTTTTTTGATGGTGCTAGAAGAAAGGTTGGTTCAGGAGGAGGAGTTGTCCTAATTTCTCCAGAAGGGAAAAGGTATTACTCTGTAGTCCATTTCTCCTTCAAATGTACTAACAACATAGAAAATTATGAGGCTTTGATTCATGGCTTAGAATGGGCTAGAAAAAAGGGAATGAAATGCCTAAAAGTTGTAGGGGATAGTGAGTTAGTAGTCAATCAAATCTGTGACACTAATCTCACAAAAAATGATACACTTAAGATGTATAAACATAGGGTTTGGGATTTAATGGAAGATTTTTTTTCTTTTAATCTAGTTGTTGTCCCAGGAAATCAGAACAAATAGGTAGACAAGCTAGCTGCCATGGGAGCAGAATATGATATCCCAAAAGAGATCACAAGTCCTAACTCACAGCATGTAAAGGTTCTGGTAAGACCATCCATAGCAGACAATTAGGTGAGCTAGAAAGTTTTTGAAAATGATGAATAGATCTTTAACTTTTTGGTAGAAGAAGCTGAGTTCTCCAAGGTTAACCAGAATAAACATGCTCACCAGTATAATGACCAGATGCTACAGTTGAAAGGTAATAAGTTGCCTAAGGGACTGGTCACACTTGAGTCCATATTTAACTCTGATGATCAGCTCAGAGGAGACAAAGCTAGTATGATAGTCAAAGAAGAGCACTACCAGTCTGTGGAGATTCTCAGAGACAAATCCCTCAAGTTAGGAAAGGTATGCACACAACTAGAATTTTTTTTTTATATTTTATATTATGTCAAGAATTTAGTGATGTTTTTGCATGGGGATACTATGATCTAAAAGGTTTTGATCCACACTTAGCCCAGCACACCATTGAGCTAGATCCCCATGCCAAACTAGTGAGACAAAAGTAGAGACCTATCAATCCTAAGTTAGAAGTCTTGATGAAAATAGAGTTGAGAAAAATGATTGAGGCTAATGTTATTTTTCCCATTAAACATACCTCTTCAGTTTCCAATCTAGTACAAGTTAGGAAGAAGAATGGTGAAATTTGGTTATGTGTAGATTTTAGAGACCTTAACAGAGCCTCACTCAAAGATCATCACCCATTGCCCTCCATGGAATAGATTTTGCAGTATGTCTCAGGGTCTGACATATTTTCTTTGTTAGATGGCTTTTCTGGTTATAACCAGGTCCTGGTTAAAGAGGAAGATCAATATAAAATAGCATTCACCACCAAGTGGGGCACCATGGCATACATGAAGATGCCTTTTGGGCTATCTAACGTTGGTGCTACATTTTAGAAAGCCATGGAGATGGCATTTTCTAGTTTAATAAACAAGTTAATTCTAGTTTATTTGGATGATATAACTATCTTTTCAAAAGACACTAATGATCACCTGGTTCATCTAAGACAAATTTTTGAAAGGTGCAGAGAGTTTGGAGTTTCATTGAATCCTAAGAAATGCATTTTTTCTATCCATGAAGGCAGATTACTAGGGCACATTGTTTCTAAACAAGGGACAACCATTGATCCTAAAAGGATAAAGGCCATCATGGCACTACCTCTACCAACTCACAAGAAATGACTACAGAGTTTCCTTAGAAGAATCAACTTCTTGAGAAGGTTCATTCCAAATGTTGTAGCACTACTTAAGCCTATGACCCAGATATTGAAGAATAATTCAACCTTTCATTGGACAAATGAAGGGAAAAGGTGTTTTGAAGAAGTCAAGGAAGCAATTCCCTCTACTCCTACTTTGGTAAACCCTAAATTTTCTAAAGATTTTATCCTATATGCTTTTGGGGACACTGATAGTATCTCTTCTATGTTAGTTCAGTAGAATGCTAAGAAGCAAGAACAACCATTAGCTTTTTACAGTCATGGTATAGATGGTTATGAACTTAATTATACTCCTATAGAAAAGCATGTCCTAGCAATTGTGAGGAGTTTGAAAAATTTTAGGCACTTGTTATCCAATAACATAGTGCACCTAATGGTTTCCTAGCCTTGCATAAAGGATTTTATGTTGAACAAAGACTTGAGCCATAAGAGGGCTGGTTGGGTCACCAAAGTCATGGAGTATGACATTCAGATTAAAGTGACCAAGCTGATTAGAGAAAAGGGGCTATGTGAGCAGCTCAATGAAGGAATAGCAAACCAAACCAGCAAAAGGAGGAAGTTGTTTTGATGAACTAGAATGCAGAGTAGAGTACAAGCTGGACAACAGAGATGAAATGTTATATCTCAACTAGTTAGTGCCCTTAAGGCCTTGAAAGGAGTAAAAGAAGGTACTTTAGACTCCAAGCTATTCCATTTATCATTATTGATGATGTTTTGTATAGGAGGGATTATAGTGGTGTCTTGTTGAAATGTGTTGAAACTAGCCAAGTGGATAAAATACTGGAGGAATTTCATGATGGAGGTTTTGGAGGACACTTTGCAGCCAAAACCACTACTCTAAAAGTGATGAGAGCTAGGTACTATTGGCCTATCCTATACAAGGATGCATTCAATTGGATAATGAAATGCAAGAACTATGCTCTGTTTGCTAGAAAACTAAAGTTAGAACCCCTCCCTCTTCATCCCATCAAGGTAGAGTAGCCTTTCTCAAAATGGGGATTAGATTTTATTGGACCTATCAACCCCCCATCTAGTGGTAGACACAAATGGATACTTGCTGCTACAGACTATTTTTCCAAATGGACAGAGGTTGTAGCACTAAAGGAAGCAAATGAGACCTATGTCCTAAACTTCTATCAAGACATTGTGTCTAGATTTGGCACTCTAGATTATATCATTTCAGACAATGCTATGGCATTCCTGGGAACTAGAATCTCAGAATGGGAACTCAAACACAATATCTTCTTGAGTACCTCTTCTAATTATTGCCCTCAGGGTAATGGTTAGGCAGAATCAACAAACAAGAACTTGCTGAGAATCATCAAAAGGACTATAGAAGGAAACCAGAGGGATTGGCACATCAAGTTGAAGTTGGCCTTATGGGTAGACAAAATAACACCTAAGAGGTCTATAGGTAACTCATCCTATACACTTGTATATGGAAAAGAAGCTAAGATTCCTTTGTCTGATGAGTTTCCTACCTTGAGTTTAATCAAGGAAATTGATCTTGTGGAAGAAGATTCTATGCAAGTCAAGCTTACTGAACTAGTTGAACTTGAAGAAATAAGAAAACTAGCACTGGAGAACCTAGAAGCCCATCATTCTCAAATGAAGAAAAGATTTGATAAGAAAGCCACACCTAAATTTTTTAAGGAAGGGGACCTTGTCCTCAAGTGGGATGAAGAAAAATACAAACTAGGGAAGCATACTAAATTTGATGCCATATGAAGTGGGCCTTTCATGGTGATTGGATGCAAAGCCCATAATGCTTTTCAGCTGGCTAGTATGGATGGAGAGGAGCTGCCCATTCTAGTGAATGGGATTCACCTCAAGGCTTGTTTCTGAGGTCTATTTATACCATGTACATTAGTAGGTTAGAAGTTTCCAATTTTCTGTGCTCCCTAAATGCCTGGCACAAGTTTGTTTTCAGTTTTTAGTTTTTTTTAGTTTGGTTTTTAGTTTGGTGTGAGTAGTAATAAGCCAAAGAAGTTATCTCTAGTAGTTAGTAGTTTTGTCAGCAAGAAGGATTGGTTGTCCAAAAGAACTAAGTTCAGTTTGAGGCTTACAAGACTCTGTGCCCAATGGATCTTTAAGGTAGCTGGTTAGGATGCTTAGCAGACAAGCACTCCAAAGAGGTCACCAAAATATTGCCATATTTTACTCATTGTTGGAGGCCTAATTACTAGATGATGCTACAATACCCTAGTTTGTGTTCATTTCATTTTGAAGAGTACATGAAAGTAAAAGGAAATGAACTGCATCTAAAGCTACACATGCATGTATGTATACTATACAAAAGGGAAAGAACTGAAAGGAGAAACATCTATCTGAGCTCACATAGGCCGTGAGCATAGTCGTTACTAGAATTGAATGAATGAGTATAAATATACATAAAGAAATCAATTATATACTAGGGTACCAGACATTACCTAGTAGTGGTGTCTAGATCCAGTCTTGTCCAGAGAGCTCCTAAGATCCAGAACCTGCAAGAAGAGAAGAAGGGATATGGGTTAGATCTAATGGATCTATGCAATGGCTAGTATCACAATATTTATAGAATGCATATTTACACTTAGCCATGCACCTCTGACAAAGGCTATGCTCAGGGCATGTGTATCAAGGCTCCAAAGAACAAAGAGGCACCATTTTTTCTCTTATGTGTTTGTTTCATGTGTAGATACAGGAGGAGCTGGTCCAACATTGAATCCAATGAATGACCTGGGCCCTTGACACGGATCATGATAGAAAAACCTCAAGATTTCTATTGATGATTGCATCAAGGGCCAATGGCACACATCGTACAAAAGTAAAGGACATCTAGATGAAGCAGCATCAATAGGGATCAATGAAGCATAGTCAAGCACCAACAAAGGAGAGTTTACAAGGCACATTGGATCAATATCAAAATAGAGAAGTGGGAATACAAAATCTACATGCCAAAAGAAGGGTACACCACAACATGATATGTTTCAAGTTGGCATAGATCCTTTTGGTGCTTTGTGATGAACAATGTTAAAATCTACGTGATGAACCAGATTCATAAAGGGCTATAGTGTGTATGATTCAACAATAAACATGCCATCTCATGGAATAGAAAATATAATGGTGGCATATTATTAGGCACCAAACCATGTGTCATCAAAAACTATCTCAACATTGGATACTTGATGCATTGCAGGCATCAAATAGTAGGAACAAAAAGTAATCCATAGCCACAACAAGTAAAGAAGATGCTTAAAGAAAAAAATAATGGAATATGAATGAAGAAGAGCACAAGCGAGCAGGGGTTCCATAACCTATATGCAAAGTCACCAATATGCCATGTTTTAGAGGTTTGAGCTTTCAATTTCAGTAGGGGATTGCAAATATAATGACAAAAATATATATGGTGTCAAACTCATGAGGACCAAGCAATGCATAAAGCTTCATAAACTCATGATTTTCCATCAATGAACATTTGGGCATACTAACAACAATAATAGTGACTATGTGTTATCATGTATGGTGCTTATGCCTATGCAGGAGACAATAATGAAATAGAGCAGTGACATGTGGAGCATATAGCATCCAAATATGCATCACTCTTAGGCTCATGGGCCCTCAACAAATGGAGGCTTGTGGGCATGATAGTGGACATCAATTGAAATAGTCACAAGCAATGTACCGATGACAAGGCATGCAAACATTATCATACAAACACAATAGCACCGTGTCCCAACTGTTGAGCTTGCAGGCCATCAAGATGTAGTGCACATACCCACTCATGAAACACATGCAATAGAAGCAAGCTCATGGTTCTTATATGGTGCCCTAGCTTGATCACGAGCTTCATAACCATTTGAAGCTAAGCCTAAAACATAAAGCAAACATCAAAGCATATGGTGAACGACAAATGGCAATTAGTAAACATAGTATGTGAGGAGAAAAAGCATGAGTACAAGGAATATATGGAGTACCCCTCAGATATACAAAAACATCACAATGCAAGAATAATCATTATACATGGGACTTTAATACATGGAGATTTCCATAAAGAAGATGCCAGAAAAGTTTAATTTGAACCATGCCCTAGCTCATAGGCCACAAGCATAACAAGAAATAGAGGCATCATATATGAAACCCTCGAAGGAGCTGAACAAGTAAAAAATGAATGGTGCCTTAAATCTATAATAGTAAAGTCAAACCAGTGCCCAAATTAAGCATGGACCACATGCAATTACGATGGTAATCAAAAGAAGAGACAATGAAGTACCAGTGGGGATATGGCATTAAATAGTATAGTATGCAACGTCCTCAAAAGCCAAGGGGATCACCTTAAATCAAATTGTAGAATACCCTAACAAGGAACAACATAATGCCACTGAACCAATAAACAATGAATAAAATAATACATTGATGCCCTTAGGGTCATACATGACATAAACCAGTGAATACAACCCACTATGTCATGCTCTAGTTGTTTAGTGGTTCCATTAAAATAATAGGGTGGTCTCGAGCTTGTGCAAAGTAAGAGCATACACACAACACCCTTGAGATACAGTTGGTTCAATCAATGCCATGAACCGAATACGCAGAGCAAGGCATAGGCCAGTGAATCAAATACAACAATGCTATTATCTCAAAGGAAAACCAAATACAGAGAAGCCAATTTCATATGAACTGTGCCCTACTCAAAACGAGTGCAAATCAATAACAGTGGGTATATTTTAGGAAGTGCCATATTCATTAGGTTGAATATGCACTTATAGGCATGTGACAATAGAGAATGAGTCTAAAAGATACAAAATGAATGATACAAATGCTAGTGCTCTGAGTTGTGCAAAGGACAAAATCAAAATGACAGTTCACATTATGAAGCCTACCTCAGAGAAGCCTTGCCATGACATAGATGTTTCCTTATCTAGCATGAGAACCAGGAGTTCAGTCGATTGCCAGTAAAGATGGAAATATGCCAAGTGCCAAATGGGAAAGTCCATAATGCCAATGCCAACAGTTGCCTTTCCATCTTTGAAAGGGGGTTTTTCATTTCAATAATAAGTTAATATTTTCTCCCCAATTTTTGGGTTGAGATTATTAATTGTTTCATTTGTTGATGCTAGGTGCCCTTTTTAATTAGTAGATTTTTGTTTTAAAAATATAAATATTTTGGATATTCTCCCCATTTTTGGGTTGAGAGTTTTTCAAAATACATCTTAAGTCCATGTTTTGTTATTTAGGCACAAGTGGATCCTTATTTAATTGTGATTATTTTAAAATGTGTTTCCCTACTTTTGGGTTGAGACCATTTTAAAATATATTAGATCCATTTTGTGTCATAGTAAAGCTTTTGAAGAAAGATGTTAAGTTTGATTGGAACAATGAGACTCAGCAGGCCTTTGATAAGATCAAACAAGCAATCCACGAGGCTCCTGTTTTAATATCCCCTGACCATTCAAAACCATTTTGTCTATTTTCCTTTGCATCATTTCATACTATTGCTACTATTTTGTTACAAAAAGATGAAGAAGGGTTTGAGCACCCTATTGATTTTTTTTTTTTTTAGTAAATCACTATAATATGTTGAGCTTAGTTATGAATTGATGGAGAAACATGCATATGCACTAGTAAAGGCAGTTAAGGCTTTTAGACCTTATCTAGTATGTGCAATAGTAAATGCATATGTTCCACATGCAGCAGTAAAAGATATTTTGAGTCAGAGTGAGGTTACTAGAAAGAGGTGTAAATGGATCAATAGGATTCAAGAGTTTGACATTGAACTCCACATAACCAAGCTTGTGAGAGGTCTGGGACTTGCTAAGCTCATGACAGATGAAAACATGGACCTAGTGAAAATAAACAATGTAGCCATTGGTGAGGAAAATGTGACAAGTATAGAAATGCAACCATGGTACACCAATATTGTTCATTTTCTAAAAAATGCTGCTTATATGCAAGATTTGAATGACAATCAAAAGAGAAGTTTGGGGTTGTAGGCTCAAAGGTACATTTTAATACAGGGTGATTTATTTTGGAAAGATAATGATGGAATGCTTCGTTTCTATTTAGATAAGTATGAGTCTGAAAAGGTTTTAAAAGAGATGCACTATGGGATGTGTGGAGGGCATCATTCAGCTAGGTCTACAACTCACAAAATTCTAAAAGCTAGATATTATTGGCCAATTTTATTTAAGGATACCCACTCATATGTTAGAAAATGTGAATCATGCCAGATATTTTCAAAGAAACTAAAGTTTTTAGGTGCTTTGTTATTAAACCCTGTGGTTGCAGAGGCCCCTTTTTCTATGTGGGGCATGGATTTTATTGGGGATTTCTCAGAGAAATCCAATGGGGGAAATAGTCACATTTTGGTGGCTACTGATTATTTTACTAGGTGGATAGAGGATATCCCAACTAAAAAGGAAACCAGTACAATATTTATTGAATTCTTGATGAATAACATTATCACTAGGTTTGGTGTTCCTATGAAACTAGTAATGGATAATGCTATGAGCTTTAGGTCTCAAGAATTCACTGGCTTTCTTGCTGAAATGGGGATAGTCATGTCATATTCATCCCCTTACCATCCACAGGTGAATGGGCAAGTAGAATCTAGTAACAAGAGCATTCTGCAAATTCTAAAAAAGACCTTGGAAAAGAATAAAAGGATGTGGCATGTGAAATTTAAATCGGCACTATGGGCTGACAAAATTAATGAAAAGAAAGAAACAAGCAAGTCTCCTTTTGAAATAGTATATGGTGTAAAGTCTAGGCTACCTGTGAATAATTTGTTTCCTATTTACTAGTTCATAGGAGAAGAAGACATAGAACTCAGTGATCCATTGTAGGATAGGATGATTCAATTAGTAGAGTTGGATGAGCTTAGAAGAGAGGGTCAAAAAGAGAATGTAAAATTACAACAAAAAATGAAATATCTCTTTCACAAAAGAGCTACTACTAGAAAGTTCTAGCCAAATAATATGGTTTTGCAGTGGAATGCTAGGGCTGAGGACAAAGGAAAACATAAAAATTTTGAATCCTTGTGGTTAGGACCTTTCATTATTCATCACATTCATGGAAAGGATTCATAATTCTTGAGAAATCTAGATGGTGAGGAACAGGAGTTTCCAATGCATGGACAATTCCTGAAATATTTCTTCAATTGATTCTATTTTTCCATTCATAGTAGTTTTGTATATATGTAAAGGTGTGTTTTTTTTCCTATCTTAGGTTAGGGTTTGTGGTCTTCCACCAAGAGATTCATGGTTTCTTTCTATGAACTTGCTTTCAAGCATCCTCAGATAGAGACATTGTTGGGCATATTTTCATTTTTTTGATATTTTGCTTCAGGTCATTGTTTAATGTATCTGCAAATGTTTTTGTCAGGTCTAGGGTTCTAAAATTCTTCAAGTTGGCCATAATTATGCTTGTAAACCTTCACCTTAGATCTTTTAGCCCTTGGTAGGTTTTAAATTTTTGTGCTTTCCTTAAGTTTTCCCTAGTTCTTATGTTTCTGTGTTACCTTTTTGGCCACTTAAGTCAAATATGTGCACATGATTATTTCCCTCCTTTGTTCATTGAATCATTTGATGTTTTTTCATGTTTCTTTTTCATTTAGTGAACTAGCGAGTGTTGTAAGCCCTTGTCTATTTTTGTGTGTGTCGCTAAGTCTCCATGTTTGGCCCGTGGTTCTGCTTTACTTCCAGCGAATCAGTGAATGAATAGTCTCCTATTCATTTGTTTCTTGGTAGTTTTCTGTTAATTTTTACTGATCTGGCATGGCCGTTATCTCTAGTTCTCTATGTCGGGTGGTTAAGTTCCAGACGTTCCAGTGATCTAGTGAATGCTGTCGATTGTTTCTTCATCTGGCGATTATGTTTTAATCTCACAAAGACTAGGTCCTACATAAAATCATTTGGTGATTTAGCGTCTAAGTCATGTATTCAGATTCTATAAATTTGGCAGCTCTGACAAAGAAGTTTGGTGGAGGTTAAAGATTTACTCTTGTTGCTTAATCTCAAGAAAAGATGGTGGTGCCCTAAGTTAACTCAGCAATTAAGTGAGTGAAGTAGTTGCGCGATCTCATAATTAGTTAGTGAAGCCCCAAAATATTCAACGACTTGGTGAGTAAAGTAGAGTTAAGGGTGCTTTCAATGGTTGCTGATTCTCATAATAAAAAGGTGATGGTCAGAATCTTTAGGTGATTCAGTGACATCCGTTGATTCTATTTAAGATCAATGGTCAGTGCATAATCTGAAAGATGTAACCTATGGTAAGAAAAGTGTTTAGTGAATTGGAGATTGGTGTTATTCACTCATTCTCAAAGCTTAAATATGGTTAAGTTTTTCTTTCTGAGAATGCAAGGTAACCTTGTTCACTAAATTGTGAGATAAAGCCTGAGTTTAAGTTTGGTTTTCTGAGAATAAGAGATTTCTTTTTTCACTAATTCTCTAAGTAAATATTGAGTTAAAAGGGTCATTCTGAGAATTGGTGAAGTCTTCAATCGCTTATTCTTCGAGTTTAATCATGATTGAATCAAGTACTCCAAGAATGTGAGGTTGCCTTCAGTCGCTGGATATCTGAGTTTGGTGGGGTTTAGTGTGAGCTTTAAAAGGTTGCCCTTGAACCATTAATCATCTTTGGGATCAACGGTAGTCATGAGATCTCAAAGTAAAGTCAGGAGTTAAGAAATCCTTCTGAGACTTCACAAATAGCCTTCTCGTTGGATCTCCAACCTTAACCTTGGGTCGACAATTTTTCTAAGATTACGAGATCCTTTGTTCGCTTGATCTCTAAATTGTATCTGATTAAGTTTTCATGATTATGAGCCATTGCAACATGGAGATAAGTACTTTTCCAAGTTGGAAAGGGTAGAAAGCCATCCAATCAAGTTTTAATGGAGTTTTTGTCAGTAATTAAGGGTTTTAATGCAAAAAGCCATAATCATTTCTCTCATGCCCTGTTTTTGTTTTTTTAAATCATTAGTCAGCATCCACGCTATGGCTAGCCTAATTTGAAAGTTGGAAATGTGCAAAATTGAATATTGAAGTGACTTTGCAAGGATTCATTGTGATTTAGCCTCTATTCACATTCAATTCTCAAGGTTATATAATCAGGACCTCATTGATTTCTATACTGGAAGTAATTATGAAGCTAATTGAGAATTTTGGCGTTGAGATTGTAGAAGTGAAGAAGTGAAGTTGCAAAGCTGTGGTATCTTCTTTCTTGATAGAATGAGTCATCTAAAGGTAGGTGCTATGTCTTCTAGTGGAGGTGTGAAGGAGCAGAGCGAAGAAGACAAAGGAAAGATGAATTATTCTGATGAATTTATCAGGTTGCTACCTGGTACAAACCAAAAAAAGAAATCCATTGACACAGCCTTTGAAGATATTATGGACAAGTGCAGAGATCGTACTATGCCTGCAGGATCAGGTTACACCATCTTCACATATTTCTATAATAATAGGTATAAAACAATTCTAATCTATAATGCTTGGGCTCTAGGGATGGCTAAATTGATTGTGCCTAATGTTTTCCTTGATGTTGACCTAGTTATTGTATTAGCAAGGCTTTATGACCACATTTCAAAGACTATTAGGCAAGAAGACCAATCTATTTTCCTTACCTTAGATCGGGGATCCTTCATGAGGGCTTTTGACTTTTATGCTTCTTCTTCCACTGAGATTGACCTGAGAAAAGAAAGAGAAAAGTACGCAAGTAATATTGGGTCTATTAAGAGTCAAATTGTTAGGCACATGCCTAAACAGGGTAAATACATTGCCCCTCTTCCTGAAAAAATGAATGCTCCTTATCTATTTTCATCCTTGTGTAACTATATGAAATTCTTGTGTCATGGGTTGTGTAGGGTTTTGGGAATAGATGGGGATGAGGAAAAATTGCCTGCTGAGTTGTTGATGATAATTCTAGATATTCAGAACTCGCACTCAAATAGTGACTGTGATTACATCCAGTATGTAATTGATAGGATTCATGAGGGTTTGATATCTATCAAAGAAAATAAAAGACCTATCAAGTTTCTGCACTATTCCCTTCTCATGCACTTGATTTTATTCCACCATATCAATTCCTTTGATGCTAGGATGTTAAGGTTAAGAACTACCTTTAATAACCAGCCAAGCCCATTGCACTACTAGTTGAGGGCTTGGAATTACACTTCCAACAAGTGCAATTTTTCCATCTTTTAGAATTAATTTGTTCATCTGATTCTTGGAATGTTGGGTACAAATGTTGAACGATTATCAACAAAGATTTTGAGATTGCTTAGGCCAAGTTAGTTTGAGGATAAGTGGGAAGGAAATCATAACTAAGGAGATTTCTACCTTGGGGATGGTCACACAATTATCAGGGTTTATGGTTACCCTCAACTCCCACATTTTTTACCTAGATTTGTGCCTCCTAGAGTTGCCATGATGGAATTTATATGGAAATTAATGTGGAGTGATAAAGAAATCCTTGCAACTCATAGTAAGGGAACTTTTACACCGAGGTAGTTCAGAGTGGGTAGTTTTTTAATTGGAAAAAGGGCTTTGGATAAGGTTAGCATTTGGTTATATCATTTCAAGATGTCTTCAGCCACTTGTAGATATGTAGACTTTAAGGATTTCATCAGGGTAGCTAGGATGACTCTAATTCCAAGCATTGGAACAATTAAGGAGCATCAAGGATTGGATGAAGAAGATATGATAAGAAATATCTTGGATTTTGATGAACAAAGGCTAAGATGGAATAAATATTTTGAGTTAATTAATATTGAGGAAAGGCTAAAGAAGGTTGGTATTCCTTTTGGTGGCTGTTTCCCTGAGCTTTCATTTTTGCAAAGAATGGAGAAGATGATAGAGATGCATGGCACCTTGTCTAATTAGTTAGAAGGGATGCTTGAGGAAAAGTTGGATGTCCCTAGGGATTATTTAACCTCTAAACTTGAGGAGTACACTGATGGGTCTCAAGAAGGTAGTAGCCCACCTCAGGGAGAGGATATACAAGTAGTTGATTTGACTCAAGATAAATAGGAGGAGGGGGATACTTCTGAGCCACCTTTGAAAAAATAGAAACTTGAGGTTGGTAAACCTTCAAAGGAGAGAAAGCAAAAGAAGGTAGTTGACATTGCTTTAGCTCTTGTGCCTAGAAATAGGGCCTATCACCATCAGATGAGAAAGGCCATTAGGGATGGAAAGAAATTTGTAACAAAGGAAGAAGGGGATATGCCCTTGTTGTTAGGAAAGGATGAGAGAGAGCTCTTCCAAGAAGAGTTTCTAGATGATGAGAAATTTATAAAAAGTAAAGAATTTAGAGATTTCCTTATCTGGAGGAAACATGAGGAGGTGAAGAAGTCTTTACCAGAAGGCATGCAACCAAGTGAAGACATAATAAGGGCCTTAACATCATATGATCCCAATCTTGAAAGAATAGCTGTAGAAGAGGCTAGAGAAATGGTTAAGTCAAGTGATATGCTTTTAACTCTTGGATGGGACTTGACATTTTCCTTCATCATAGATCAAATTAGAAAGTAGCCTGAGGGTATGTTGTCCTATGAATTTTAGATTGATGATATGATCAGGGGAAGTGGCTATGACCCAAAATCTCAAGAAGTTTCTTTATGGTGTCTAGCCCCAAGAACTCAAAAGCCATCTTTCGTGAGCATAAAAGAGAAGATGGAGGGAGACACAATAGTCTAGACTGTGCAAAATACTTCTAATCTTGAGGTGTCAAAGGCAGTTGTACACCTTGCCCACCTTAATGAAGCTAAAAATATCCAACTATCAGAGAGGTATGATAGATTGTTTGAAAACACAATGAAGGAGGCAAAGGATAGGGATCTACAACTTATGATGGTTAAGAAATTGAAGGGTGATGTTGAGGATTTAAAGGTGAAACTTGAGGAAGCCTCAAAGGTAGTTCCTCCCCCTACTTTGCAAATTGAGGCCCCTCCTTAGACAGATACAAAAAATCTTGATAATCCTGCTCAGGATTTAGAGAAAGTAAGTTTGGATGCATCCTTGGATACCATAACAAAGATTGTGCAATATAGGCAAGGTGGAATAAAGGAAAGGATGGAGTCAGTCCATCAATCAGTCAATCTATTGTACTAGGCCAATGATAAGGTGAGTGAGTCACTGATCACTTTGGAGCCCCTATAGAGTGTATGGTCAGGGTGGAACATATTGTTTGATAAGATTGACGGTTTGTAGGAATATAGGTTTGATATCCTTGAGATAGTGACTAAATTATTTGAAAAGATTGGTTTGGTAAGTGCTATCTCAAAAATTTTCAAAGGAAAGTCTAACCAGATAAAAGCCAAGTTGGCTATGTTTGATAGGAACTATAGTAAGTACTTGCCTTCAATGTACGATGATAATGGAGGTATAATCAATATAAATGAGTGGAAGGCATCAATGGATCAGTTGGTAATTAAACATGATGCTTTCCTTAAAAGTGACAATGCCTTAGACTTGGAAGGATGCAATGGTATTATTGATTGTTTATGTAAAGTTGAAAGTGATTGCATATGGTTTGTGGTAGAAGCTAAAATTATAATTGAATTCATGTGGGACCAACAGATCAAGTCACTTCAAGAATTGTAGGCTTACAATTGGCCATCTGATGATGATGTGGCAGCATGGGACAAAATGAGAAAGAAGAAAAAGAAGAAGCCAGTTGACCAGGTGATAGAAGAGGAAGAAGAATAAAGTACATAGGGCACCTGATCCAAAATTTGAGGGAGAGAATGTTTCAAACAAAGGATGATGTAGGTTAGCCTTTAATGGTGGTCATCATTCATGCAACTACTTATGTAACTTCTCTAAAATATCTTTAGGCAAAGGTACCACCTATAAAGATGCTAAGTAGTTGAGAACTACTTTCTATTGTTGTAGTCACTATCTTTTTGTACTTTTTTGTCTTTAGTGCAAGTCATTTTCCTAGCCATCCAAAGCTTATTGCATCCTTTTGGGGATTCCAAGATGGTTAGAGGTATAAGTAGTAAGTTTAGTCTCTTTTTGGAGGTGGATGTTTTTGTAAAGAAAGACTAAATACATAATCTATTTTCTTTGAAGTTTTCATTGAAATTGTAATGGATATAGCTGAAAATTAATACAAATATATTGAATTTTCATTACCATCTCTAGTTGTCTTTATGTATGGATGCTTTGGATTTATTATGCATTAATTAGTAAGACTTTTTAATGTATTGTTCACAAGGTGAATATAGGGGTTGAACTCAAGTTTCTTTCAAGGAAAGAGTAAACCTTCAGGGAGGTCTCTGGGATTTGAGAATCTATGCATGAATCTAATGGCAGGGTTGGGAATTGGGAGAATGAATTGTTAGGCAATTTATTTGAACTTTAATATTTCTGTGTTAGTAGGATTTTGTAGATATTTGGTTTTGACTCTAGCCCAATGAATAAGGCACTAGTTTAGTCTAATTTACAGCTGTTCACCATCATTTTATCAAGAAACTATATCCATTTACTTATATGTTTATGAGCTGTATTGGCTATGTCAAGTACATAGATCAATTTTGTTATGCTTTGTAGAAGCAATTGAATGGTAAACCCACCTGAGTTTTATGCTCAAAGTGAAGAAGGCTCAAAGCCTTAGTACCTTAGCATTTAAATTATGCTAGATGTAACTATTGGGAATGCATGAGTCATAAGTTCAGTGAATTTCTGAATATTTCAACCATCTGTGGGTTTAAGTTCTTACAATGTGTATTAATATTGGATTTTTTGGTTGTTGTGGTTGATTGTCAGTATATGTAGCATTAAGTTGGATTTTAAGAATTGTTACCAGAGCTTTGGAGTTTTTCCATTTTACTATAATATGTATATTTACTAGTACTCATATTATGACAATGGCCTCAGTTATTCTTTTTACCCAACTTTTTTATTTAAGCTTAGGATTATGAGAGCACTTTGAGATTCCATTTATGATGCTATGGTTTTGAGAACTAGTGAAAGTTCCTTAAGGTTTGGGAATGTAATTTGATCATCATGATTTTATGAGACATATGTGATTATTGGTGAGTTATGAGCCTAGGGGAAGTTAAATAGGTGCATATTAGGGGAGTGGCTTACAATAGGGGTTTGGAGGCCAACATGGTTAGTATCAGGATAACATATTGTAAGTGATAACTTAATAATAAAATTTGAGGATAAAATTTAAGATTAGATTATTTATGATGCATCACCCATGCCTTGAGTTCATGTATAGGTTAAGGATGAGAATGGGATGATACCTAGAGAGTAGGTAGGATTATAACTTCTCATCTTCATGAGAGGGTATTCTCATTCATTCATGGTTCCAATTGAGGGTCTAGGATCTAGAGAGACTAGTCCACGATAACTCAACTAGGTGATGCTTGAGGGTCCAGGGTCTAGAGAGGCCAATACAAGGTAACTCAATATGACCATGTGATGACACTCCCATAGTATGTAGTCTAAGTCTCCTCTATAGTTTCTAGATTTTTATTTGTTGGTTGGTATTTGGTATTTGGTAATTTGTGGTTAGTATTTTGTATTTGGTATTTTTTGGTTGGTATTTTGGTATTTTCTATTTTGTTTTTATTTGGTGTTTTATAATTATTATTTTTGTTTGGTATTTTTTTATTTGTTCTTTATCTTTCATTTGTGTACCCTTGTGTTGACCTATGACCTATAGTGTGTCTCGATCATACTTATTTTTCAACTTGAACCTTGCATCCTTGTACCTTTTCTTTAGCCTATCTTGTGTTTTCTGTGGGCCTGATAATATCTCCTCAGTATGGTGGGAGAGGACTTCTTGGTTCTATGTGGTCAGGTGATAGTTATTATTTTACCATTTGACATCCCAACATTTGTGATTGTGTTGGATGATATTTGTTTCTATTAATCTTATGTCTCTTCATTTAAGGCTTGTTCATATCTATCTTATGATATTTATATTGGTAGCTTATATCAATGTATAAGGTGTGAGATCTTTTAGGATGTTGTTGTATGCAATAAAATAGTAAGTCTAACAACACAATGACAAGTTAGAGCTTTCAAAAAACTAAAATATAGAAACACTAAGATTAGACCATAAAAATAACTCAAAAATACATGAAATGAAAATCTTACAACTCAAATAAGATCCTTTTGTTGTGTAGATTTGGTCCAAGATGAGGAATGTGTGCTCAATTATCACTCAAGCTTTAATGAAAATGGATAAGGAGGGATTGTAGAAGGATTTTTGCACTATGATGGTATGTTGAGGGTTTTTGGTGCTCAAAATAGCACTATAACTTTTCTTATGTTGATGGATGAAAATGAAAGAGTGAAGGGTTCAATTTATAAGCAAATGGAATATGGGATGGATGATCAAGATGAAACCCAAGGAAGGGTGTAGATCTATTTGAGAAAGGGCACATGGATTGTTCTTTCTGTAATTCCTCTTATTGTTACAAGTGTCACAAGGAGGGATGTTTGGAAGAATGGGTGAATGTGACCATTTTGGGAGATGTGAGAGGTGACATATGTGTAAGAGATGGGTAGAGTGTGTATGAGGAATGTAAGAGCATTTAAGGTTGCAATTTAATGCACTTTGGTTGGGGAGTGGGGGATGTGACATGAGGGTTGACTTGAGTTGGATTAGGATTTGTTAATCTATGGATTATGATTGTGCCAGTGTTTAGTGGGTGATTAGGTTTGGATTAGGGGGAAAGTGGAAGAATTAGGAGGATGTGATGGGAGGATAGAGAATGGGTGGAGGGTTGGATATTCTAATCATGTGTCATTAGCTAATTAAGAAATATTAGCATGTGTGAATGGGTTGGGTTGGTTGGGTTGGAATTGGGAGTTAGATGGTTGGGATAGGTTAGGCTAGGGGTTGAAGTTAGGGGCCATGTGATCTAATGATTTAAATAAATTATTTAATTTCAAGTGGGAGGAAAGAGATTTATGAATTAATTTAAATAGATAAATATATTTATTTAAATTAATAGAGGAAGGGGATTTCATTAATTAACTAGTTATGGGTTTCCATTAGATAAATTGGATTATATTTAATTAATTAGATTAATTAACTAGGGGGTGACATTAATCAACTAAATAATGCATGATTATTTAATTGATAATGTGAGTAAGATGACAAAATTTATTTAAAATAGTTAATCAAATTTAGGTGTCTACATTTTTCCCCTCTTTGAGATAGTAACAACCTACATCCCCTCATGGTGGGTGACTATAGGATAAAAAGTGTTCAGGAAATATGGGATATGTGTTAAGTAAATGTTGTAAGTTCTTACGGTTCCTCACTATTGAAAACAATGTTAAGACTAAGGTTTAGAGCACGTGGGATAGAATAAATAAAGTATAAAATGCCTCTTGCATCCCGTCACATGATGAAGTGTCTCAATAGACGGAGATGCAAAAATCTAGGATGTAGATAGATGTAAGGAAAATATCACCCCACATTCCAACAAGTGAAAGATAATAATGTGAATGATATAATGGATTGAGGGGTAAGACAGAATGAAGTATGAAATGCCTTCCACATTCCCTTGTGATGTCAACAAAATGAATGAAGATTATATTGTTGGATTGCGGGAGGTGAAGATGTTGTGAAAAATTGATATACAAAAGATAATATCAAAATGATTTTTCTATAGATAGATATTATTTAGGGGTGAAATGGATACTAATGAATCTAAACATATAAACTATGTCAAATGAGCTCATTAATTAACCATTCCAATGCTAACACTCAAAATAAAAGAGAAAGAGGGGCTTCAAAACATAATTCTCAATACAACCCAAGTTAGATTAGCAAAACCCAAGAAGATGAAGGGACGCAATTACTAAACCTAAATTATATCAAGGAAGTATGAAAGAAAGTACTCTTTCATGCAATGTAGGATTTGATTAAAGATGTGTAAATGCAAATGTGAAATTGAAATAATTGATTTAATGATAAAATTAAGATAGATCTAGATGCTAAGTTTTGCAATTAGCCCGATTAAGATATGAAAATAGGTCTAGACTAAGAAATGAAATGAAGGATAGAGTACTCACCATGAAATATGTAGAGGAATATGCATTTTTTCTTTGAAAACTACATATCAAAACCTGTTCAATAGAACTTTCAACTGCAGATTCATGATCACAATAGAAAACCCATAAAAATGTTATTTTTATTAGACCTCTAGGAACAGGTCAACCTAGTGCAACATGTTTTGAACACTTTTCCACAAAGTCAATGTGCTCTGAACACATTATAGAAAAGTTGACCTAAATTATTTGGGAATGTCTCGACAAGTAGTTTATAGATATGTGGTTATAATTCTGATACCCTGCTCCTACACATAGAAAATCTTATTTTTTGGGTTTGTGTGAGGGCTTGCCTTGGTCAAACCCTAGATTGAGGAATCAACCTTGAAATTGAGATCTAAATGTAATCATAAATAAAATTATAACTTAGGATTTAATTTATCAAATGAAAGACACAATTACCTTTCTAGATGAAATTTAGTTCGATGTGTGATCAAGTATGCAAATGTAATAGCCTTGACTCAAAGAAACTAAAAGGAAATCAAAGAAGTCAAAACCTCATTTATAGGAATGTATATGATATTTCCATGAGGAAGGATAAAAGAACTTGAATTATTTTTAATGATGGATCTCCTCCTTAGAAGCCAAATTCCACTACCACCTTGAAGGAAGAAGCTTGATGCAAGAAGGAAATTCTTGAATTTGATGAATGCTTGAAGATGCTTCCTTGAAATCTCATGAACGCATGTATGATTTCTCTTTATTTATTGTAGAATGATGATGTGGGTTTATGGGGATTGAAAAAAAATTCCCAAGCCTTCTTATATACTAGTTTTTGGAATTGAAAAAAAAGAAGGCCGACGAGGGAGAAAAATAAATCAATTGGCAAACCTGAGGCACTTCGGGCCCTGTAATTAAATTTCCTCAAGGAAGAGGTTAAATTGGGTCAACCTCTTCTTGGAATAGGTTTTCCTAGTTGACCTATTCTATAATAGGTCTACCAAGTCAACCTTTTCCCAAGGGGGTTCTCAGAGAGGGGTCTTGAAGGCCTCAGAGAAGGTGCAAAAAGAGTCAGGGGATGATGAAACCACTAGAAGCTATGTTTGAAAAGGTGATAAAATAGAACCTAAAGGAATATTCCAAATGATGATAGAGAGAGAGACCAAAACCACTCTAAGGAGGGATAAATAGTCTCAAAATGAAGTGTGTCCATTTTAAGATGGTAAATTTAGCCCCTACATTAGCAAAAGTATGAGGCAAGTCATACTCTCGATAAAGGAAAAGGGAGAAGAGAGACAATTTTACAATGAGATAGAAGATCACCAAGTCTAAGGACATGAGCCCCCAAACATAGGATCCTAACTCCATTCCCATGTATAAGAGAATAAATAAAAAATAAAAAGAAAACATTAAAGGAAAAATAAAGCCAAAAAAAATGAAGGAAAAAGAGAGCCAAACTAAAACAAAATCAAAAGACTCAAAATGGGTTAGTACTAAAACCCCAAATCAACTAGTGAAAGAGACCTCAACTAAAGAAATGTCTCACCCACCAATATCATATTTGGGAAGCTATCACAAAGCATAAGGGATCACATAGGAAAGGAAAGAGAACCACAAAGGATTACATCCCTCATGATGCTATCATGTTACATGAAAGTATAGAGAGAGAGATAGGTTTTTTTGGCTTACTATGAATCACAAAAAAAGAAAAAAAATGTAGGATCAAATGATCTAGCAAGTTTGTAAACCTAGTAGTCAATCATGTCCACCCGTCGATAGATTTTACATGCATGTGTGTGTGTGTCCATCCATGGATCAATTCATTTGTATCACCAAAGAGTTTAAATATGTATGTGCTATCTTTGGTTGGACAAGGGTCCGTTATCCATAGAGAAAATATGTATGTGTGTTTCCCTAGGATGCATAAGTTTCACTGAGTCTCATTGGGGAGTGGCATGTAAAACAAAATGCAAATGCATCCTTGGGATGAAGAAGTGTCACTAATACCTTCTAGGGAGTGGCATGCTTCAGTTTACAAGTAAAAGCGGATAAAAAAAAGTAAACTATAGTACAAAGAGGGTGTATGTATTCCCCATCCTTATGATGACTATGTAGCCATATAAATCATAAGGACAAGAATCAAGAATAACTACTTCTATAAAAAAGGACATATCCTTTAACAAAAATGTATGCCATAAAAATAGCGAAGAGTGTTGACTCTTGTAAGCTAAGAAAATATATCAATTATGAAAGGATGTGTCTCTTATGAGAAGAAACCCTTGAAAGGAAGAGATCTTGTTAGAAAGACATCTACCTTCCAAAGGAGTGTCATGGAAAAAGATAAAAACTTAAAGACAAAAGAATGGGAGAGGAATCAAGAATGCACCTATTTGTCCCCCTATGCATAGGTGGAACATGGATCCTTGGATGAATGATGACAAACTTTAAATCACATATTAATGGAAAATGTTTATAATTGTGTGTGTATTTTTAACACCTTCATGAAATTAGGATCATTAACTAAAATTATAAGAAAATACAATACAAATTTAAGCTAAGAATTGAAATTAACATCCATGACATCTCTTGGTTCTCTATCTAAGCTTGGTAAGTAGAGCTCTCAGCTTAATCTCTACTAGTGACACTCCTAGAATGAGAAAATATGATAGTACTATGCTTAATCTAGCTCACAATTCTCCATTATGAAAAGATAAATTCAATGCTATTGCTAAATGCTCTCAATTACTCATAAAATGCCTATAATAAGGATGATTTGCTCTTAAATTCTCTTCTATCCTATTGCTCTCAAAATGACTCTTATTTATAGTAAATTCCCAAGGGTAAGGGGTAGAGTGAAGTAACCATGATTTAGCCTTGGTTGAGTCAAAAACTTAACAATGTTTTTAAATGGGGGGACAATTTAAATGTTTGTCTCAAAGCTTTGGACAAAAAGACAAAATTGAGTGGTTTAGATTCAAAGTTGAAATGTGTGATTGAGATTCAACTATTTTGAGTGATTTATGTCTCTTTTTTCTCAATTCTCATTTGTTGCTCAATTTTTGATTGAAAGATATTAGGATTAATTAAATTCCATTAATTAATTAAATTAGCCATGTAAGGGAATAGGTTCAATTTGATTTTTTGATTTAACAACTATACAACTAATTGATTAAAATCAATTATGTAGTGTTCTTCACACCTTTAAGCTTTGATTGAATTCTTTAATGTCCTCATTTGATTTTTCCTTTGATTTGATGATTTTGTCCAATTTGATTTAATAAATGTCCATTTAAATTTGATTTGATCCTTTTTGATGATAATTAGTGCATTTTGATTAAGATTTTGCAATTTTGTGATTTTAAAGCACTTGCCCATTTTTGAGTGTCTACAAATGCCCCTCTTTGAATTGATGTGCGAACAACATTGATTCAAAGAAAATTTTAGTCCTAATCACCTTTAGGTCCTGATTTACTGATTTACTCATACACCCATGATTTGATTTGATTGTTGCCTGATATGATATGCTTTTGATTTGATTTGATAAAATGATATGTGCCTCACTGATAATAGTTCACTGATTTTGATGCCCTAGATTTAATGTGATGCCAATTTGATACTTTGATACCCCCTCAAAAATGAAACATATTGATTGCTTGATAGAAATTTTTTTGATTGATTTATTGATCCAATATGTTTTCATTTCTGAAAACTATTGATCATATGCCATGTTTCATAGTTTTCCCCGGTTGATTGATAGGTTGATATAATGACATAGGTCAAAGTCAATATTTTACCTCTAAATTAAGTCAAATTAGCTTAAATAGGTTGTAAAACCCAAATTTACTATTCATTTTCATTATTGACTATTGAGATTGTGCTCTAATCCTACATTGATTTTCACCATGGTTGTGCCTATTCATGAGCATCGATTTGAGAAAGGTCATCAGTACTAGAGACCTTTGGATTACGAACCTCCTATGAGTGATTTAAAACCTTTCCTTTTGCATTTATTTCTCTTTAATAGCATTTATTGCATTTATTTCTTATTGTCATAGATTAATTTTTGCAAAATGCCATGTAGAATAGATTAAATGTCATGTAGGTTTGTGAAACAATGCATCTGTGAATTTTAATGACACCTCTGCATGTTAAAATGCCGCTTAGAAACCTTTAAATGTCACCTAATCAAGTTAAAATGCCACTTATCACTAGGGTTTTAAAGCTAAATTAGATATGTTATTCTACTTGAGAAACCCTAGGTTTTTTATGACACATAGGCCTGATGAAGTAATACCTAGAGCTGTGAAATGATGCGTGAAACATTAACTGATGCGTGCTAATAATAAAATGCCATGTGTGATCTTTTCTTCACTGCATAAGGTGAAATACCACCTCCTAATAGGCAAATGACACCTGTAGGATTTTTTTGAAATTTTTGCATCTCGAACTTGATTTTCTGATAAAAATTTGATGTCTCTGGATGATTGATTGAGTTTCCAAGATGGTTAGGTCTGTTGTAGTTAAGAAAAAAAATTGATTAGGATATCAAGATAATGATACCAATGAATGTTTGATTTGTCAATCTAATAGTGGAATATTGATAGGTAGGATTGATTGATCAGTGTGAAAATTCATAATTTGTTCTCAAGACATAGAGACACGAATAAATGGTACTAGGTTTGATAACTTTGATACTTTGATTAATTGATTGACTGATTGAATTAAGATAACTCATTGATATAGTACACTGATATGATTCCCTTGATTTGAAAAATAGGCACATTTTTGTAAGCTCTATATACAAATCGTTGCATCTTGGGTCCTGGATCTAGGTCAGGATCTTACTCCAGCAGAGTTTCATATTATCGAGATGTGTGGGCTATGTTTCCTTCTTGATATCCCATGGTTTTAGTTTAATTGTGGTCTCCTTACTACTATGGAAGAGCGGTGGCACTCCGACCACAATACTTTCCATCTACCTTTCAGAGAGATGACCATCACTCTAGAGGACATGTATCGATTGTTACACATTCCTACTCGAGGGGAGATAGTGCACTACTATTCAGTTTATGATAGTACAGTATGCAGATGGGTGTTTGGAGACAACACCATCAATGATGATACAATCATATGGGCTGAGTTCACTTCTTTTCCCATTTTGCTAGCAGTTCTAGGTGTTCTGATTAGCAAATTACTACTTCCCGATCGGCGAGGTCTTGGTTTCTCAGTTGGATGGGGCTAGATTCTCAAGGACTTGCTTGCATAACCTTAAAAATTTGATTGGTGTTCATGTGTCCTTACACATTTGTAACATGATTGGCATGGGGTGGTGTACAGATCAAGTGCTTCTTTGTCAGCAGGTGTTGTGATCCTTCAGTTGTGGGTGTGGGAGCATCTTCCCATCACTAGGCCCTTGTCAAATTGGATTTAGCATCGAGGTTTCCCTTATGTATTCTTATACAGTGACATGGATGTCTAGCATCATCTGGGAAAGTTAGAGTTTTGGTGCCATCAGATTGATGATCTTGATTGGGTCATTTGGTGACCATATCTTGGCTATGAGGGTTGGAGGGATGATGATGATGAGCTCCCGTATATATTTTCTCCTCAGTGGATGATTGGTAGAGCTACAACTGTGTTTGAGTGATTTTTCTTTAGCTAAGTTTATAGATAGTACAACAAGATACAAGATATGTCACAGGGTATGGCACTATATGCTAGAGTACAGGCAGAGCGATCCCTATGGGGAGCTCAAATTGATTTCCAGTTCGCTTGCGATTAGATTTCCCATATGATGTTTTGCAGATGGGATATGTTAGTGCACATTGTAGATGTTGGTATGTATCCTACGTATAGATATTGGTGGTCCTAGAATAGATTTATGAGATTCACAAATCTGGTGGAGCCTATCCCCGATAAAGATGAGCGATCCAAGGATGATGGGGATGATGGTGATGATGGTGCCAGACCTAGACAACACCGATGATTATGAACTTAGAGAGGACAAAGAGATCCTTAGATCATTGCTAGAGGATGGGATGGGCCAAGGGTGCGAGGTGGGCATGTCAGAGACAAAGCTAGGAGACAAGTTTGGCAGGATCAAAGACCTAGGTTTGTGCAACCTAGAGCACTAGTAGTTGATAGACAATAGAGACAATAGAGATAGAAAAGGCCTAAGACATAGGGACATGTGGATGCTACTAGATAGATTCTTGATGGATAGGATCCTTTGGTTTAGTTACAGCGGATTGCATTGGCTCAGTAGGACCGGATTCTGGCACAATAGGTGCCTCCATAGGCTCCTCAATCTCAGGACATGGGTCAGACATCACAAGCTACACCCAGTATGGATACTTTATCACATGATGTTCAGTCATTGCAAATAGGGTTATCATCTATTGTGGGTAGATTGGACTAGGTGGCTATGATGATGCAACAGTTTATGACCATTATGACTCAAAGGCCTAGTATTGCTAGCACGAGTAAGAATCCTCCTACAGAGGATAGGCTAGGTGATAGGGGTCTAGATGGATCAGGTGCAAGGGATGGATCATGTGGTGCAACAAGATCTTGATATTGTTGATTATGGATCTATTCCTTGATGATTTGTACCCTATTTCATGTTGTATTGATTAGAACTTGATGTATCACCTTATTGACATATTGTATCTTGCCATATTGATTTGATGGATCATTTGATGTCATGAACATTTATATGATGATATACTTCCTTAGTTCTCTAGATGTGTTAATTTGAGATCATCTTTATATGTAGTTATATGATGTTTTATGATGCATTTACTTTTGATTATGCTATGGATGCAATGTATCTCATGTATGATATAGATAGACGAATGCAATGATAATGCAACTTTGATATGTTTTCCTTCTTTTCAATGTATGGATGCAAAGATTTATTATGGATATGAATGCACCTATGTTTTGGAGTTTTGAATGTATGAAATTGTATACTTAACTACATGTATGAAAATGATGAATGATGAATGATTTTTTTCTTTTTCTTTTCTGATATAATGAATAATGATTAATGATGCAAAAGATAATCTCACATTATTTATTTGAACCAAGGATAAAACATTTAATTGAACCCCCCTTCTTTTAATGTTTTCACCAACCAAGATTATAAATGTACTCCCTTGCCCTTGGAAAAATAAATATAGACAAATGCACTTAATCTAACATGAAAATGCAATGCAATACAACTAAGTGTCACTAGCTTTTAGCAAAGAAATGCCATAGAGATAAATTTTCATCATTGAGCATTATGGAACTGGATAGTTAGTACAACCATCACTAACCACATCATGATGATATGAATACCACTTCTTATCACTTTTGGTACCCTCTTTGGAAACTAGTACAACCCTCACTAGTTGAATGATCAACTATGGGAGTACGAATACCAGTTTCAATGGATTCAATGTTGCAAGTGGATTTTGGTATTAAGATATAGAAGATCTAAATAGCCAAGGTATCTATTTGTGTAAACAAGCAAAAATCAATCCTCGATCTTATGTGATAGTCCTCGATGGTTCTTTGATGACCATGTCGTTAGACAAATTCTCATAAGTTGATGGATCTTCCTTAAGACAACCACTTAAAGGCAAGAAAAATATCATGCCTCCATCATGGCCAATCTAGTCAAAACATCATTGATTAGCTAAAAATATGTGATAAAAGTCAATTCAAGTAAAAGATCATCAAAAGAAAGCTTCAAGTGTTTTGCAATGTATCACGATTTTCAAAAAGAATTTCCAAACATTTCGATCTTTAAATTGTTGTCAATTTTTTAATCCCAAATAATAAAGTCAATGAAGGCTCAAGGATCAAGTTGTAGGATCAAAATACTTGGTTGTGAACAATGATATTCATCAAAGGTTCACCAAAAATCTCTTTCTTCTAAAGCTCTTATAATTATCTCTTTGATGTGACCGAATGTAGCACTATTGAATCCGTTTGTACCAAAATTCCAATCCTTTCTTGCCCCCAAGTGATAAATGTGATCATGCGACAAACTTAGGGCAATAGAAAATGCAACAATGCAACTGAATGGCTTGATTATGATTATGCATAAATGATGGATGGAATGAAGGTTTACAAGTGAGATGGTTGAAATGCAATATGTACCAATGTGAATTTTAGGAAAGACTTAAGTGAACAAAAGGCGCTTGATTGCCAAGTTTTCACCTTTTGGGTTTATTGCTTTTTTTTTCTTTTTTTGCTACCAAGGTGCCTATTGCTAGGTTTTCACCAAGGTACTTTTTCTTTTTTTTTTTTTCAAATGTTTTTGGTATTTTCAAGATCTCTTTTGACTATGTACAATAAATATGATGTCTCCCATCTGATACTCTTTATACTCTTTCATCTACCTCATGTATAGAACCTGTTTAGATGGATGCTATTGATAGGTTCTTGTAGCTCTTCTCCCTCAAAATCTGCTAATTTATAAGTTCCCATTCAAAATGAAGAAACAATGATGAATGAACTGTTGGGTATATTTTAGGTTTTTTGAGGTCTTTGCTTTTGGCCCTGTTTCAATGTCCTGGCTTATGAAAATGTCTAGTTTAGGGTTTAGAATTCCTTAAATTTTGTTGTAATTGTGTTAAAAAGAAACCTTGCCTTTGACATTTTTGTTTTAAAATGGTTTTTCCTTGGTTGGTTCTAAGTGAGCCCTAGTCTTTATATTTGCGCGTTACTTTTTCAGGTCACTTAAGTCTTGCTTTCTGCATGTGGTCATTCTCCTAGTCTTTGCTGAATTACATAATGTGTTTCCTTGTCTTTAAGTCTTTTAGCAAATTGGTGACTATGGTGAGTCCTTTGGTTATGTTTCTCTTTGGTCACTGAATCTCCCAACTCATTGTCATAGTTAAGTTTTCATCCAGCGATTCAGTGACTGTGTAGTCTCCTTTTCACTTAATGTCTAGCAGTTTCTTTAAATTATTTGGTGACTTGGCATAGCTATTATCTCTGGTTCTCAAAGTCAGGTGGCTAAGTTCAAGTTTTTCCACCGATCCAGTGAATATCATTGATTATCTCTTCATATGGCGGTCATGTTTTAATCTCACAATAATTGGGTCAAACATAAAATCATCTGGCGACTTAGCAACTGAGTCATGCTTTCATAATCTCTAAATTTGGTAGCTCTAACAATGAAATTCAGCAGAGGTTAAAGATTACTCTTGTCGCTTAATTTCAAGAAAAGGTGGTAGTGCCCTAAGTTGTTTAGCAATTAAGAAAATGATGTGTTCGCGGGATCTCAGGGCTAGTTAGTGAAGCTCTAAGTATTCAGTGACTTGGCAAACAAAGAAAAATTTAAGTGTGTTTTCAGTGGTCACCGATTCTCGTAATAAAAAGGTGATGGGCAAAGTCTTTGGGCATTTCAGCGACAGTCGTTGATTGTGTTGATGATCAATGGTCAACGCGTAATCTCAAGATGTAACCTATGGTATGAAAAGTGTTCAATGAATCAGAGGTAGATGTCATTCACTCATTCTCAAAGCTTGACTATGGTTAAGCATTTCTTTCTAAGAATGCGAGATAGCCTTGTTCGCCAATTCTCCAAATGAATGTTGAGTTAAAGAAATAGTTTTGAGAATTGGTGAAATCCTTAGTCACTAAATCTCTGAGTTGGGTAGGGTTTAGTGTGAGTTTTAAAAGATGTCCCTTGGATCGTTGATCATCTATGGGATCAACGGTGGTTGCAAAATATTGAAGTAAAGTCGTGAGTTATGAAATCCTTCTGAGATTAAGCGAATAGTCTTGTTGCGTGATCAGGTTTTAATGAGGGTTTACATCAGTAATTAAGGGTTTTAATGCAAAAAGCCATTATCATTGCTCTTGTGTCCTATTTTTGATTTTTTAAATCATCTTGTCAGCATCCACACCACGGCTAGCTCTGATTTGAAGGTTGGTAATATGCAGAATTCAATGCAAAAGTGACTTAGGCTAGATTTGGTATGATTTGGCAATCACACGCACACATTTTTTGAAGTATATAGACAAGACCACATTAATTTTTGTGCTCAGAGTTGTTCTAAAGATAATTGAGATTGTTGGTGTTGTAGCAGAGAGTGAGTAGTGCAAAAGTTACAGAGCTAAGAAATTCCTGTTCTATCAAGATGAGTCATCCTGCGATGAGTAGAGCATCATCTAGTGGGGCTGTAAAAGAACAGAGTAGAGAGGATAAGGGAAAGCTGAATTACTTAGATGAGTTCATCAAGCTTCTTCTTGGTTTGAGTCAAAACAAGAAGGCCATTGACACAACATTTGAAGATATCATGGACAAGTGTAGGGACCCTATTACTCTTGCAGGTTCAGGTTTTACCTTGTTCTCATACTTTTACAATAATAGGAGTAAAGCTATACCTGTTTGCAATGCTTGGGTGTTGGGAATGGAAAAGCTAATTATGTCTGATGTTTTTTTAGATGTTGATTTAATTATTTAGTTGGCTAGGATGTATGACCCCATTTCTAGATGTATAAGGTGTGAAGACTAGTCTTTGTTTATCTCCTTGGATACGGGGTCTTTCATGACAACCTTCGACTTCTTTTCCTCTTCCTCCACTAGAATTGACTTAAAGAAGGAAAGGGATAAATATGCTAGTAATATAGGGTTAGTAAAGAGCCAAATAGTCAGGCATATGCCCAAGCATGATAAATACATAGCCCCTTGTTGGCAATTTGGCTGAAGTAAGTACATAGATGTTGTCATTATGGTAACATATGATCCACATGAAGAGTACAAAGAAGTTAGAGAAAGTATAGTAGAGCACACTTGAACATAGAATCTATGATGACTAATGATGACCCATCTTAGAGTGCAAGTCATTATGACATGTACGGAATTAGTTATGATAGTTTTACCGAAGACAGTGCGAAGCCAACATGATAGGATATGAAGGTAGAATTAGTAAAGAGTTAAGGGATTATTTTGTTTATCAAAATAATGAATTAAAAATATAAAGGGATGACATACTAGATGTTTAATCTTGGATAAAGATATATGGAAGATGACCATGTAAAGTTATTAGCCTTAATAACTTGTATAAATTGTAAAGGAAGTTATGTTAGAAAGGGTAATTGAAAAGTGATATAGAAAAAGATAATTGTAATGATGTGAATGTAGAATAGTGAGAAGACATTGATGTAAGAAGCATAAGTTTATGTATCTAAATCCACTTTTTTAATCAGTGTATACATTGTACATTACTTGTTTGGGTAGTGGGCTCATCTGGTAATCAGTTTTTGTATTGACAACTCCTAACAGGGTTGAGGCTTCTAACAAGGCCTATAGTCCTTTAATCAGCACTGATACACTATATGATTGTAATAGACTCCTAATAGGGTCAACATCCTTAACAAGATACTTTTGATTAGTGGATCTTTGTGGGTACCATCCCCACTGGGGTTTTCCCTTGGCCAGGGTTTCCTCAAGAACAAATAATGTGTTATGAGTTCTTTGATGTTATTGCTATGCATGTTATTTAGTTTCTTATGTTATACATGTGTAAAGATAATCTATTATATCCATAATTGGGAAAAAGATAAAGTTTGTGGAATACTGATTCACCCCCCCCCTCTCAGTATTCCCTATTTCTATAACCCCTCTCCATCGGGTATGAATGCCCCTTATTCATTTTCATCCCTCAATCGTTATATGAAACTCTTGTGTCATGGGTTGTGTAGGGTTCTTAGAATAGATGGGGATGATGAGAAATTATTGGATGATCTTTTAATGATCATTTTGGACATTTAGAACTCTCACACTAACACTGATTATGATTATATCTAGTATATAATCGAGAGGATGCATGAAGGGTTTATGTCTATCAAGGAGAAAAAAGGGCCTATTGGGTTCATGCATTACTCCCTTCTTATGCATTTGATTCTTTACCACCATGTTAATAAGTTTGATGCAAGAGTGTAGAAGATTAAGATCCATTTTAAGGACACTCCCAACCCAGTGCAGTATTGGTTGAGTGTTTGGAATATCACATCCAATGAGTGTGACTTTTCCATTTTTTAGAATTACTTTGTCCATCCAATTTTTGAAATGATAGGCACAAATGTTGTGAGGTTGCCAACTAGGGTATTGAGGGTTTTAAGACCATTGCAGTATGAGGACAAATGGCCAGGAAACCATAATTGGGGAGATTTCTACTTGGGGGAAAAGTCCATAGTTATTAGAGTATATGGGTGCCCTCAGCCTCCACACCTACTTCCAAGATATGTACCTCCTAGGGTAGCCATGATGGAGTTTATTTGGCAATTAATGTGGATAGACAAAGAGCACCTAGGACCTCATAGTAAGGGTACTTTCACACCCAGGCAATTCAGGATTGATAGCTTTTTGATTGGAAAAAGGGCACTGGATCAAGTTAGTAGCTGGCTCAATCATTTCAAGTTGATTGCGGGTACCTGTCAGTATGTTGATTTTGAGGGTTTCATCTGAATGCCTAGGATGACTTTGATTCCTAGCATTGGAACAATTAAAGAGCATGAGGCCCTTGATGAGCAGGATGTGATAAGAAACGTGATAGAATTAGATGAAGCAGGGAGAAGATGGAACAAGTATTTTGATTTACTGGACATAGAGACTCAATTGAAGAAGGTTGGAATTCCTTTTGGTGGCTATTTCCCTAAACTCTCATACTTGCAAAGAATGGAAAAAATGATAGAAATGCATGGAACCCTATCTAGCTAGTTGGAAGGGATGCTTGAGGATAAGTTAGAGGTGTTGAGGAACTATTTCACCTCTGAACCTGATGAATTCACTAATGATTCACAGGAGGCTAGCAGTCCACCTCCAGCAAGGGAAGGACCAATTATTGACCTAACCCAAGATCCAATAGAGGTGGAGGCTATTTCAGAGACACCATTGAAAAAATAGAGAATTGAGGTTGGTGAACCTTCTGAGAAAAAGAAACAAAAGAAGGTGTTGGATAGTGCTTCAATCCTTGTGCCTAGTAAGAGGGCCTACCACCATCAGTTGAGAAAGGAAATCAGAGAAGGAAAGAAAAGGCTGACACAAGAAATAAGGGACTTGACCTTATTGTTAGGACAGGATGAAAGAGAACTATACCAAGAAGAATTTCTCAATGATGACTAGTTTATCCAAGGCAAAGAATTTAGAGATTTCCTTATCTGGAAGAAACATGAGGAAGTGAAGAGGTCCTTGCTTGAAGGTATGGAACCAAGTGAAGAGACTCTTAGGGCTCTTGCATCATATGATCCCAGTCTTGAGAGGATCATTGTGGAGGAAGCAAGAGAAATGGTTAAAAAAAGTGGCATGCTTGTGACTCCCAGATGGGATTTGACTTTTGCCTTTATCATTGACCAAATTACAAAGTAGCTAGAGGGAAGCCTATCTTATGAGGTTCATATTGATGACATGATTAGAGGGAGTGGTTATGACCCCAAGTCACAAGCTGTAGCACTTTGGTCTTTGTCCCCAAGAACTCAGAAGGCATCTCTAGTAAGCATTGAGGAAAAAATGGAAGGTAACAAGATTGTCTGGACCACCCAAAACACCATTGATCATGAGGTGTTGAAGCCAGTAACACATTTGGCTCACCTCAATGAAGCTAAAACTATCCAATTGTTGGAGAGGTATGATAAGTTGTTTGAGAACTCAATGAGGGTTGCAAAGGATAGGGATTCAAAACTTATGTTGATCAATAAAATGGAAGGTTGATTGGAGGAGTTAAGGGCAAAGCTTGAAGAAGTAGTTAAAGTAGTGCCTACCCTACCTTTGCAATTTGAAGCCCCTCCTCAACCTGAGGCTGAGATCTCTAACCATACAATGGAAGATTTAGAGAAAATAAGGCTAGAAGTAGCCCTGAAAACTATGACTGATGTAGTGCAACATAAACATGACAAGATAAAAGAAAATATGGATTCAGTCCATCAGTGAGTCGTCATGTTATAGAAGATAAATGATAAAATAAATGAGTCATTGGCTACTTTGGAGCCACTTCATAGCATTTGATCCAGGAGGAGTTTGTAGTTTGATAAACTTGATAGTTTGCAAGAATATAGGCCTGATATCCCTAAGGTGGTAATAGAAGTTCATGAAAAGATTGGATTGGTTATTGTTGTTTCAAAGTTTTTCAAGGGTAAGTCCAATCAAGTGAAGGCCAAATTGGCTATTTTTGGTAACGATTATAGTAGGTTTTTACCTTCTATTTTTGCAAGTGATGGAGGTGTAGTCAATTTGGATGAGTGGAAGACATCAATGGACTAGTTGGTAATTAGGCAAGAGGCTTTCCTCAATGGTGATAATGTTTTAGACTTGGATGGGTGCAATGGAATAATTGACAGTTTGTTCAAAGTTGAAGGTGATTGCACATGGTTTGTTGCAGAGGTAAAGACTATAACTGATTCAATGTGGGACATACAAATCAAATCATTATAGGAGCTGTAGAGTTTCAGTTGGCCATCTGATAATGATGTGGCAGCTTGGGATAAAATGGCAAAGAAAAAGAAGAAGAAGCCAGCTGTCCAGGGGCTAGAGGCAGAGGAAGAAGAATAGAGCACACATGGCACCTGATCCAGAATTCCAGGGAGAGCATGTTTTAAACATAGGATGATGTAAGTTAGTCTATATTGGCATTCATCATTCATGCTACAAATCAAAGTAACTATTCTAAAATATATCCAGACAAAGGTGCCACTTGTGAAGATGCTAGTAGTTGCTAACTACTTTCTATTGATGTAATCACTATATTTTGATTTTGTACTTTTTGTCTTTAGTGCAAGTCATTTTCCTAGGCATCTGAAGCTTGTTGCATCCTTTCAAGGATTCCAAGATGGCTAGAGGTATATATAGAAAGTTTTTCTCTTTTTTCAAGGTGGTGGAAATTTTTGTAAAGAAAACTAAATATAGATTTTGACGTCTTTGGGATTTTGTGAAAATTGTAATGCATACAGCTAAAAATTAATACAAACATACTAAATTTTTGTTTCCATTTCTGGTTGTCTTTATGTATGGATGCTTTGAATTTCTTATGCATTAACTAGTAAGGCTTGTTTAATGTATTTTTCATAAGGTGAATATAGGGACTGAACTCGATTTTCTCTCAAGGAGAGAGTAAAACCTTCAGGGAGGTCTCTAGGATTTGAAAGTCTATGCATGAATTTGATGGCAGGGTTGGAAATTAGGAAAATGAATTGTTAGGCAATTTATTTGAATTTCAGTATCTCTATGTTAATAGGATTTTATGGATATTCAATTTTCACTCTAGCCCAATGGATAGGGCACTGGTTTAGTTTGATTTGCATCTATTCACCATCATTTTATCAAGAAACTATATCCATTTACTTTTATTTGTATGCTATGAGCTGCATTGGCTATGTCAAGTACATAGATCAATTTTATATTGCTTTGTAGAAGAAATTGAAAGGTAAACTCACCTGAGTTTTACACTCAAAGTGAAGAAGGCTCAAAGCCTTAGTACCTTAGCATTTACATTTTTCTAGATGTAGTTGTTGGGAATGCATGAGTCACGAGTTCAGTGAATTTTTGAATATTTCAACCATCTACAGGTTTAAGTGCTAACAAAATTGGCAACTCTATTGGGGATCTTGACAATGGCTATACTATAGACTTGTGCAATACCATTTGTTGTGTTTCTTGTAGACCAGTGTGTTATTTTGATTCCCACTTGTTCATGGGTGGCGACTCTAAAAATCTATGTTTACCAGTTGCTAGTATTTGTAAAATCTTGTTATATCTTGTTGTGACACACCATGAGTCGGCCAAGGTTTACTAGGTCTTATTTCAAGGATCACCCAGAGGGTAATATGGGTGATGAGCTCTATACACCTAGTGAAAAATAGTGGTCTAGGAGAAATCACATTACTACTAACTCCCCAGGACCTTCGAGAGATAGAATCCCTACACCACTTCCCCATGAAGCTTCTTCCTCTTTTGATGACCCATAACATGTTAAGAAAGTCATGCCTAGTGTTCATTTTCCCTCTCAAGAGGAAGAGATCATAGAAGTAGGTTTCTTCCTTGTGAGAGAAACCCTAAATCAACTGGGAGAAACTTCTGCTGTAGAAACTGCCTCGTATGATTCTAAAAAATTGAGAGAGGAAGTGATTGCTTTAAGAGAAAAGGAGAGTGAGAAACTATTAGACATTGCTAATAGAAGGAAGGCAAGGGAACAACAAATCTATGAACTGCTCATGGAAAGGAAAGATCTAATAAGAAAAACCAAGAAAAATGAGATCCAGGCTAAAGATCTAAGCCAAGATGTTCAGGGTTTAGATAAAAAAATTATTTGGTGACATGAAGATTCTAAGAAATTAGATTGAAGATGTTAAGCTTAACCATGATGAGTTTGAGGGAATAGGACATGTTCTCTGGTAATTGCACCCATCTGAAATCTATAGGAACAAGGATATTAGAAATGCCATGAAAGAAATCCTTGATAAGGGAAAGCAAAAAATGGTTGGTGTGAATATTAGTGAGCCCAAGAAAATTGTTGTTATTCCTAGTGTACCTTCCCAAGCAAGCATAGATTTGGAAAAGGCTAGAAAAGATAAAGAGGATTTGGCTCTTCAGCTTGACAAATTAGAATTGGAGGCTTCTGTAGATGAGATGAAGAGAAAGATTTCTTTCCTACATGCCAATATGAACACATCTGATAGTAGCTCTGTCCCTATCATCTTAGGAATGATCCCACCCAATCAGCCTTGTAATTCACTTCTGAATCCTCAAGCCTCTCATCCTGGACAAAATGTACCTGGATGAAATTTGAATACTAATCAAGTTCCCCTTATAGCTAGTGGTGCGATGGGAAATGTACCTTGTCAAAATGTTGGAGCAACCCCTTTGCTCCAAAAAAATTTCCAAAGGAGACCAGTTCATTTGGATAGGTATAGGCCTTTATTCTTTGATTGCATCCCTGGTCAGCCTAATGCTATCCCTAATGAGATTAGAAAGAAAATCCCATTATTCACTAGAAACAATGTCATTACCTCTGAAGAACATCTGAAGTTTTTCACAGATAAAATTAATGATTATGAGATTGAGCATGAAGATGTTATAATGAAGCTCTTTGTTTAGTCATTGGTTGAAGATGCTAGGGATTGGTATAGGGGTCTGCCTGAGAATAGTTTTGCATCTTGTGATGAGTTTGTTAGATGTTTCAAGGAGTAGTATGTAGAACATGTGAATTCAAGTTACATGCTCAATGAGTTTAACAATATAAAAAATCATTACAATGAGAGCATGTCAGAATTTAATAGTAGATTCCAAAAGGCTATGTACAAATTGTTTCAAGTATTGAGGTTGGATGATGCTGTTTGCCTGACCACTTATTTTAATTCTATGGATGGTAAAATGTCTTATCTCCTGAGAGATAAGAATCCTCGTACCCTAAGGGATGCCTTTAAATTAGCCATAAATATTGAAAGCAACTGAAAGGCATCTGGTCAAATGTATAAAAGAGATGAGGGTAGATTGTGGAAGGAAACTAGGCCACAACCTGAAAGACCATCCAAAGATGATGATAAAATGGACAAAGGAGATGGTATTACCAAAGACTTCCCAACAAAGTTTGAAAAGGGTGGTAGAAATTTTTAGAATTCAAGACCACCTTATCAAAGGTAGGATAGACTCCCTAATTTATGAGCTATGCCCTATAAGACAAATTGGAAAGATGGGAGGCATGTTCTTGATAATAATGAACCTTAAAAGGGAAGAGATACACCAGATCCTTTGAAGAAAAGCACAACACATAATTTGGAAAATACCCATTGGTGTGGGGCTTGTAACATGCCTCATTCACCATTCTAATGTGTTGTGGCTCAAGTCTTGAGAGACGAGGCCCATGACTCATACACAAGAGATTATGAAGAATCTAAAAAGCTTGCTATTAACATGTTTACTACTGAAGTAATGGGGGATCTTTTGTCTTCAGAGGATGAAGAGATTTGTCTTGATGTTGATCATAAAAGGAGGTTTCTCTCAAACTATGAACAACAAGTATTTACTCATTCTGATCATGATGAGTCTGATAATGACAATTGTAAAGCTCATATGGTAGAATTGGGGTAAGATGAAAAACAATGGAGAAAACCTAGTGATGAGGAAATTAGAATGCTAACTATGGCTACTATAACTCAAGCCAAGTCCTCATATAATTTGAGAAGTAGAAAGGTGGATACTAATCAAGGAGTCCCTAGGTTAGTATTTGTTAAAGATAACCTTCAGAATAAGGACTCCCCAAGGCCTAATGTTGTAAATAATAAGAAGGAAGGGCTTGCAACTGAAAAGAAAAAGAATGAGGAAATTATTATTGACAAGTGTAAAAGAAGAATTGGTAGGTCAAAAGATTGTTTTGATATTTTTGTTGATTCCCCTACTTTCAATATGAGACATGCCCTATCCCAAATGAAGGTTTCCATCACTTTACTTGAAATGCTAAAAATTGAGGAGCACAAGATAGCAACCATGGCTCTCATAAGTGAGCAAGGGGTATCTCCTGTTAGGCAGGGGAAGGGGATTTCAGTAGAAGAGCCTATTTCAATTGATAACATTTATGATGTGTGTGTTGGAAGTATTGTGACACAAGAGCCTTCTTCTATTGACCCTTTCTATGTTACACTAATTGTGAATAATTTTCTGCTAAAGGCCCTCTAACTTGGGTTCTACAGGTAACATAGAAAGGGTCAATTGTTCAACCATATAGGTGAACAATAAAACCCTAAAGCTATAAAGCAAAAAATAAAGCTAGGTTGCACATTATAATTAATAAATATATTAATTATAATGCACCTAAAAGATAGCTTAAGTAAATAGAGTAATAAATGACTTAATTAATTAAACCAAAGTGATTTAATTAATAAGCATAAAGTATGATTACTCTAACACCCCCCTTAAGCGTAGCTCAAGAGGGAAGCTAACCTATCATAGCTATGAAAGCAGAAAATGGGTCCCGGTAACAAGGCCTGATCAGGTACCTAGTACAAGAAATAAACTAGATGAAGGAAACAAAGCCTCCAATCTAGGGAATGTCCCAGAGAAAGGAACAAGAAAGAGCATGAAGCATCTTCGAAGCATGAAGCTGCAAACATTGTTAGAAGAAACTGCTGGAACCCCCACTAAAATAGTGCATGACCAGGTAGAGAAGACAAAGTCTGAAGAGCTGATCAATCAAAGAGGTGACCTCAAAAATAGGAATGAACGAGTGTCTATATAGTAGATGAACCATCTCACCGAAATGCATAGGTGCCTAGCCACTGCATCCGCCTAGTACATAGGAACAAAAATTGAATATGTAGATCACTCAACCGAACCAAGGAAGCAATAGAACCAACAGGTGAACCCCCCCATAATGCTGAACAAGGAGAGGGGTGACAGGAACACTAAAATGTAATGCCAGAAACATCTGCAAGAAGAAGAATCAGGAACACCAATAGTGCAACAGAAGTACAAGCACAGGATAAAGGGCGGTGTCATAGACACACATCATGGGCTAATGTCATGGAAGGTACACTCACTTGACAAAGGTGGATGTGCACAAAAGGCAAAAACATCATAACCCCCCATGGAACTTTATAACTGAGTGCGAGTACAAACAAACACAAGGTGCTCAAAATCCCAGATATGTAGAAGCAGACACTTTATCTCAGTGTGTTTACAGAAAAGAAATGCTACAGAAGAGAAGCATACAATGCTCAGAAGTTAGAAAGAAGAGTGAGCTAGAAGAATAGAAAAAGAGATCCCAGGACCTGTAGAACCCAAGTAATCCGCCAGAGTGTGAAAGTGAAAAACTTAGAGGAGAGAAAACCTGGAGTAGAATCTAGATAAAAGACCCCTACAACTGAATAACTCACAGAACCAGCTTTCCAATGATATATGGTGAGTCCAAAAAAGAGTCCGGATGAGCGAGATATGGCTCCCGAAAGGAAAAAAATAAACATCATCTTTGAAAGAAAAAAAACACTATCAAAATAGTAGAGATAAAAACTCTAACCTCCATAATTGGAAAGAGCTCGGAAAGAGCTTTCTGACGATATAAAAAAGTCCAAAAAAGACCTCCGTATGCTCAAGATATTGCAAAAAAGGCACGGGAGGGTTAGAAAGGCTCCACAAGAAGAATTTAGAGCCCCTGGGGCTGAAAAAATTGAGCCCCTGGGCACATGGCGCGCACAGGGGGCTGGAGCCAGAGCTCCCAGTCACCCATGTGACCGCCGCTAGGGCCCGCAGGGCTTAAAAACCTGTCAGGCGGCCGGCGGAGCGGGGCCGGCGGTGGCTCTGCAGCAGAGCGGGGGCCGCGGATGGATGTGAAGCCTGAGGGTAGAGTGGCCGGTGGGGGCGGAGTGGAGGGAGCTCAGTGGCCGGTGATGGGGGCAGCGGCGGGGGCCGCGGCAGTGCTTGCAGCTGCTAGCGGCTCGGTGGAGGCCGCGGGGTGGCACCCGGGTGGCCGCTGGGTGGCACTTGGGAGGCCACCCCCTGGTAAAAAATTTTTTAATTTTTTTAAAAAATTGCCGTCTCGATCCACATGTTAGGTCATACGGTCTGGTACCTAAAAAATTTTGCCTCAAATTGCAAAAGTGTCCAAAATGGACAAATTTTATATGGATTCTGGGGTTTTTGGGCCTTCTGGATGCAATGGTGGCATCCATTTTTTTCAAAATATCCTCAAAATTTTTATTTTCTTTTTTGTAGGCAAAAAAGAAATGAAAAATAACGTCTTGCAGAGGATACTAGAACTGAAAATTTTTGAAACCCTCTTGCTTCTGAATCACTTCAACAAGACACGAACAACGAGCAACAAGATGGCTCTGATACCATGTTGGATTAGGTGAAAAACTAATCTCCCAAGAACACCTACATGCATAACCCTGTCACATGGAAGAAGCAAAGAACAGAAGCAAGAAAAATCTATGGATGCCAAAAAGCCAGAGACATCTTATGGACATGTAAAGAGCAATTATATTCCAAGATTATCTCAAAAGAATGTACAAAGGGTTCAACCATATAGGTGAACAATAAAACCCTAAAGCTATAAAGCAAAAAATAAAGCTAGGTTGCACATTATAATTAATAAATATATTAATTATAATGCACCTAAAAGATAGCTTAAGTAAATAGAGTAATAAATGACTTAATTAATTAAACCAAAGTGATTTAATTAATAAGCATAAAGTATGATTACTCTAACATGACTATGGTGCTGCTACAACTGTAATGCCCTATCATGTAATGAAAGAGTTGGGATTACAAGTTGACAAATCTAATGGAAGGTGCTATGCTATGGATAACAGGACAGTACCTATTGTAGGAACTCTAATTGGAATTGAAGTAAAGATTACTGCATTCCTAGAGGCCACATAAAAAATGGATGTGGTTGTTGTTGATACAGAACCTCATTATGGCATGCTACTGTCAAGACAATGGGCCACAACAGTGGGTGGAAAGTTGCAATTGGATTTTTCATATGCTACTATCCCAGTCAATGAGACTGAGGCAAAGTTGTATAGCGAGCCCCATTCTTTAGTCATGGTTGAAAAAGTTGCACTAGAGGACTTGAACTGCTTTGTGGATATTGACATGAATAATTTCATGATTGAAGAAATAGTACCTGAGATGAAAAATATAGATCCAATAGTAGAAGAGTTAATATTGTAGCAAAATGTACTTTGGAAAATGTTCTTTGATGGTGGATGCTCCAAGGAAGGATCAGGAGCTAGTGTTGTTTTCATTTCCCCATCAAGTATTACATTTAAATACTCTTTCTTGTTGACCTTTGAATGAACTAATAATACTACTGAATATGAGGCTTTGATATTGGGATTAGATGTTTCTATAAAACATGGTATCAAATGTTTAAAGATCCATGGTGATTCCCAATTAGTTATAGCTCAAGTAAGATCTAAGTATGCTACCAGGGATGAGAGATTGAAATTGTACAAACATGTTGTCTAGGATAGACTAGAATTTTTTGAGGCTTTCAATCTCATTTGGGTAGAAAGGTCCAATAATATCATGGCATATTTTCTTGCTAATGTTGCCCTCAAAAATGATGATATTACCCTCACTAGTGTGTCCATGTTAGAAATCAAAAGTAGGCTTGTAGTGCCTGACAATGTATATAATTGGCAAGTTTTTGAGGATGATTTTGATATCCTTAGGTTTCTTCAAGGTCTAGATTAGTATGATGGGCAACAAATAGATTTTAAAGAAGCACAATAGTATGTTGAAGGAAAAGAGTGTATTATGGGAAATGAGATAGTAAAACTACCTTCAAATCACATACCAAAGGGGTTAGTGGAGTTAGAAGGAATGTTCAAGATAAATGATGCTTACTTGTCTCAAAATTCTAACACAAAAATGGAAGACTTAGAGGAAATAAACCTAGGATCTGAAACCTCCCCTCAGATGGTGTACATTGGAAAAAAATTGAGTAGGGAACTTAGAGGAAATTTGATAAGACTTTTGAAGAGATACAAGCATGTTTTTGCTTGGTCCTATGATGATCTTAAGGCATATAGAGCTGATCTGTTTCAATATGAGATCCCTCTAAAGGAAGAAACCAAGCAATGCAGACATAAACAAAGACCTATCAACCCTTTATTAGCAACAAAGATGCAGGCTAAATTGACAAAATTGAGAGACGCTGGCATCATTGAGCCTATTAGGCATTCTTCTTGGGTCTCTAACCTTGTACCAGTAAGGAAAAAGAATGGTGACATTAGACTCTATGTTGAGTTCAGGAATTTAAATGTTGCATCTCTCAAAGACAATTATGGGTTGCCTAACATGGAGGCTATGTTACATAGAGTTATGGGTTGTGAGTTGTTGTCTATGATGGATGGGTTTTCAAGATACAACCAAGTTCTAGTTAAAAAGTCTAAGCAATTCAAAACAACATTTAGTACCCCTTGGGGAACTTATGTATATGTCCACATGCCTTTTAGCCTGAAGAATGTTGGAGAAAATTTTCAAAGAGTAATGGATGTTGCATTTAAAGAATTGATCAAAGTCTAGATGGTTGTGTATCAAGATGACTTGACTACTTATTCTAAGAAAGTTGAGGACCATTGAAAACATTTGGAGAAGGTTATTGTCAAAGCTCTAGAATTTGGTATCTCACTAAATCCCAAGAAATGCCAATTTCCTGTAACTAAGGGAAAATTTATTGGTCATATAGTGTCCAAAGAAGGGGTTAGGATTGATCTAGAAAGAGTGGAAGCCATCAGAAAGGTATTTCCCCTAAAAAATGTCAAAGGTGTGTAGTCTTTTCTTGGACAGATTAATTTTGTCAGGAGATTTATTGCCAATTTTGCAGAATTGGTCAAACCCATTGTAAAGCTTTTGAAGAAAGATGTTAAGTTTGATTGGAACAGTGAAACTGAGCAGGCCTTTGATAAGATTAAACAAGCAATCCAAGAGGCTCCTATTTTAATATCCCCTGACTATTCAAAACCATTTTCTCTATTTTCCTTTGCATCTTTTCATACTATCACAGGTATTTTGTTACAAAAGGATGAAGAAGGGTTTAAGCATCCTATTGTTTTTTTCAGTAAATCATTGCAATTTGCTGAACTTAATTATGAATTAATGGGAAAATAGGCATATGCACTAGTAAAGGTAGTTAAGGGTTTTAGACCTTATCTTGTATGTGCAAAAGTAAATGCATATGTTCCACATGCAACAGTAAAAGATATTTTGAGTCAGAATGAGGTTACTGGGAAGGTGTAAATGGATCAATAGGATTCAAGAGTTTGACATTGAACTCCACATAACTATGCTTGTGAGAGGTCTGGGATTAGCTAAGCTCATGATAGAGGAAAACATGGACCTAGTGCAAGTAAACAATGTAGCCATTGGTGAGGAAAATATGACAAGTATAGAAATGCACCATGGTATGCCAATATTGTTGATTTTTTCAAAAATGTTGTTTGTCTGCAAGATTTGAATGACAATCAAAAGAGGAGTTTGAAGTTGCAAGCTCAAAGGTATTTTTTTAATATAGGGTGATTTATTTTGGAAAGATAATGATGGATTATTTCTCTTTTTCTTAGATAAGTATCAATCTGAAAGGGTTTTAAAAGAGATGCACTCTACGATGTGTGGAGGGCATCATTCAGTTAGGTCTACAACTCATAAAATTTTGAGAGCTAGATATTATTGGCCAGTTTTGTTCAAGGATACCCACTCATATGTCAGAAAATGTGAATCATGCTAGATGTTTTCAAAGAAATTAAATTTTTTAGGTGCTTTGTTGTTAAACCCTGTGGTTACAGAAGCCCCTTTTGCTATGTGGGGCATTGATTTCATTGGGGAGTTCTTAGAGAAATCCAGTGGAGGACATAGTCACATTTTGGTGGCTACCGATTATTTTACTAAGTGGATAGAGGCTATCCCAACTAAAAAGGCAACCAATATAGTAGTTATTGAATTCTTGATGAACAACATTATTACCAGGTTTGGTGTTCCCATGAAACTAGTAATGGATAACACTATGAGCTTTAGGTCACAAGAGTTCACTAATTTTTGTGCTAAAATGGGGATAGTTATGTCATATTCATCCCCATACCATCCACAGGAAAATGGGCAAGAAAAATCTAGTAACAAGAGTATTCTGAAAATTCTAAAAAAGACCCTAGAAAAGAATAAAAGGATGTGGCATGTGAAATTGAAGTTGGCACTATGGGCTGACAAAATTAATGAAAAGAAAGCAACATGCAAATATCCTTTTGAAATGGTATATGGTGTAAAGTCTAGGCTCCCTATAAATAATTTGTTTCCTATCTACCAGTTCATGAGAGAAGAGGAGATAGAAGTCAGTGATCCATTGCAAGATAGGATGATTCAACTGGTGGAGTTGGATGAGATTATAAGAGAGGGTCAAAAGGAGAATGTAAAACTACAACAAAAAATGAAATATCTCTTTACAAAAGAGCTACTACTAGAAAGTTCCAGCCAAATGATATGGTTTTGTAGTGGAATGCCAGGGATGAGGACAAAGGAAAACATAAAAAGTTTGAATCCCTGTGGTTAGGACCTTTCATTATTTATCAAATTCATGGAAAGGATTCATACTTCCTCAGAAATTTGGATGGTGAGGAATAGGAGTTGCCAGTGCATGGACAATTCTTGAAATATTTCTTCAATTGATGCTATCTTTCCATGCATAGTAGTTTGTATATATGTATAGGTGTGTTTGTTTTCTTGTTTTAGGTTAGGGTTTTGTGGTCTACCTCCCAAAGATTCATGGTTTTTTTCTATGAACTTGCATTCAAGCATCCTTAGATAGAGCCACTATTGGGTATATTTTAGGTTTTTTGAGGTCTTTTCTTTTGGTCCTATTTCAATGTCCCGGCTTATGAAAATGTCTGGTTTAGGGTTTAGAATTCCTTAAATTTTGTTGTAATTGTGTTAAAAAGAAACCTTGCCTTTGACATTTTTTCTTTGAAATGGTTTTTCCTTGCTTGGTTCTAAGTGAGCCGTAGTCTTTATATTTGTGCATTACTTTTTTGGGTCACTCAAGTCTTCCTTTCTACACATGGTCATTTTCTTAGTCTTCGCTAAATCACGCAATGTGTTTCCTTGTCTTTAAGTCTTTCAGTGAATTGGCAACTATCGTGAGTATTTTGGTTATGCTTCTCTTTGGTCGCTGAATCTCCCAACTCATTGTCAGAGTTAAGTTTTCATCTAGCGATTCAGTGACTGTGTAGTTTCCTTTTCACTTAATGTCTAGTAGTTTCTTTAAATTATTTGGCAACTTGGCGCAGCTGTTATCTCTAGTTCTCAAAGTCAGGCGGCTAAGTTCAAGTTTTTCCAATGATCTAGTGAATGCCATCGATTGTCTCTTCATTTGGCGGTCATGTTTTAATCTCACAGTAATTGGGTCCAACATAAAATTGTCTGGCGACTTAGCAACTAAGTCATGCTTTCATAATCTCTAAATTTGGCAGCTCTGACAATGAAATTTAGCAGAGGTTAAAGTTTACTCTTGTTACTTAATCTCAAGAAAAGGTGGCAGTACCCTAAGTTACTTAGCAATTAAGCAAATGATGTGTTCACGAGATCTCAGAGCTAGTTAGTGAAGCTCCAAGTATTCAGTGACTTGGCAAACAAAGGAAAAGTTAAGTGTGTTTTTAGTGGTCACCGATTCTCATAATAAAAAGGTGATGGTCAAAGTCTTTGGGCATTTTGGCGATAGCTGTTGATTGTGTTGATGATCAACAGTCAGTGCATAATCTCAAGATGTAACCTATGGTATGAAAAGTGTTCAGTGAACTGGAGGTAGATGTTATTCACTCATTCTCAAAGCTTGACTGTGGTTAAACATTTCTTTCTAAGAATGTGAGATAGCCTTGTTTGCTAATTCTCCAGATGAATGTTGAATTAAAGAAATAGTTCTGAGAATTGGTGAAATCCTTGGTCGCTAAATCTCTGAGTTGGGCGGGGTTTAGTGTGAGTTTTAAAATATTTCCCTTGGACCATTGATCATCTCTGGGATCAACGGTGGTCGCAAAATCTTGAAGTAAAGTTGTGAGTTATGAAATCCTACTAAGGTTAAGTGAATAGTCTTGTCACATGATCTCTTGACTTAACCCAGGGTTATCTTTTATTTCAGAGATCATGACATCCTTTGTTCGTGTGGTCGTTGAATTATGTCTGGTTAAGTTTTCATGCCATCAATGTTATGAGCCATTGCGACATGGAACAAGTACCGTGCCAAGCTAGAAAAGGGTAGAAAGCCATCCAATCAAGTTTTAACGAGGGTTTACATTAGTAATTAAGGGTTTTAATGCAAAAAGCCATGATCATTTCTCTCATGCCCTATTTTTTATTTTTATAATCATCTTCTCAGCATCCTCACCATGTCTAGCTCTGATTTGAAGGTTGGTAATATGCAGAATTGAATGTAGAAGTGACTTAGGCTGGATTTGCTATGATTTGGCAATCACACACACACATTTTTTGAAGTATATAGAGAGGACCACATTGCTTTTGGTGCTCAGTGTTGTTCTGAAGATAGTTGAGATTGGTTGTGCTATAGCAGAGAGTGAGTAGTGCAAAAGTTGCAGAGATAAGAAATTCTTATTCTATCAAGATGAGTCATCCTGTGGTGAGTGGAGCATCGTACAATGGAGCTATAAAAGAACAGAGTGGAGAGGATAAGGGAAAGCTAAATTACTCAGATGAGTTCATCAAGCTACTTCCTGGTTCGAATCAAAACAAGAAGGCCATTGATAGAGCATTTGAAGATATCATGGACAAGTGTAGGGATGCTATTACTCCTGCAAGTTCAGGTTTTACCTTGTTCTCATACTTTTACAATAATAGGAGTAAAGCTATACCTATTTGCAATGCTTGGGTCTTGGGAATGGAAAAGCTAATTGTGCCTGATGTGTTTTTAGATGTTGATTTAATAATTGATCTGGCTAGGATATATGACCCCATTTCTAGATGTATTAGGTGTGAAGACTAGTCTATGTTTATCTCCTTGGATAGGGGGTCTTTCATGAAAGCCTTCGACTTCTTTTCCTCCTCCTTCACTAAAATTGACTTAAAGAAGGAAAGGGATAAATATGCTAGTAATATAGGGTTAGTAAAGAGCCAAATAGTTAGGCATATGCCCAAGCATGATAAATACATAGGCCCTCTCCCACTGGGTATGAATGCCCCTTATTCATTTTCATACCTCAATTGTTATATGAAACTCTTGTGTCATGGGTTGTGTAGGGTTCTTGGAATAGAGAGGGATGATGAGAAATTTCCTGCTAATCTTTTAATGATAATTATGGACATTCAGAACTCTCACACCAACACTGATTATGATTATATCCTGTATATAATCGACAGGATACATGAACGGTTTATGTTTGTCAAGGAGGAAAAAAGGCCCATTAGGTTCATGCATTACTCCCTTCTTATGAATTTGATTATGTGCCACCATGTTAATAATTTTAATGCAAGAGTGTTGAATATTAAGACCCATTTTAAGGACACTCCCAACCTAGTGCAGTATTGGTTGAGGGTTTGGAATATGACATCCAATGAGTGTGACTTCTACATTTTCTAGAATTAATTTGTCCATCCAATTCTTGAAATGATAGGCACAAATGTTGTGAGGTTTCCAACTAGGGTATTGAGGGTTTTAAGACTATTGCCTTATGAGGACAAATGGCTAGGAAACCATAATTGGGGAGATTTCTGCCTGGGGGAAAAGTCCACATTTATTAGAGTATATGGGTGCCCTTAGCCTCCACACCTTCTTCCAAGATATGTACCTCCTAGGGTAGCCATGATGGAGTTTATTTGGCAATTAATGTGGACTAACAAAGAGCACCTAGAACCTCATAGGAAGGGTACTTTCACACCCAGGCAATTTAGGATTGATAGTTTTTTGATTGGAAAAAGGGCACTGGATCAAGTTAGTAGCTGGCTCAATCATTTCAAGATGACTGCGGGTGCCTGTTGGTATGTTGATTCTAAGGGTTTCATCTGAATGGCTAGGATGAATTTTATTCCTAGCATTGGAACAATTAAAGAGCATGTGGCCCTTTATGAGGAGGATGTGATAAGAAACATGATGGAATTGGATGAAGTAGGGAGAAGATGGAACAAGTATTTTGATTTTCTCAACATAGAGACTCAATTGAGGAAGGCTGGAATTCCTTTTGGTGGCTATTTCCCTAAACTCTCATACTTGCAAAGAATGGAAAAAATGATAGAAATGCATGGCACCCTGTCTAGCTAGTTGGAAGGGATGCTTGAGGAGAAGTTAGAGGTGCTGAGGAACTACTCCACCTCTGAACTTGAGGAATTCACTGATGATTCATAGGAGGCTAGCAGTCCACCTCTAGTAAGGGAAGGACTAATTATTGACCTAACCCAAGATCCAACATAGGTGGAGGATATTTTAGAGCCACCATTGAGAAAATAGAGAATTGAGGTTGGTGAACCTTCTGAAAAAATAAAACAAAAGAAGGTGTTGGACAATGCTTCAATCCTTGTGCCTGGTAAGAGGTCCTACCATGATCAATTGAGAAAGGAAATTAGTGAAGGAAAGAAAAGGTTGACACAAGAAATAGGGGACTTGACCTTATTGTTGGGATGGGATGAAAGAGAACTATACCAAGAAGAATTTCTCAGTGATGACCAGTTTATCCAAAGAAAAGAATTCAGAGATTTCCTTATCTAGAGGAAACATGAGGAAGTGAAGAGGTCCTTGCCTGAAGGTATGGAACCAAGTGAAGAGACTCTTAGGGCTCTTGCAGCATATGATCCTAGTCTTGAGAGGATCACTATGGAGGAAGCAAGAGAAATGGTTAAAACAAGTGGCATGCTTCTAACTCCCAGATAGGATTTGACTTCTACCGTTATCATTGACCAAATTAGAAAGTAGCTAGAGGGAAGCTTGTCTTATGAGGTACATATTGATGACATGATTAGAGGGAGTGGTTATGACCCCAAATCACAAGGTGTAGCACTTTGGTCTTTGGCCCTAAGAACTCAGAAACCATCTCTAGTAAACATTGAGGACAAAATGGAAGGTAACAAGATTGTCTAGACCATCTAAAATACCACTGATCTTGAGGTGTTGAAGGTAGTAAGACATTTGGTTCAGCTCAATGAAGCTAAACTATCCAATTTTTAGAGAGGTATGATAATTTTTTTTAGAACTCAATGAGGGTTGAAAAGGATAGGGATTCAAAACTTATGTTGATCAAGAAAATGGAAGGTGAATTGGAGGAGTTAAGGGAAAAGCTTGAAGAAGCAGTTAAAGAAGTTCCTCCCCTATCTTTGTAAATTGAAGCTCCTCATCAACTTGAGGTTGAGATCCTTGACCATACAGTGGAAGATCTAGAGAAAATAAGGCTAGAAGCAGCCCTTAAAACTATGACTGATGTAGTGCAACATAGATATGACAAGATAAGAGAAAAGATGGAGTCAATCAATTAATTAGTTATCATGTTACACAAGACCAATGATAAAATAAATGATTCATTGGCTACTTTGGAGCCACTTCACAACATTTGGTCTAGGAGGAGTTTGCTGTTCGATAAACTTGATAGTTTGCAGGAATATAGGCCTGATATCCCTCATAGTTTGCAGGAATATAGGCCTGATATCCCTGAGGTGGTAAAAAAAGTTCATGAAAAGATTGGATTGGTTATTGTTGCTTCAAAGTTTTTCAAGGGTAAGTCCAATCAAGTGAAGGCCAAATTGGCTATTTTTGGTAAAGATTACAGTAGGTTTTTACCTTCTATTTTTGCAAGTGATGGAGGTGTAGTTAGTTTGGATGAGTGGAAGACATCAATGGACTAGTTGGTAATTAGGCAAGAGGCTTGCCTTAATGGTGATAATATTTTAGACTTGGATGCATGCAATGGAATAATTGATGGTTTATTCAAAGTTAAAGGTGATTGCACATTATTTTTTGCAGAGGTAAAGACTATAATTGATTCAATGTGGGACCTACAAATCAAATCATTACAGGAGCTAAAAAAATTTAGTTGGCCATCTGATGATGATGTGACAGATTGGGATAAAATGGCAAAGAAAAAGAAGAAGAAGCCAGCTGTACAGGGGCTAGAGGCAGAGGAAGAAAAATAGAGCACACATGGCACCTAATCTAGAATCTGAGGGAGAGCATGTTTTAAACATAGGATGATGTAAGTTAGCCTATATTGGTGGTCATCATTCATGCTACAAATCAAAGTAACTATTTTGAAATATCTCCAGACAAAGGTGCCACTTGTGAAGATGCTAGTAGTTGCTAACTACTTTATGTTGATGTAATCACTGTCTTTTGATTTTGTACTTTTTGTCTTTAGTGCAAGTCATTTTCCTAGGCATCCAAAGCTTGTTGCATCCTTTCAAGGATTCCAAGATGGCTAGAGGTATATATAGAAAGTTTTTCTCTTTTTGCAAGGTGGTGAAATTTTTGTAAAGAAAACTAAATATAGATTTTGACTTCTTTGGGATTTTGTGAAAATTGTAATGGATACAGCTAAAAATTAATACAAACATACTAAAGTTTCATTATCATTTCTAGTTGTCTTTATGTATGGATGCTTTGAATTTCTTATGCACTAACTAGTAAGGCTTGTTTAATGTATTGTTCACAAGGTGAATATAGGGATTGAACTCAAGTTTCTCTCAAGGAGAGAGTAAAACCTTCAGGGAGGTCTTTGGGATTTGAAAGTCTATGCATGAATTTGATGGCAGGGTTGGGAATTGGGAAAATGAATTGTTAGGAAATTTATTTGAATTTCAGTATCTTTATGTTAATAGGATTCTATGGATATTCGATTTTGACTCTAGCCCAATAGATAGGGCACTAGTTTAGTTTGATTTCTATCTGTCCACCATCATTTTATCAAGAAACTATATCCATTTACTTTTATTTGTATGCTGTGAGCTGCATTGGCTCTTTCAAGTACATAGATTAATTTTATATTTCTTTGTAGAAGCAATTGAAAGGTAAACTCGCCTGATTTTTACACTCAAAGTGAAGAAGGCTCAAAGCCTTAGTACCTTAGCATTTAAATTTTGCTAGATGCAGCCATTGACAATGCATGGGTCATGAGTTTAGTGAATTTCTGAATATTTCAACTATTTGTAGGTTTAAGTGCTAACACAAACCAAGCCAATTAGCCTCCCATTTTCCTTTCTTTTCTCTTTCATCTTGATTCTTAGGGTTTTATCTTAGCACTAAGGCACCTATTTGAAAGACTCTCAGTTTGATATGCTTGTTTTAGTTCCTTGAAATCCTGTTCTGATAAACTTTCAAGTGTTCATAGGATTGCGTTTGGTGTTCTTCTAACAATTCTAATTGTTGAAGTTGGGAAACTATATAATCCTCATCTGTTATTAGGCCTTTCAATGATACTCATAAAGATGGGATTTCAACCTCCAAAGGTAGAACAACTTTGGCTCCATAAACCAATGAAAATGGTGTAGCTCTTGTAGGTGTCTGAATGCTAGTTCTATAGGCCCATAATGCTGGGTTGATTTGCACATGCCAATCTCTTCCTGACTTATTCACTGATCTCTTCAAGATTTTGATGATGTTCTTATTTGTAGCTTTGGCTTGTCCATTTCCTTGAGGATAATAAATGGATGAAGAGTGATGAGTAATATGGAATGTGTCACAAAGTTCATCCACATCTTTGTTTTTGAATTTTTTTCCATTGTCTATGATTATGGCATGAGGGATACCATATTTGAAAATGATGTGATTGAGAATGAACATGGAAATTTGTTTGCCTATGGCCATGATCAAAGGGATGGCTTCTACCCACTTAGTGAAATAATCTATTGTGGTGATGATGTACTTGTGCCTGTTGGAAGAAGGTGGATAGATTACACCAATCAAGTCAAATCCCCATTGATAGAATGGCCATGGTATAACAAAGGGATGTAGCTCTTGTGCTGACACATGTATCATGTCACCATGGTATTGACCAATTGAGAGTCTTCATATACTTGTAGCTCAATGATGTTCCATTCTAAAGACATCTTAATGCCAATGACTAAAGCTTCATATTCTTTTATGTTGTTTGTGCACGTAAACAAAAGCTTGTATGTCTTGGGAATAGTATACCCTCGAGGGGTAATCAATAATATTCTAGCCCAAAAACCTCCTTGAGTATATGATCTATTGAAGTACAACTTCCATGTCTTCACTTCTATGTTTACAATTACGGAATCCAAAAATTCCACTTGAATGGTTTGTGTAGAAATCAAAGGGTTTTCAGCTAAGTGATCTACTATCACTTGTTCTTTTATGGCTTTCCTATCCACATACTCAATGTTGAATTCACTTAATATCATGACCCATTTTTATATTCTACTCATTAAGGCAGTTTTTCTTAGCAAGTACTTTAGGGGATCAATTTTTGCGATAAGCTTCACCCTGTGCATCAACATATAATGTCTCAATTTTTGGGATGCAAAGACAACCACTAAACATGCTCTTTCCATGAATGTGTAGTTGATTTTGTACTTGATCAATGTTCTACTCAAATAGTAGATTGCTCTTTCTTTCCTTTTCTCATCTTCTTGCACCAAAAGAACTCCTAGAGACCTCTCGGTAGCAGATATGTATAGCAGCAATGGTTTTCCCTTGATTGGTGGCATTAGGATTGGAAAATTTATTAGATAAGTCTTCAATAAAGTGAAGGCTTGATCACATTCTTCATCCCACATGAAAATGGTGTCTTTGTGTAGAAACCTTGTGAATGAATGGCACTTTTCTACCAATTGAGAAATGAACCTTCATATTGATTGTAGCTTTCCTTGGAGAGACCTCATTTGGCTTATGTTCTTTGGAATTTCCATATCCATTATGGTTTGGACCTTTTCAGGATCCACCTCAATCCCTTTAGTGGAAACAATTTGCCAAATTGGACACTGAAGGCACATTTTTTTGGATTAAGCCTCACTTTTAATTGCTCCAACTATTTGAATATCTTTTCTAGAATTTGTAGGTGATCTTCTCTTTTATGTGACGTTGCTAATATGTCATCCACATAATCTTCTAGAAAGGTGTGCATCATATCATGGAAAATAGTGGTCATTGCCCTTTGGTATGTAGCTCTGGCATTTTTGAGGCCGAAGGGCATTACGTTCTAACAAAAGGTAATCCAAGGGCATGTAAAGGCTATCTTCTCTTGGTCTTCAGGTGCAATTTTTATCTAATTGTATCCGCTAAAACCATCCATCAATGAATACATGGAGTGACCTACTGTCAAGCCAATTATTGTATCTATGCTTGGAAGTGGGAACTCATCTTTGGGACATGCAAGATTCATGTCTCTAAAATATGTGCATACACAAATGGATTTGTTGTGCTTGGTGATCGGTACAATATTGGATATCCATTCAGCAAATGCAATTTCTCTTATAAACCCCACTTTCAACAATTTCTCCAATTCTGCTTTGACTAGGAGAGCTATATGTGAGTGCATCTTTCTCAACTTCTGCTTGACAGGCTTAACCCTTGGTTTAACATTCAAATGGTGCATAATGAAGTTAGGATCCAATCCTGGTATTGTAATACCCCAAAAATGGGCTACAGGTTCATTAACATCCTACATCAACAAATCTATCAAAATCAACATCAAAGTCCTAACCTAAGGCACATCTACACATCAGTTTATCAAAAACCTAATTGATTTTATCTTAATTCTGCATTGGGGAATATTCCTTGAATATTCCTAATTTATCATAATTATCTTTAATTGAATATTATTTGGCGATAAATCTTATTTATCCTATATTTGATTAATTGAATATTTTGAATATTTAATTAATTAAGTTTAATTATGCCACTTAATTATTTAATTAAATTTAACTCTATTTATTCCTAATTATATTATTTTATTTTGATAATAAATCAAAATCTCCTACGAATAATTGATTAAATATTTATTTAATTGATTTAAAATCAAAGTTGTCAAATTTAATGATTTAATTGGAATAAAATTTGATTTAATAATTGATTAACCCATAAATCAATTCTTTTAATTCAAAATCAGTTAAGTGGAAAATAAATAATTTAATTAATAAAATTAATTCATATTAAAACATGCACAATTAGAAAAGTAGTCAACTTTAAAACAATTATTATTTTCAATTTGTTAGCTTTCTAAACTCAACATCTGATGATGAGTTAAAAAGAGAACTAAAGCTCTATTTTTAGATAAAAAATGCTTTTGCATGATTTAATGAGTTCATTTATTTTTAATTTCTTGTTAACTCAAAAATCAACCTGAGTTTATCAAGATTGATTTATTGCTTTTTCTTATGCATCCTCAGGCCTTGGATTTCTATAAAATCAAGGCTCAACTCTTCATATCGATATCTCTTGAATTCGATCTCTCAAGCTTTCAATCTCACAATCTCTTGAATTTGCACAAGTACTCTGGCGAAATTGCATATGAAGAATCAAGCTCTTACGATAGGCAACTTTGTGAGATCATTTCATAGTTTTTCATAGCTATTGCATACTTTTGCATTCATCTTCATAGCATTGTTAGATTAATTTCATATCAATTTCAATTCATTATAGATTAATTTCATATAGTTTTTCATCCTAATTGCATACAAAAAAATCCAAAAAAAAAAGATTACATCTGCATTCATTCCATATCCATCTTTTGCATTCAAATCCTTCGTTTAGGTGTTGCATTGTCACTGATCTTGGTCTAATCTGAGAATACATACTTGCACCTACTAGAAGGCAGTAAATTGCCTGGTTAGATTAGTTTCATTTATCTATAGATTTTGATTTTGCTAACCTCTAATGTTTTACTGAAGTGTTGAGTCCATAGCTAGGTACAATTTTCACACACACAAATCTGGCGCCCATAATTCCTCATAAGTCATATGGACCAGGGGACAAATTGATCACAAAAATAGGATATACAGGAAAAGGACCTCTAGGACTATAAGGAAAATGTCTTCTATCACATCTTGACCATCGTGGTCGAACAAACAAGAATACAATAGGTCAAGGATATAAGAAGAATCCTTTCTATCTTAGCAAGAACTCCCCGCATGTCTTAGAATAGATTGAACCAAAGGAGGAAACAATACAATAGTTTGATAGTGATTATTTAGACACCACTGAAGAGCTCATTTCTTATGAACATTTGCCTAAAGAAATAAAAGACATCCTTGAAGCAGAAGCCGATCCAATCAAAAGAGTTAATGTAGTAGACACACAAGAACCTACTATGGAACAAGACATAGTTGCACCACAAGAACTAGCTAATCTCAAAGATAATCAAATAGATAAGGAGGAAGGTGGTAGCTATTTTGAGATAGATTCTCAAGAGTATGAATTCAAATCAGAATCTGAGGGTAATACTTCTTGGGGTATTCACCCTGACTTTACTCATGTTCTTAATTTTCTTAGAGGCGTAGATGAGGAATCCAATGACTATGAATGGGGAGTCATTCTAGAGGAAGATGCATTTATTACATAAAAACATATTGATTTTATTCACCAATATGAACCTAAACCCAATGTAAGTCTAGAGAGAAATAATGAACTTAACAAGTCTGATCCAGCGATGGATGAAGTGGACTCACACAATGACATTGAGCCCATTCATGAATTGAACCTCTTAAGTTGTAATATCACCTTTGAACTCAAGCATTGGGTTAGGACCAATGATGATAGAACCATATTAGTAAACACCATTTCCCAAGCCCTCCCAACTTTGACTATCCAACATCCTGAACTTCTTGACCAAATTTCCACAAATCTGAACCAAGATATCTATACTTTTCCTAATGACTATGCCCTTGCTTGCTACCTCAATGCAGTTGAGCCTATGAGGACTTCCATCAATGAACCAAGCATTAGCATGATAGATTTGGATATCAAATATCTTAGTCAAAAGAATAAAAACAAAAATAAAAAGAAAAGGAGTTTTGAGGGTGAAAACCACTTTGTGGCAGTCTCAAAACCTAAAATAGTAAAGAAAAAAGATGTATTCGAAGGTGAAAACCTCTCTGAGATGCCTAAGGATGAGATATTTGATGTCCTTCCAAGTCATTTATAGGAAAAACCTCAAATTCTAATTGAGCCCACTCAATCTATCAACTTGGGAACAACAGAGGAACCATAGTTGATCCATGTAGCACAATCCTTATTAGAAGAAGAAAAGAAAAAATTTACTACATTCCTAATAGAGAAAAAGATCAACTTTGCATGGAAATATTTAGATATTCTAGGGTTGGATCTTGATCTTATAATGCACCATTTATCTATAGCTCCAGGGGTCAACCTAGCAAGAAAAAATTGAGAAAGATGCATCCTCATGTTGCACTCTTGGTCAAAGCCAAATTAGAGAAACTACTAAAAGCCAAATTCATATGTGTTATTGACTATGCTGAATGGATCTCAAATATTGTACCTATTTCTAAATGAGATAAATCAATTATAGTGTGCACAAACTTTAGAGATGTGAATAAGGCATGCCCAAAAGATGATTTTCCACTACCTAACATTGATATGATAGTGGATATGACTACGGGTTTTGAGATGTATTCCTTGATGGATGGTTTTTCTGGATATAATCAAATAAAAATTTCTCTAGAGGATCAAGAGAAAACTACTTTCACATGTGCGTGGGGTACCTTTTATTAGAATCTTATGCCATTTGGACTTAAACATGATGGTGCTACATATCAGAGAGCTATGACGTCTATTTTTCATGACATGATGCATCAAACTATGGAGGATTATGTTGATACTTTGGAAAAATCTATGATAAGATCCAAACATCTAAATGATTTGAGCAAAATACTAGACTGCATGGAAAAGTTTAGTCTTAGACTGAACCCTAACAAGTGTGCTATTGGCGTCACTTTTGGAAAACTCCTAGGATACATTATTTCAAAGAAAGGTATTGAAGTTGTTCCAGCTAAGGTTAAAGCTATCATGGAGATGAAACCTCCCAAGAATATTAGTCAAATGAGAACATTACAAGGGAGAGTACAATCTATTAGATGCTTCATATCTCAACTAGCTGATATATCACAGCCTTTTACAAAAACATTACATAAAGGTGTGACTTTTGCATGGAATGAAGAATGTGAGAAGAACTTTAACCATATCAAGAAATATCTTTCAAATCCTCCTATTTTGATGCCTCCTATTCAAGGGAAGCCATTGATCTTATATGTCTCTACAACAGATACATCATGAGGGGCATTGCTAGCAAAACATGATGAGAAAAAGGAAAGAGCTATATACTATATCAATAGAACATTGATAGCATATGAGAAGAATTATTCAATGATTGAGAAAGCTTGTCTAGCTATAATATTTTCATCAAAGATAATGAGACATTATATATTAGCTCATACCACTCATTTGGTAGCTAAGATGGATCCGCTAAAACACCTACTAAGCAAAGCTGCCCTCACGGGTAGATTAGCCAAATGGGTGATGTTATTAAGTGAATTTGACATTGAATATGTTGAAAGAAAAGATATCAAAGGATAGATAATTTTTGATTAGTTGGTTGATGCACCATTGTTCGATGATACGCCAATGCAAATGGAATTCCCAAATTCCTCTATCATGAATCTTTCTTCTAGATCATAGAAGTTATTCTTTGATGGCTCCTATACATAGAATGGATCTAGAACAGGCATATTGTTTATCACACCTCCAGGATACTCAATCCCAAAAGCATTCTGAATAAATTTTCCTTGCACCAACAATATTGTTGAATATGAAGCCCTTCTTAATGACATGAAGATAGCAATTGAGTGGAGAGTTACAAAATTACACATTCATGGAGACTCACAACTTGTAATACACCAAGTCAATGATGTGTATCAAATGAAAGATGGAAAGTTGATCCCATATAAGAGAATGGTAGATGATCTAAAGAAATATTTCATATCTATCACATTTGAACAAATTCCTAGAATAGAGAACAAGGTTGTTGATGCTATACCAACTTTATCCTCTTTACTACAACAGCCCGAAAATGAGCTACGCTATAAGTTCCTAGTGGAAGCACTATCTTACCCTGCATATGATTCCTCTAAAGCCTACATGATCTGCACTATTGCTAGTCATGATTCATCCTGATACAAAAACCTTTTCTCCTACCTCCAAGACCAAATCATTCTCGATTCCTTCAGCAACCATGAGAAATGATACCTTATCCACAATGCATCCTAGTATGTCATCATTGGTAATGATCTGTATAAATGAGGTCTAGATGGTACACTTCTTAGGTGTTTATAATGTGAAGAGTCTCAATGTGCATTAGAGGAAGTCCACAACGGTATATGTAGATCACATTATAATGGTTTAACACTAGCTTGAAAAATTATTAGGGCTGGGTATTATTGGCCTAAAATGGAGAAATATGCAATCAAATTTGCTAAGAATTGTCAAAAGTGTTAGATACATGGTAACCTAATTCATGCTCCAAGGAGAGATCTAATTCCATTCACTACACAATGGCCTTTTCACCAATGGGCATTTGATCTTATAGGATCCATACATCCTCAGTCTTCTAATAGACATACCCATATCATAACAGCTACAGACTATTTCACAAAGTGGGTAGAAGCACTCCCTTTGACTCAAGCAACTGAAAAGAAAATCTCTATGTTCATCCTGAACTACATTATATGTCAGTATAGAATTCCCCACTCTATAGTTATAGATAATGGTGGACAGTTCAAAAATAGAGACTTGGATGATCTATGTGTTAAACTTAAGATTACACAACATTGGTCATCTATTTACTATCCTCAAGGGAATGGACAAGAAGAGGCTTCTAATAAGAATCTATTGAAAATCTTGCATCGTACAGTTAATAAAATAGGAAGAGACTGGCATCTCATGATCAATCTAGCTCTCTGGGCCTATATAACAAGTATCAGAATGCCCATTGGGGCTACACCATTCACTTTAGTTTACAGGTCTGAAGCGGTACTACCTATTGAGGTTGAAATCCCATCACTAAGAATCAGAATGCATGGTCTAGTAACTGATGATGACTATAGAGTGTCTAGGTTGCAAGAACTTGAACTACTAGATGAGCATCGAAAAGTAGCGTATGATCATCTCAGAGTATATCATAAGAGAATGTCTAGAGGCTACAATAAGAAAGTCAGACATAGAGAATTTCAGGTTGGCGATCTAGTCTTGAGAGAGAATCCTAAAAATAATCACATAGAGAACACAAGGGGAAGTTTGAACCCAACTGGTTGGGTCTCTTTGTTATCACTACTACTTTTGGCTCTGGAGCCTATCAACTTTGTATGACTGAAGGAGAATAGCTTTGAGAACCAATCAACATTCTCCATCTGAAGAAATTCTATGCCTAAGGCATTTAGTCTATGGTAAAATGTCCTGAAAAAATCTTTAAAATTGGAAAAAGTCCTGAAAAAATGAACATCTTGGTGAAAACCTAGCAATGGGTGCCTTAATGATTCACAAAAAAAATCAAAAGATTCAAAAGTATAAAAAAATTGAAAAAATGAAAAATACAAAAAAAGAAGAAAAAGAAAAAGCGCCTTGGTGAAAACTTGGAAACAGGCACCTTGGTAGCAAAAATAGAATCTCTACCAAGATGGTGAAAACCCAGCAAACACACACCACTTGTTCAAAACACTCCATCTATCAGTGCAATCTTGGTCTTTCCTAGCTTTTAGTCTTGCTTTAGTTTGTACATATTTCCTGATTTGTTTTCGCATTCCTTTTTTCAATAAAGTTGGTTTGTACACCAATTAGCTCAAGTGTCTGTATCCTATCAATGTTCAAACTTGGGGATAGTCAATGTCATATCCTATGGTCTCCAGTGTATCTCAGATGTGCTGTATTCAGTCAGAGTCCTTTGAAGCTTCATCTGAGTCAGTCAGTCAGTCTCCTCTCCAGAAAGGATTTTGCATCTACAACAACACAATCAAACATCAAAACAAACTGAAAATAATCTATGCTTCATGCTTTTATCTCTTTGTATGCTTACTGTTTCACATTGAGATTTTTGCATATTTTTTCCCTTGAGCTCTTTGATGATGTCCTTTATCAGATTTAGAGAGTGATGACTCGGGGAAAAATATTTTCTTTGTCTTCTTCTTGTATGTGAAAATCTAACAACTTTGGAAATTCTGGATTGAAATGGTGTCTGTCTGTATGAGCCTCCATCTCAAATTGGATGGACATGAGTACCTCGACCATTGATACCCAGAAAATTCAAGGAAGTTTGATCTAACTATTGTCTTTTTGAGAAAGTTCTTACTCCTACTATGAAACACAATCTTGCCTAAGGAGGTGAATGATAAATGGTCACTACGGGTAATTCACACTGGATTTGGAATGATCTCTTGACTACTTGATATGTTTTTTACACAAGGTGTATTTAGGTCATCATGACATTTATGTTTTATTTCTTATACAAATTGTGATATCAAAATGGACATGATATTCAAGTCATCTTGGCATTTATGCCTTGGTGCTTATATCTAATCCGACATTCCAAAAACAAAATCAATAGTCATATGTCCATGGTTGTCTAGCCAGTGGGTGTTGTATTGATTCTTGAGCATATAAATTGATATTTATATGTCTATGGTTTCATAATTAGTGGGCATTGTATTAATTTATCTGGTTACCTAAAAAGTTCAATAATGAGAATGATTCAACACATGATCAGTGACTAGGTCCTAGGTCTTAGGTTTGCATTTCATTTTTCATATCACTTTGCATTTTGCATGTTTGCATGGTCTCACAAATTGCTTGAACACTTAAATGATTCTTCAAAAACAAAAATGCTAAACATGACACAAGGACTGAGCATTGTATGAAGGTCCCTCCAATGAAACAACAAGTAGAACTCATTTTTGGGATCAAAATCAAAATCTGAGATCGTTTATATTGTCAACTACTTGCATAATCGACCTTCAAACATCAAGGAAATCCATTTTTCAACTTAACTGATTATCTCACATCAAACTATCAAAATTTCAACTTGGTCAACCATGGTCAACTCATGGTCAAACCTAGTCAAACTTGGTCTCCAGGACCTCTAAATAATGTAGAATGCATTCTTGGACGTGTATAACCACTTCTCAAATCAATTAACATGCTTCTAAACTATACAATGTTGACTTTTCTTGTCAAATTTTGATTTTCATTCCAAAGGGGGCATGGTATTGCATATTATTCAAGTTTGTAAATCAAATCTTTCTTTTAGTGATCAAGACAACAACCACATCTAGCTGTTGATTCATCTAAAGAACTCATCTCTTGGGGCAAGTCGATCATCACTTGGGGCATATTAGATTCATCAAGATCCATATCAATCTAGTATTCTCTTAATTTTGTGAACTGTATTAGCTCTTCATAACCATAAGTTCAATCATGTTATTTCCTTGGTTCTTTGTAACTAAAGGATTCAAATGTGATACCAATATTGAATCCTTTGGATAGTTAGGTCTAGAATTAGGTCACTCACTTCTTCGTAATCATAAGGTTCAGAATCAGGCATTTTGACACTTTTTCATAATCATCAACTCATTGCTGATATAGCTAGCATCATCTTGATTCTTTGGTCAATTAGGACCTAACATCTTCAAATAATCAGTTTCTGTCTCAGAATCGGTTAGTCTCTCAAGATTAGTTTCTGCACCACATAACTAAGTCTGCATCTTTATCATATATAGATTATTCTTTGAACCACTATGCTTCGCACAATGATTCAAAGAGGGGAAAAATATAATACCCCAAAAATGGGCTATAGGTTCATTAACCTCCTACATCAACAAATCAATCAAAATTGACATCAAAGTCCTAACCTAAGGCACATCTACACATCAGTTTATCAAAAACCTATTTGATTTTATCTTAATTTTGCATCGGGGAATATTCCTCGAATATTCCTAATTTATCATAATTATCTTTAATTGAATATTATTTGGCAATAAATCTTATTTATCCTAAATTTGATTAATTGAATATTTTGAATATTTAATTAATTGAGTTTAATTATGCCACTTAATTATTTAATTAAATTTAATTCTATTTATTCCTAATTATATTATTTTATTTTGACAATAAATCAAAATCTCCTATGAATAATTGATTAAATATTTATTTAATTGATTTAAAATCAAAATTGTCAAATTTAATGATTTAATTGGAATAAAATTTGATTTAATAATTGATTAACCCATAAATCAATTCTTTTAATTCAAAATCAGTTAAGTGGAAAATAAATCACTTTATTTATTAAATTAATTCATATTAAAACATGCACAATTAGAAAAGTAGTCAACTTTAAAACAATTATTATTTTCAAATTTTTAAATTTCTAAACTCAACATTTGATGATGAGTTGAAAAAGAGAACTAAAGCTCTATTTTGAGATAAAAACTGCTTTTGCATGATTTTATGAGTTTATTTATTCTTAATTTTTTGTTAACTCAAAAATCAACCTGAGTTTATCAAGAGTGATTTATGGCTTTTTCTTATGCATCCTCAGGCCCTGGATTTCTATAAAATCAAGGCTCAACTCTTCATATCGATATCTCTTGAATTCAATCTCTCAAGCTTTCAATCTCACGATCTCTTGAATTTGCACAAGTACTTTGGCGAAATCGCATACAAAAATTCAAGCTCTTACGACAGGTAACTTTGTGAGATCATTTCATAGTTTTTCATAGCTTTTTCATACTTTTGCATTCATCTTCATAGCATTGTTAGATTAATTGCATATCAATTTCAATTTGTTATAGATTAATTTCATACAGTTTTTCATCCTAATTGCGTACAAAAAATCCAACAAAAAAAGATTAAATTTGCATTCATTCCATATCCATCTTTTACATTCAAATCCTTCGTTTAGGTGTTGCATTGTTACTGATCTTAGTCTAATTTGAGAATACATACTCGCACCTACTAGAAGATAGTAAATCACCTAGTTAGATTAGTTTCATTTATCTTTAGATTTTGATTTTGCTAACCTCTAATGTTTTCCTAAAGTGTTGTGTCCACAACTAGGTACAATTTTCACACACACAAGTATGTTGGCATAGGACTGTGCAAAGTTCACTTGTTTTTCTTGGAAAAACTTGATAAAATCCTTTATTTCTAAAGGTCTATGAATTTTGGATCCAATTCTATTCCAATGTTGACCTTATCTGTTGGCTCTATGAGAATTTGTGACCTTTCTTCTTCATGTTCGGCTAGGGTATCCAACCTCTCTTCCTTTGGTGCCACAATTGGGTTTTCACCATAGGAAACATCCTTTATCTTTACTTTTTTTGGTTCTAGTGTTGCCACATAGTGATTTTCATCTCTAGAACTTATCATTTTTTTATTTTTTTTATTTTTTTTCTTTGGATTAAGAGATTGGATCCCCAATGTTCTCATCATGTTCAAATCGAACTCATTGGTGAAAGAGGGCTCAGTGGAATTTAAGTATTGGGTCATCACTTGGTCATTTTGTAAATAGAGTAAGTCACTTGGCTTAGTTGGGTACCAATCAATAAGTTCAGGATGCATCAAGGGTAAGGATTCATTTGGCAAAGTGTCATCAGTTGGATTTATGGACATGACCTCATTGGATGGTTCATACATTGTATCATTAAGGTTAATGATGTGAGTTTCCTTGAGATAATCCATGGAAGAAGGATCAAAGTCCCCTTCACTTGAGGCCTCTGAGACTTCTACATGAAATAGCATGGGAAATACCATAAGGGGATTAAAAATAATGTTTTAATCCACCCCCCACGAAGGTACCCAAAGTTCACCTATCCATGGCTAATTAGTGGGTGATTGTCCTATGTTGAGTTCTTGTATATTAGGATCTTCATTACCTTGAGTTTTTTGCCTAGGAACATTAACATAAGCATGTATTGTGACAATCTCCTCATCATGGCATGATTCTTTGGATAGAGTGTCCCACTCATAGTCTCAGGAATCATCACTATCAACATCGGATTCCACCATGTTTACTTGAGGATGTGAATCATGCATGGGGCTGAAAATTTCTCCTTTGTGCTGGTAGCCTACCCTTGATCTTTCTTCTTTTGATCTCCAAGAAGGTTCAATAGGCTCTAGAAAACCTCTATTTCTTTTGCCTAAGGGTCATCTTCCCTTGTACCCCACTTTTTGCATTATCTCAAATCCTTTCCCATATTGATTGGTTTGAATGTTAATGTGCTGAATTCTTTCCACGGGAGTATTTGAGGTATCATTTTCATCTTGATAAAGCCTTTGGAGAACTTCATCTTCTTCTTTGTCAAATGCCACCTTGCCACTTTCTCTTACAAAATAAGAGTTATATTTATGAGGAAGATATTCCCTGGACAGTTTCCCATGTGTTCTCAGAGATGTAGGTAAGTCGAATAGGGAAACATAATATTCCCCTACTCCTTTGGAACTAATTTTACATTGTTTTTCAAATGTATGCATCATCTCCCTCATATACTTGTAGTGATCCTCTTTAGCTTTATCTTTCTCCTCTTTGGTGGATTTTGAAGGTTCTACCTTTTGTGTAGATGCTTTATCTAAATTTTCATTCGAAGTTGGACCCTCATAATGCACTTTCTCCTTTCCTTTAGTTGATGTAGTTGAGTTAGTTTGAGGAGGGCTTGGAATAGAGGTAGAACTTAATGTTAACTTAGGATTATCCACTTTAATGTCTTCAATGGTAGCCCTTTGGATGATCCCTTCTCTTTTATGAGGAATAAATACTTCATGAAGAGGCTTTAGTGGATTGCAATATTAGAAAGGATTTCAATCCCCTCCAACCATTGATTTCCTCACCCATGTATGGAAATTTTATGCATTGATGATACATGGACGGAACCGCTTGCATCTCATTGATCCATGACCTCTCCAATAAGATATTATAAGTTAGTTTCATATCTAAGAATTAGCATTTTGTGTCCTTCTTGATAGGTCCAACTTGAATGGGTAATACAATCATACCTTTCAAAGATCATTCTGCTTCATCATAGGCCTTTATGGTAATTATTTTCATAGGATCAATGCATGACTTGAATAATCCTAGAGATTTGATGAGGCTCAAAGTGTAGATGTTAAGACCAGCTCCCCCATATATGAGAGCTCTATTGACCTTATGTCTTTCAATCAAGACTTCTATATGCAATGATAGATTTTGGGGATGATTAATAGACATGTCATCATGATCTAAAAATGAAAGGCAATGGGGCACAATGAGGTGCCCTACCATATTCTAAAACTTCTCCTCTTCTAAGTTGGTAGGAACATTAGTTTCCACTAAAGCTTTCTCTAAGATTTCCTTGTGGTTTGGTGATAACTTTAATAACTGCAAGATAGAAATTTGTGCTGGAGTCTTTTGTAGTTGATCCACAAAACTATATGGTTTTTCTATTGTAGCTAGTTGTTTTTCCAAAATGATGGATTGCAGAGGGCTAATAGGTTTAGGGTCAACTCCTTGTAGGGTAATCCTTGAAATTTGCCCCATAGTGATAACATTAGATATTTCCATTTGGGGCTGTTCCTTGATCACAATAGTATTTACAACATGTTCACTCTTGGATAAAGTATTGATGATGTTATCATAATGAGGTGCAAAATTGATATTGTTGCTACTTTTCTTATTCCCATTAGATGGTTCACCTTTCTCATGGTTATAGAATGGTTGTTTAAACACTGTGTGATCTTCATTACTTTGAGGCCCCTCAATAGTGATTATACCATTATCAATCAAGTATTGCACCACATTCTTCAGCTGTAAGCAATCATTTGTATTATGCCCTCTAATTCTATGATATTCACAAATACTACTCTCACTCCACCAGCTAGGCTTGTGTTTTGGCTCATAGGGTTAAATGCTAGGTAAATTAATGATCTTGTTAGCAATGAGAGTCCTTAATGATTTCTTGAGAGGTTCACCCAAAGGTGTGAAGGTCCTCTTGGGAGTTGGTGCCAAGAATTTGTTAGATTTGTTACCTCCTTGATTGTTCCCAAAATTGCCACTATTAGTATTGCTGTTGTAGGACACTTTGGGAGCCTGATTTGCATTGTTTACCTGATTAGGTGTTCTTGTGAGAGAAAAGGGAGTCACTTTTAAATTACTAGAATCAACAACACTATCATTGACCACTCCTTTATTGTTTTTCTTCAACCCAAACCAATTATAGCTGTTAGAAAAGTTCTTATTCTGGTTGTTATGGTTGTTGTTGGAGGTATTGTTATTGTAATTATTATTGTCCTTGTAGAGTTTTAACTCTCCAATCTTAACTAATACCTCTTCTATACTCACCCCATTTTCAATAAGATCTTGGAAGGTTTTAGAACATTTCATTCTCAACCGATAATTCATCTCACTACTCAAGCTATTGATAAAGATATCCATCTTCTCTTTTTCTGGTACACTCCTAGGATATCTATCAAATACCATCCTCCATCTTTGTAGGAAAATTAGGAATCCTTCTCTATCTTTTTGCTTGGTATTACATAAGGTGATCATTGTGACTTCGTGTTTGATATTGTATGAATAGTGTGTCACAAATTTAGAAGCCAACTCTTCAAAAGTTTTAATGCCGGAAGGTAATTTTGAAAACCATTCCATGGCCATACCTCCCAAGATTCTTATAAATAATCTCATTAAATAAGTGGTATCATGCATGAATTCCAAGCTCAATGCAAAAAATTCCTGTAGATGATCTTGAGGGTCTGATGTTCCTTCGTATTTATCATACTTAGGAAATACTACATTGATAGGGAATGGTACCATGACTAGACTCTTGTCAAATGGAAATGGACATAATGCATCTATAGAAAATGGTTTAGGAGCCCCGCTTTGTTTTATCATGTCCAATTGCATTTGAAATAACTTAAATTGTTTATTCATGATATTGATCGAGCTCTCTTCAACTTCTGGTGGCTTAAGTTGATTCACATCATAATCATGGGAAAGTTTAAGACCTACTTGGGCTAGGTCTAGAAAATATTTCTCCTTATCTCTCTCCAATGCCTTCTCCATAAGTTTCAAGAAATACAAACTTTGTATAGCTTCACTAACCTTCTCATCAGTGGCATCTTCGGCAATTGGTTCACCATTACCCCTATTGTTAGTGTTATCAATTCCTTGAGTGTTTTGGTCTATTCCTCCATTATTGGTATTACCCTAATTGTTTGGGTCAATACCTCCATTTTTGTTATTACCCAAGCCACCCGAATATATCATTTTGGTTTTTGCTTCTTGAACGGGTTCTTGTGGTTTTCTTGGAGCAGTAAAAGTATCACTTGGGAAAGGGAGCTCTTGCCTTAGGTAAGTCCCATCTACTTGTAAGGTTTTCTTGACGTAATATGACTGAGTAAAAGTAGGCATGAACATAAACCACTTGAAAATAGGCTTTGATCTTGCTTTCTTGTGGCCAAATCCTTGTGAAAATTTCAAAATTGCTCAAACCAAGATTTCTAACCAGGCAAGTTACTGGAACAAATAAAATAACAAAAAGGGTATCTGAATCTGGAATCAAATTTTTTTGAAATCCTCGAGAAGTGCTCACTATTTTCCCTTTTTTGATTCTAGGCATCACTTGCCTAAGTGTAGGTGTGACTTTAAGTTTAGTACATGGTAACTGGAATTCTCTTAGGCGACACTCTGCAGGTGAGCAGGCAGCCTTTGCCTATTGGTAGGCATGATTTAAATTTTTCCAGGCATCACTTAAACTGTTACAGGGATGACCTTATTATTTCTAGGCTTCTTTTAACAAATCATAGGCATAACTTCTCTATAAACAGACACTTTTTCTCTTTGTGTAGGCAACACTTTATAGACCAGGTTGTAAATTTCAAATTTTAAAAATTGTAAGATTAGGTTTGCAAAATTTTCTTGCTTGAAAATGAAGTACAAACAGAACACACACATAAAGTTTGCACCATGTCCCTAAAACCATACTAAAAGTGTATGTTCTCAGTCATTTTTTACAAGTATTGAACAAGAAAGTCTTCCAAGCAATCTACCTATAGTCAAATTTAGCTTTTAACATGTTTGGCTCTATAAGGTAGCTTACTACTTATTAGGATTTAATGAATAGTTCCGTTCTAAATTATGCCAAGTTCTTTTTCCCACTTGCGGGCTTCCCATATGCACAAAAGCATGATTTGGCGCAATCCAAAAGGACTACTAGAGGAAGTGAAGAAACTTGCACATAATCTAGTCACTCCCCTATTAAGGAAGAGTGTATTTTTTTTATAGTGGGTTGGATAGTACCGCAGCTAAGGTGATTGTCTCCCACTTGGGTCATTCCCTCTCACTGTCCTCATAAGGAAAATCTTGGGAGGTAGACCCTCTATTGCTCTATTTTAACTAGTATGTATGAAAAAGAAAGAAATTGAACTTAGTAAAAAATTTTGGGGAATTTGGTTCACTTAAAAAGTGAAGAGCATATCACTATTGTCTTTCTTCATTCCTAACACTTTAAGCAAGAATTGTTCTTTTTCAATCTCTTGACAAAGAGATTCTTATAATTGAAGTGTTTGGTTAATTTATTATTTCTATTAAGCTAGATTCAATGAAAGCCACAATCTAAGAAAATGGAAGCTTGATTTGATGAATACCTCTCTTTTGTAGCTAGAAATGGCTAGGCACTTTTATGAGGTTTTTTTGGCTTTTGATTTTTCTCACTCACCTAGTGGCGATTGTTCCTACTCCCCCCTCCAACATGTTAGTCAATAAAGCCAAACACAATGAGGTAAACTAAAAGAAACAATTTGAAGTACAATTAAGTGTTCTCACAAGATTTTTCATTGAAAGTTTCAACAACTTAATGTAAGCCACTCAATTCAAAGTAGGAAATTTAAGCTTGTAAGCTTCTAACTCCTTAATGTAGTGAGCATACAACTTTTCTTCTAACCCTAAACTTTCTAAAATTAGAGCACTATGTAATTCCTTTTCATGTTTAACTTGGATTATTACCTCTTTGCTTGGTTGTGTGACTCTGCTCTCTAGTTTTTGAACTTTCCTATGTTTGCTCATCTACAGGAAAAATACAGACAGAGAGTTAAGAAAACATAATTTAATGATTTGACAACAAATTTAAGCAAAAAGTACTAGGCGTCATTAGTCAGCTAATACGCATGATTTAAAGATTAGCAGGCGTAACTTTAAAAATAACAGGCATCACTTTCCAGTGACTCAAGCGATATTTAAAGTTTAGCAGGCATAATACTTTAAATTATAGGCATTAAAGTATTGAAAATTGCGTAAGATAAACTATTTAAAGTGGCAATTAAAAACTACTAGGCGTCATTTAATAAATACTAGGCATGAAAGATCACTGTGAATTGCGTCATAAAGATCATCACAGGTGGAAAAAGACAAAAAAATATGCGATATTTCTCAGGTCTCAGGCATCGCTTTACTGTCTTAGGTGTGATAATTTATCTCATAGGTGTCACACTTTATCTCACAAGCGTTAGTTAAGAATGAAAGATGGAATAGAAGGAATAGCATAAACATTAGTTAACTACTTGTAAGCATACTCAAAATAGCCATAGGCATCATTAAATCCTTCATAGGCATCATTTCTCCTATTTTCTACAAAATTCATGGAAAAGTGAAGACAAAAACACACAAAATTTGATAAAAATGTTAGAAATGAGGCTCACAGCCCCATGGTGGGCACCATTTGTGTGTTTATGTTTAACACCTTCATGAAATTAGGATCATTAACTACAATTCTAAGAAAATACAATACAAATTTAAGCTAAGATTTGAAATTAATATCCATGACATCTCATGGTTCTCTATCTAAGCTTGGTAAGTAGAGCTCTCAGCTTAATCTCCACTAGTGAGACTCCTAGAATGAGAAAATATCATAGTACTATGCTTAATCTAGCTCACAATTCTCCATTATGAAAAGATAAATTCAAATGCTATTGCTAAATGCTCTCAATTGCTCATAAAATGCCTATAATAAGGATGCTTTACTCTTGAATTCTCTTCTATCCTATTGCTCTCAAAATGACTCTTATTTATAGTAAATTCCCAAGGGTAGGGGGTAGAGTGAAGTAACCATGATTTAGCCTTGGTTGAGTCAAAAACTTTGCAATGTTTTTAAATGGGGGAACAATTTAAATGTTTGTCTCAAAGCTTTGGACAAAAAGACAAAATTGAGTGGTTTAGATTCAAAGTTGAAATGTGTGATTGAGATTCAACTATTTTGAGTGATTTATGTCTCTTTGTTCTCAATTCTCATTGGTTGCTCAATTTTTGGTTGAAAGATATTAGGATTAATTAAATTCCATTAATTAATTAAATTAGCCATGTAAGGGAATAGGTTCAATTTGATTTTGTGATTTAACAACTATACAACTAATTGATTAGAATCAATTATGTAGTTTTCTTCACCCCTTTAAGCTTTGATTTAATTCTTTATTGTCTTCATTTGATTTTTCCTTTGATTTGATGATTTTGTCCAATTTGATTTAATAAATGTCCATTTAAATTTTATTTGATCCTGTTTAATGATAATTAGTGCATTTTGATTAAGATTTTGCAATTTTTTTATTTTAAAGCACTTGCCCATTTTTGTGTGTCTGCAATAATGAACATATTTTTTCAAATAAATAAGAGGTGATGACGATGAACATGCACCTCTTGTATTTCAAAGAGATTCAAGATTAAGACATAATTCCTTATAGGAAAATAATGTCACATGATAAATAAATTCCACTATACTAAGGAAAGTAAATCCTTAGAAAAACATAGATAAATAATGTACAAACAACCTTACCCCCAAGTGTGAGAAAAGAAACAAATGTCTATGGTGGATTATATAACAAAATATTATAAAATATAAAGATGAACTGTAAGAAGAAACCATAATCTGGGCATATAGAAAACAAAACATCCTCATTCAAACAAGAAGTATTATAGAATAATACAACACCATATAGGAATGTAGTTCAACAAACATCATAGGATATACAATTCTAAGCATAATTTTCTAGAAATGATATAACCTACAAAGTAAATGATAGATGATGATTAAATTACAAACCTTAAAATCCAAGGCATGGAAGGACATTGTTAGGCAACAACTATCACATCATGCACGAAACAAATTATTAAATATCGAAAGATAAGAATACATCATAAAAAATGCAAATCTATAGAGAAAAGGATACCATGTTATTCCTATAATAAAGAGATAACATAGCTTTACAAGGGAAAATAAGATAATCCCCCTAGGATAGATCCCTCATAGAATGTATAAGACAGATAAAGTTGCACATAGAAATGTAATACAACGAATCAATGCAAACATATTCTACATAACACACACCTAAAAAGAGAAAAAAAAATGAGAGATACATATTAAGAACACTAAAATATGTCTCCCAGATACCAAATATGTACTTTGTAGAAAGGATATTAAAGTATAGAACACATGTGTGAAGGAGCTTAAATAGATCCGAAGAAAAAATGAACTTTTCCCTCCATTGAAAATGAGAAAAGAAAAAGACTTTTTGTACCACTCTTGATCATATTATAAAGAATAATAGAGAGTGGCCCCAATAGGGAATAAAAATGCTAGGTAATCTTATGAAGGAGGAATAAAAAATCTTGTGTATAAGAAATTTTACCATTTTCAACTTTACCATGAAGATAGAAAATGAATTCCATACAATCAAAAAGTAAACATTCATTATTGTAGCAAAAAGAGACATGAGAATCACACAATAACATTATTTTGATAGGATTGATATCTTAATTTAGGCAAAAACAAAAGGTAGAGGTGAACTATTAATGCTAAGAATTCCTAAGTGTCATTAGGAGATAAAGTTGGAATTGGAAAAAGAAGGTGAGGGGGAGGTTGTGGGGGAGGAAAAGAAGGATCATTTGAAGGAGAAACATAATGAAGGCTTTGTTGAGGGTGTTATTTAGGAATGTGGATGGAAATATTAATACCATGCTCATGGATACCAAGACCTAAACCCATATAACCGTGTTTAGTGATAATATTATAGCCCATAGGATAAGTAGAATGAAGGGCGAATGGAGGGAAAAGTTTATCGTGAGGGTGATGGGTAAATGTAGTGTATAGAGGAATGAAATTAAAAGTTTTATGTATAGGAGATTGAGGTGTAGGTGTGGTAGAAGGTGAAGGAAATGTCTCATCTAAGAATTGGTTAATATCTAAGTCATGACCCATACTTTGAATGTGTTGGAATGTAGAAGGGTATGATGGGATTGATCATGGGAAGGACTAGCCTTATGATTAAGATTAGGAAAATCACTAAAAAATCTCTAATACCATCCAAAAGATGAATGGAAAACCCACATGAAAGTCAAATGATTATCTTGATATATGTTTAATTGGGAAACCTTGTATTAGTTAACATTATAATAATATATGAAGGAAAATAATTTAAAGACATTAACATCATGAAATGAAAGACTTTCATAAACATCATAGACATGATAAAGAGATGTGAGCATAAGAGATACCATAAAGAGTATTATGCACCATAATAGTTTAGAAAATATCATTGTTGTAAAATAAGATCTAACAAGATATCCAATTCTAAGAAAGAGATATAGGATGTTGAGTTCATTGAAAGAAGTTGAACACTTAATGCCAAGAAGAAAATAAGAGAGATAAAAGGATAGAACTCTAAAATTAAAGGCAAAGATAGATTGGGTTCACCAAAATGTTTAGTGAAGGTGAACATACAAGATAATGTACCAAGATCAAAAGGAACTTGTAACATTTTGGGTTCACCAAAATGTTTAGTGAAGGTGAACGCACAAGATAATTCATCAAGATCAAAAGGAATTTGTAATATGTTGGTTTAACCAAAATGTTTAGTGAAGGCGAACACACAAGATAATGCACCAAGATGAAAAGGAACTTGTAACATGTCGGGTTCACCAAAATATTTAGTGAAGGTGAACATACAAGATAATCCACCAAGATCAAAAGGAACTTGTAACATGTTGGGCTTGCCAAAATGTTTAGTGAAGGTGAACACGCAAGATAATACACAAAGATCAAAAGGAATTTGCAACATGTCAGGTTCACCAAAATGTTTATGGATCTAAAATAATAAAATATGAGAGATGATTTCATTAATTAACCATTCCAACACTAACACTTGAAATACAAGAGAAAGAGGGTATTCCAAATATAACTCTCAATAAAACCCAGCTTAGATTAGAAAAACCCAAGAAGATGAAAGGATGCCAATGCTAAACCCAAATTATATCAAGGAAGTACACAAGAAAGTCCTCTTTCATGCAATGTGGGATTTTATTAAAGATGTTTAAATGCGAATGTGAAATGGAACCAATTGATTTAATGAGAAAAGTAAGATAGATCTAGATGCCAAGTGTATGCAATTACCCTAATTAAGATATGAAAATAGGTCTAGACTAAGAAATGAAATGAATGATAGAGTACTCACCATAAAATTTGTAGAATAATATGACTTTTTTCTTTGAAAACTATAGTTATGAATGTGTGACATAACTTTCAACTACAGAATTGCGATCACAACAGAAAACCCAAAAAAATTTTATTTTTCTCAAACCTCTAGGGACATGTCGACCTGGTGCAACATGTTCGAGACACTTTTCCATGAATTTAATGTGTTCCCAAGACACTATATAAAAGTTGACCTAACTTCTTTAGGAATGTCTCGGTATGTAGTTTCCATATATGTGGTTTTAATTCTGATATCCTGCTCATGCACATAGAAAACCTTATTTTTGGGTTTGGGTGGATGAGGTCTTTCCTTGGTCAAGACCTAGATTGAAGAATCAACCTTGAAACTGATACGTAAATGTAATGATAACATGTAGTAGGATTGAATTTATCAATTAAAGATACAATCACCTTTGTAGATGCAATTGAATTTTATATGTGATCAAGTATGAAAATGTAATAGCCTTGACTAAAATAAACCAAAAGGAAATCAAATAAGTCAAAACCTCATGTATAGGAATGTATGTTACATTTACATGATGAAAGATGAAAGAAATTGAATGATTTGGAATGATGGATCTCCTCCTTCGAAGCCAAACTCCACTACCACCTTGAAGGAAGAAGCTCAATGCAAGAAAGAAATGCTTGAATTTGATGAATGCTTGAAGATGCTTTCTTGAAATCCCATGCATGCATGTATTCTTTCTCTTGACTGCTTATATAATGATGATGTATCTTGATGGGGATGAAAATGAAATTCCCAAGGCTCCTTATATACTATTTTTCAGGATAAAAAATAAACTAGGTTGACCCAGGAGAAAATGAAATCATTCGACAAACCTGAGGCACTTCAGGCTATAGAATTAAATTTCCTTAGGGAATAGGTCAACTTAAGTCAACCTCTTCCTAGAACAGGTTAACCTAGTCAACCTATTCTAGAAGAGGTTGACCACATCAACCTATTCCCAAGGGGGGTCTCAAAGAGGGGTCTTGGAGGCCTGAGAGAATATGTAGAAAGAATTAGGGGTGGAACAAAAGTGCAAAGATAGGAAATCCCTAAACAGTCAGAAGGATCAATATTGGATCAACCAGGAGAATTCAAGTTTGTGTAAGCTACAAAGGATGTGAGCTTGATTTGGAAGGAAGAAAAGAAGGACAATATTGATGAAATTGTTGAGGATGCATCTGAAATGGATGCACCTCCTATTTATAGTTAAAATGACCATTATGGTCATAGGGGGAGCTAGATTATCTCTAGACCCCTGTGCGGCTAGTATACTCACCCTCAAAGTATGCGCTTTTGGATATAACTATTTAGAGACTAGGTGATGTAGTATGTAAGAGCACACTTCCTAATTGTTAGCAGAAAAAAAGAACAAAATTTACAGTTGCATTCTATGTTTACGCATCATTTCATCCCTCTTCACCTTGCATCGACATTTATATCCACCCACCAACTATATCTTCCCACCCCACTTTTCACCTACCCATAGATATAATAGGGCTTTTGATTTATGGTTTTATCTCACAATCACACGACACTTCCAAATAACACCAATAAGGATGATGAAACAATTGGAAGATACAACCAAAAATGTGACTAATATAGCACCTAAAGGACCATGGAAAAATATGAGAAAGATACCAAAACCATGCTAAGAATGGATTAAAGGTCTCAAAATAAATTGAATCCATTTTAAGATGGTACATTTAGCCCCCACTTTAGCGAGAGTGTGAGGCATGTCATACTCTCGGTAAAGGAAGAAGGAGAATAGATAAAATTTCATAATGAGATAGAACATCACCAAGTTGAATGACATGAGCCCCCAACCCTAGAATCCTAACTCTATTCCCATGCATAAGAGCACGCAAAAAAATAAAAAGAAAACAAAGGAAAAAGAGAGCCAAACAAAAATAAAATAAAAAAACTCAAAACAGGTTAGTACTAAAACCCCAAATCAACTAGTGAAGAAACCTCGACTAAGAAATGTCTCACCCACCAATATCATATTTGGGAGGCTACCACAAATAATAAGGGATCACATAGTAAAGGAAAGAGCACCACAAAGGATTACATCCCTAATGATTCTCTCCCACTAAACAAAATCAGAGAGAGAGAGAGAGAGAGAGAGAGATTATCTTTCCTAGTAAGGTTTAGGTGCCTTACTATGAATCATTAAAAAAAAAAAAAAACATAAAAGATAAGATCAAATTATCTAGCAAGTTTTGGTTCTTGGTAATCAATCCTGTGCACCCATTAGTGGATTTTACATGCATGTGTATGTGTGTCCATCCATGGCTCAATTCCTTGGTATCACAAAGGAGTGTAAATATGTTTTGTATCTCTTTGGATGGGAAAGAGTACTTTATCCATAGAGAAAATGTGTGTGTACATTTCTTTGGGATGGAGAAGTATTACTGATACTCATAAGGGAGTGGCATGCAAAAAAATGCAAATAAGTTTCCCTGGGATGGATAAGTGTTTCTAATAACCACTAGGGAGTGGCATGTTTTAATATAAAAGTAAAAGTGAATAAAAAAAGTAAACTATAGTACAAAGAGGGTGTATGTGTGTCCCCCTCCTTATGATGACTATATAGCCATAGACATCATAAGGAAGAGAATCAAGTATAACTACTTATAGAAACAAGGAGATATCCTTTAAGAAAAATGTATACCATAGAAATTATGAAGAGAACTGACTCTTGTAAGCTAAGAAAATATATCAATTATGAAAGGATATGTCTCTTATGAGAAGAAACCCTTCAAAGGAAGAGATCTTGTTAGAAATGCATCTACCTTCAAGATGAGTGTCATGAACAAAGATAACAACTTCAAGACAAAAGAAGAAGAGAAGAATCAATAATGTATCTATTCAACCCCCTATACATAGGTGGAATAGGGACCCTTGGATGAAGGATGACTAGCTTTAAATCACATAGTAAGGGAAAATGTTTATAATGAGCATAGTTTTGAAAATGAAGAAGAGGTGATGATCACATACATGCACCTCTTGTATGTCAAAGAGAGTCAAGATCAAGACACAATTCCTTATAGGAAAATAGTGTCACATGATAAACAAATGCCACTATACTAAGGAAATTTGATCCTCAGACAAAGAAAGATAAAGAATGTACAAAAAACCTTGAACCCCAAATTTGAGAGAAGAAAGAGAAGTCTATGGTGGATTATATAAAAAAAAAATTAAAAATATAAAGATGAAGTATAAGAAGCAACAATAATCTATCCATGTAGAAAAAACACCCTATATGAAACAAGAATTATCATAGAATAATAAAACATAACAGAGAAATGTAGGACAAGAGAATATTGGAAATTTGGATAAGTAGGATATTAAAGTGTTGTCATTATGGAAACATATATTCAACATTGAGACAACATGATCAGATGAAGGAGTTCTATATGAGCACACATGAAAATTATCTAAGTATAACAATGTTTACCAATCTTCACAAAGACAATTTTGATTAGTGATATCCATAGAAGAAGATTTAGTGCATGCATACTTGAACATGGATCACTCTTGTTGGAGATTTTCCAACAAGCCAGTACTGATTGTATGTTTGTCATTGATGAAAACATATGGAATGTAGCATGCATGTAAGTCTTATGTAGTAAGATTTCAATATATGTAGCATGGACATGATATCAGCATGATATCATGGGCGCAGAGGTTAACTGTTAGTACAAATAGTTATATAGCAGCTTGTGTCAGCAGTGTTCCTGATAGAGTTACAAATAGTGTTATGTGTATGGTTATCTGTATAGTTATCATGGAGCCTTGCACACTTGGATATATGTTGAAGACATGTTAGTGATGTTTTAGTTATGGACGCATAGTCAGATATTAAGTAGAAGTGAAGTTATGTAGTTGCTATTTGCCAGTTATAGTTTCTTGTGTTTATTTAGAAGAGCCAACAGAGATTTTATTGGTTCTTGAGTTGTGCCTATCTTTAGGGTATTTTCCCTTGGATTTAAGCTTAGAGAAGAGTTTTTGATGTTTGGTTAAGAGCACATGAAATAATTCAGCTTGAGGAGAAAGATCCAGTTGTTTTGGTAGAGCCAACAGTGTGTAGCGTGTGTCTACAATTATCTTATTAGATAGGTCCCAGAATGTGTTGCGTACATAGTAGAACCGATAGAATGTTTATATAAGTTTTTTATGGTTTCTCTAATATGATTTCAAGGTGGTTTTCATAGGCTGACTTGATTATATCATTTAGAGGAAATATATTTATAGGCAGTCATTTGTGATTTCTTGAGTGTGGTTCATGGCTGATTAAGAAGAGCAGAGCAAAGTGTGTGAAGTGTTGAACCATCAGAGGAAGGTCTATGTGACCAAGTAAAGTGTTTGTGCTATTCATTGGAACTGATCCAGACAATAGGTCTAAGCACAACTCACCAAGATCCAGATATAATTTATATGTATTATTTAGAAGGTTGTAGCCTTCACCTCTTTAAGCATAGAGCTCTCAGATAGTGCATCCTCTCCCCTAACAGGGACAATTGTTAAAAGACTCCTAACAGGGTCTAACCCTTGACCAGGTCTACTATACTTAATATATTGTAAAGAAACTCCTAACAAGGTTAAGGATCTTCTAACAAGGATCATTATACACTAGTACATAATATTAGTGGGTGTCAATTCCCACCGGGGTTTTTACCTATTTGGGTTTCAATAACCAAAATATTGGTGTTGTGTTCATGTGTTCTTTCATTTTATTTATGCTTTATGTTTAAGTTAGATCTGATTGATACAAACCTATGTAGTCCAAATCAAACAACATCTTACTATGGTGAAAGGTATTTCATTTTGTTTGTTGATGATTATACTAGGATGATGTGGGTTGCATTCTTAAAAGATAAGTCAGAAGAATTTGAGAAGTTCAAAATATTCAAAGCTAAGGTTGAGAATGAATCTGGTCTAAAGATAAAATGTTTGAGATTGGATAGAGGAGGAGAATTCACCTCTGACAGATTTTATGAGTACTATGAAGAGCATGGCATAAAGAGACAATTAAGTGCACCTAGAAGCCCTTAGCAAAATGGAATTGCAGAGAGAAGGAATATGATCATCCTTGATATAGTGCACAACATTATGATAGAAGGAAAAGTTGCACACACCTATTGGAGAGATGCAGTCAATACATCAATCTACACCATCAATAGAATTCAATTAATGCCTAGCACTGAGAAAACACCTTATGAGCTATGGTTTGGTAATTTTCCCACAGTAAAATACTTCTGAATCTTTGGAAGAAAGTGCTACATCAAGAGGGATGAAGCAGTAGGCAAGTTTGATGCAAGAAGTGATGAAGGTATTTTCCTTGGTTACTCTACTAAAAGAAAAGCTTATAGATGTTTCAATTTAAGATTGAAAAAGATCATAGAAAGTGCTCATGTTAAGATTGATGAAAATTTCATGGTTCAAGAAAGATATCATGATTACTCACCCATGATTGAAGAAGAACCTAGACCCTCCACTAGTGAGATAGTTATTGAAGAGATGTTTGACAGTATTGATGTGTTATTCAATGACCCTGAGACAAGTAAAGAAAAAACTCCTAAAGCTGATGAGTCTACATCAACTAAGGTTCCAAAGTTTACATCTAGAAACCATTCCAAGAAAGATATCATTGGAGATCAGAGTGGAAAAGTCTTAACAAGATCACAAGAAAAGAACATAGCTAGCAGTGAAGTGGTATGTTTGCTATCTCAGATTGAACCTTTAAGTGTTAAAGATGCATGCAATGATTCAGATTGGCATGATGCTATGAAAGAAGAACTTGATCAGATTATTAAGTATGACACTCGGGAATTGGTCCCAAGACCTAGTGATAAGAATGTGATTGGAACAAAGTGGATATTCAGAAACAAGATGAATGAAGATGGTACAATTGTAAGAAATAAAGAAAGGTTAGTATGTAAAGGATATGCACAAAGAGAAGGCATTGATTATTCAAACACATTTGCACCTATAATAAGATTAGAAGCTATTAAGTTGTTTCTAGCTTATGCTACAGTAAAAAGCTACAAATTTTATTAGAAGGATGTCAAGTCATCATTCCTAAATGGAGATCTAAAAGAAGTATACATTGACCAGCTAGAAGGATTCACCTTATCAGATAGACCTGATATGGTATGAAGATTGAAGATGGCCCTCTATGGACTTAAGCAAGCCCCTAGAGCATGGTATGAAAGACTAGATGGATACCTAACAAAGATTGGATTCAAGAAAGGAGCAACAGATTATAATCTATTCATTATAGAGACATCTGAAGGTTTACTACTTGTAGCTATATTTGTTGATGACATTATCTTTGGAGGTAATGACAAACTTAGTGTTAAATTTTCTAAGGAGATGTAGAATGAATTTGAGATGAGTATGATAGGTCCTATCAAATAATTTTTGGGATTAAATGTGCAGCAGATAGAGAAAGGTATTTTCATTAATCAGTCCAAGTATGTGAAGGAAATATTAAAGAAATTCAAGATGGATGATTGCAAGCCAGTAGGGACTCCTATGATTAATGGATGTAAGCTTACAAAAGAAGATGACTCACCAGTAGTTGATATAACATTGTATAAGTCTATGATTGGAAAACTTATTTACCATACTTAGACTAGACTTGATATTTTCAATGCAGTTGGCATTTTTGGAAGATTTGTAGTAGAGCCTACACAAAGTAACCTCATGAAAGTAAAAAGGATGTTTAGATACTTACAAGGAACTATAGACTATGGTCTATGGTATCCTAATTCAGAAAATGTTGAGCTTCATGTGTACACTGATGCAAATTGGGCAGGATGTGTTGATGACAAAAAAGTACATCAGGTGGAGTAGTATTTCTTGGTGATAGACTTGTCACTTGGACAAGCAAGAAACAAAATTGTATTTCTCAGTCAATAGTAGAAGAAAAGTATGGTGCAATAGCCTTGAATTGCTCTACAATTGTTTGGATCAAGTAGATGATAAAGGATTTTGGAATTCAGATTGATTATCCTATTGTTATTCACTGTGATAACACTAGCACTATCAATATGTCGAAGAACCCTATGATGCATGCAAAGACAAAGCAAATTGAGATCAAGTATCACTTCCTAAGAGAGAAAGTGGTAGAAAAATAAGTAAACCTAGACTATGTGAGTACTAAAGATTAGTTGGCAAACAAATTCACAAAGCCCTTGCCTAAGGATACTTTTGAGTATCTTAGGGAGAAGTTGGGAGTAATTCCCTTCCCTAACTCTACTTAGAAGAAAGAAGGAAAGGCATCAGTCCTCAAGGACTGATGGAAGGTCGAATACTCTACCTAAAGAGTAGTACCAGTGCTTAAAATGAATGGCATCCTTTTCTATTGATGTTAAAGGGGGAGTGATACACAGAGTCATGAAAAACAAAAGGAGTAATATACTAAGGGGGAGCAGTATTTAGTTATGATAGCAGTTCAGTTGAGGAAATGGAGAATGTTGGAAAATATTGCAGTAGATGGATGATTCATATTTGGGGGAGTTTTGAAGAGGAAATGGAGAATGTTATAAATGTAATGATCAATTGGGTTGGTGGTGGTTTTTCATTCCACATGTTGCTATCAATGCTAAAGGGGGAGATTGTTGGAGATTTGCCAACAGGCCAGTACTGACTGTATGTTTGTCATTGATGATAACATATGGAAAGTAGCATGAGTGGAAGTATTATGTAGTAAGCTTTAGTATATGTAGCATGGACATGATATAAGCATGATATCATGGGCGTAGAGGTTAACTATTAGTACAGATAGTTATATAGCAGCTTATGTCAGCAGTGTTCCTGACTAAGTTATAGACAGTGTTCTATGTATGGTTGTCTGTATAGTTATCATGGAGCTTTGTACACTTCAATATATGTTGAAGACATGTTAGTGATGTTTTAGTTATGGATTCATAGTCAGATATTTAGTAGAAGTGAAGTTATGTAGTCGCTATTTGCTAGTTGCAGTTTCATGTGTTTATTCAGAAGAGCCGATAGAGATTTTATTGGTTCTTGAGTTGAACCTATATTTAGGGTATGCTCCCTTGGAGTTAACCTTAGAGAAGAGTTTTTGATATTTAGTTAAGAGTGCATGAAGTAATTCAACTTGAGGAGAAAGATCCAATTGTTTTGGTAGAGCTGACAGTGTGTAGCATGCATCTACAATTATCTTATTAGACAGGTCCCATAATATGTTGCGTACATAGTAGACTTGACATAGTGTTTATATACATTTGTTATGGTTTCTCTAATATGATTTCAAGGTGGTTCTAATAGGCTGACTTGATTATATCATTTAGAGGAAAGATATTTATAGGCAGTCATTTGTGATTGCTTGAGTGTGGTTCATGGTTGATTAAGAAGAGCAGAGCAGAGTGTGCGAAGTGTTGAACCATTAGAGGAAGGTCTATGTGACCAAGTAAATTGTTTGTGCTATTCATTGGAACTAATCCAGACAATAGGTCTAACCATAGTTCACCAAGATCCAGATATAGTGTACATCTGTTATTTAGAAGGTTGTAGCCTTCGCCTCTTTGAGCAGTGAGTTCTCAAACAGTGCGTCCTCTCCCCTAATAGGGAAAATTGTAAAAGACTCCTAATAGGGTCCGACCCTTGAGTAGGTCTACTATACTTAATATATTGTAAAGAAACTCCTAACAGGGTTAAGGATCTTCTAACAAGGATCATTATACACTAGTACAGAATATTAGTGGGTGTCAATTCCCACTGAGGTTTTTACCTATTTGGGTTTCCCTGTAACCAAAATATTGGTGTTGTGTTCATGTGTTCTTTCATTGTGTTTATGCTTTATGCTTAAGCATACTTAATTGGATAAAGAATTGAATCTTGTAGATAATTGATTCACCCCCCCCCCTCTCAGTTATCTCTTGGGGCTATTCCTAACAACTCTGTATATCAAAGCTACATCAGAGAGTGCAAGTAGGTATGACATGTATGAAAAGAGATATCGATGTTCTACAAAGATAGTGTTGAGCTGACCAAAATAGAGCAGTGATCAGAATATGATTATATTGAGTTAAGGAATTATTTTGTTTATTAAAATAATGACCTAACTAAGTAGGGATGAGATCTTAGATGTTAACCCTAAGGAAAAATGTAACGACATTATGTTTCGAGAAGAATGTATTGTAAGCTGACAAGAATGTTATTTTGCAATAACTTGTCTATAAGTAAGAGTAATGTAGTACGAAGAGATAGAAGTTGACATATGATATATATGATGTGAAATTATAATTTGTAAGAAAGAAAAGAAGAAATTATTGTATATATCAGTGTGGAGGGCCTAAAAAGATAGATTAGAATAATAAAGTTATTCAACAACAATAAAAGGTTTTTGTATTCTACCTTTTGTATCTGAAGTTGTCATTATATATTGCATTTTTTGGTAGTGAGCTCATCTTCCAGACATCTATGTTTTGTAATAGAAACTCTTAATAGGGTTGAGGCTTCTAACAAGGCCAAAATTCAATTAACTAGGATAGAGACACTATACAGATGTAATAGACTCCTAACAGGGTCAATATCCTTAACCTAATACTTTTGATTAGTGGATCAGTTGTGGGTATCATCCCCATGGGGTTTTCCCTTGGCCAGGGTTTTCTCAAGAACAATCATGGTGTTATGAGTTCATTCATTTTATTGTTATGCTTGTTGTTTAGTTTACCTAGTTTAGTTTCTTATGAAAGCTACAAGTTAATATCATATATCTGTGATTGAGAAAAAGTAAAAGTTTGTGAAATATTGATTCACCCCCCCTCTTAGTATTTCCTATTTCTAACAATTGGTATTAGAGCTCTACTAAGAACAAAGTTATTCAGAGAAATCCTAACAGCTTGAGTAAGATCTCTATGGATATGGATCAATTGCAGAAAAATCTTGATGAATCTCTTGAATATATTGATATTCTTACTGAAGAAAGAGATACTCTAAAGGAAAAATATGATAATGTGAAATATTACATTGAGAAACTAAAAGAAAACATAGAAGATCTGAAATCAAAGAAATAACCTACAAGTTAAGTCAAGGACTGTGATGAAGTTTCAAAACTGAAGAAAGAAAATGATATCCTTAAACATGAACTAAAGATTATAGATCTAAAGTTAAGCTTGAAATATGATAAGAACAAAGATTAATCAAATATGAAGTCTGAAAATGAAGATCTGAGATCTAAACTTTCCAAAGTGATATCTAAACTCGAGACTAAAAAATTGGATTATGGAGAAATACAACAAAATTGTGAAAGGAGAACTAACTTAGTCTAAACAACATCTTGAGAACTATATTCCAGTAGTGAAAAGATTGAGGAACAAATTTCTTATCAGAAACCATCATGTGATAAAACTGGTCTTGGATACTTTGAAGATAAGTTCCCAAAGAATATTAAAGAATGTAACGAACCAGATCTGAAACAGCCTGTGAATAAAGAAGAAAAGAAACTAGATGAATGTAACAAATATTAAGATGTACCTAATCCACCTAAGCAAGATGAACCACATAAAGAGATGCGAAGATAATTCAAAGGTAGATGTTTTTCATGCAATTCTTTTGGACACATGAAAAGAGATTGTACATGTAAGATATTCAAACCTATCTCTGCTTTTTGTTACAATTTTCATGGTTTTGGACATAGAGCTATTGATTTCAAGAAACCTAGATCTAATGATAATGGTAATAGTAGAATGTTTACAAATACTAACCCTGCAGATAAGATACCTATTGGAGAAACGAACAAAAGAAATGGAGTTATGTGTTATAGATGCAACAAATTTAGACACATTGCCATAAATTGCATATCATAAATCAGTTAGTCGGGACCGAGATATGGAAATAATGGAATAGTTTATTAGATATGAAATAACATGGGTCACACAAAGAGGTATTGTAGGATTAAAAACATGAGCAATCCTAATCCTAGAAGAAATATAAACTATACCAAGAGAAATGTGAACAACAACAACAATCAGGAAGAAATTTGCAATAACTTGGAAGAAATTGAGTTTGTTAAAGCTACAGATCAAGTGACCACACTCAGTATGCCAAGAATTCAAATAGGTGAATTATTTGAGATTAAGTGTGGATCATTTCCAAATTCATCTCAAAGAAATTAAACATCAAATCTCATGAACTATGTATTAGAATAAGCAATAGAATAGTATATAATTTAGAGTAAGTTGAATGAAGCCTTGCAAAGTTAATATGACCTAGTATATGATATAAGGAAGCTATGGTTAAGAGAACATGAATTTATGAACATGTATGAAACTACATGAAAACAATGAAGTTTTGCAGGTAACTAGGAACAACTTTTGGCATGAATGCACTTAAGAAGTTAATGCGATGACAATGTCTTGAAATATTTTAAGGATAAAAGTGGATTATTGACATCATTTGATCATTTAAGTGTTTACAAGAGATATATAGAGCTAGCTAGTGGAGATTGAAAGAAATTTGTAAGATTTGTAGATAGATTCTTTTCCAACTCTACGCAATGTCATAAATCATGATTCCAAGGTATTTAACTAAGAATTCATTATTAAAATAAATACTTTTTAGTGGAATCATGGATACATCGATAGTTCACAACATCAGAGACACAACTAGACCTAAGATGAAGGAGTCAATAGAACCCTTAGAGGAAGACCCTAGTTTGGCTTTATCGACCATTCCAAATAGAGTTTTACATTTAAAAGATGTAAAGTGGTATTTAAAATACAAGTTTGAGATAGTAGGAGATGGTAGTTTAACCATGGAGTACAATAAGATATAAAAACAAGACATGACCTATAAAGAAAGATTTCAACATTTAGATCAAATGGACATTATTATGTACACATTTCACTATGAACTTCAAAATGACGAATGGACCAAAATCATTTTGACCAGAATCCATAATGGAAAGTTTTTGTTGGATGATAGAGTTATAGATATTATAGCTAATCTTATACATGAGGTTACATGATTGTCTAAGACAAAAGAAATTACTTTAAATGAGAAGAATGTTAAGAAAACAATAATGGATAACACCAAGTCTTCGTATAATGGAAGAGGTATAGTCATAAGAAAGATTAAACAAGATGATGTGAGATATGTATGCAATATCTTAACTAAAAAATTATATGCAAGTTCTAGGGAAGATGACATAGTAGCAGGTATGGTGCAAGAAGCCTACCTTATGTGCATTGAAAAAGTTGAAGTAGATATGTGTGAGATTCAGAGAATTCAAATGATTGAAAATCTTGAGAAGATCAAGAAGACTAAGAATTCTTAGTTTAGATTCTCATCCTTGATCACTTATATGTTTTTCCATCTTTTAAGGAGATTCCCTTACACCATAGGAGTCGATTGGAATGACGGAAAAAATTCAATGGATAGAATCAATAAGGTATATTTAAGGTATCCCATTGATAAAGTGAACGAGAATGAAACCCTTGTCATTAAGACCTTTTAGAATGAAATGAAGAGAAGATCAAGAATTCCACCATCTATTGTTGATAAATACAAGAATGAAATGTGTTTCTGAGTTGACATTGATTTTACTTACATTGAAGTAGTAGAACCAAGGTTAGAATTTGTAGATCCTCTTGAGTATGAGATATATGAAGAATAAGTTGAAGGATATGTAAGAAGAATACTTAAAAGTAGTTTGGATTCCAAGAGTTCCAGATTTGGAACACATGAAGAAAATTTTAGTACAACACAACAGTTATAGGTGCAGAAATTGGCAAAGAAAATAGTAGATAGCACAATAATGAAGATCTTAAAGGATACATGTATGACTGAGCATGATTTCAACATTGTGAAGTAGACAACAATAACTATTAGAGATATAGGACAAAATGAAGTGTTTTCAGTTCCACCCTTGACAACCCATGAGCCACTATTGAGGATATTTAGAATATTGAGGAAGATATTGTAGAATTGGATGTGCTAGCAGTGAGAAAATCTACTAGATCCACCTCTACTACACTAACTAAGAGAGTTAAAGATATGGAAACTAGACCGAGAAAGAGGCAGAAAACCATCTTTTCTCCAGTAGAAAGGATAAGGACATCAGAAGATAAACCACAAGTAGATGAAGAGGTAGGAAACAACAAAAAGAAGCAATGGAAGCCTAAGATTGATAAAGTGAATCCTCTGAGCATTAATGCAGGAGATTTCACTAAGTTGAATAAGTATTATGAGATGTATAACAACTTTGAGAAATTGAATCTTGAGAATATAGTTGTTAGACACATGATTCTTGCTGACAAGAAGTTTGAAGACATTAAAGACAAGATTCCAAATAATATTTATGAGAAGTTAGCAAATAGGAAAAAGAGAGAAATAGAAGAAGATAAAGGCATTAGAGAAATATATGTGAGGAAGATTTGTGAGATAAAAGATGAAGAAAACTTCAAAGAAATCATGAAAAACCTTAGCACACATCTAAGAAGGAAAAGAAGGACAGTTCTAATAATGGGAGGAAACTATGAATAGATCAATAGAGAAATTAAGGAAGTGGTTGTAAAGGTAATGACCTCTAGACCGGAAGAGATATTTAGTGAATCTAAACTAGTAGTAGAAGCATAATCACAAACTGAATCATTGCCAGTTCCACCACCCTCCATCAACATTGATGATGAGTCTATATATTACAGACATAAACATCACCATAAATAGAGAATAAAATCCATTTGATGACCAAGGAGTAGATGTTGGCAATTTTCTAGAACTTTTGAGGAGAAGGATGAAGCATTAAATAAGGAGGAAGAAGTAGTAGGAACCAGAGAAGAAGAGAAGAAAGAAGAAACATAGGTTAAGATAGAAGAGGAGAAACATGCAGTGCAAGAAGAAGAGATTAAAATCATCTCATCGCAAAAGAGTACAATAGAAAATCTATCTAGACCACTGACGGAATCAGTTTTGGCAAGCTTGGGAATTGAAGTTGATGATGATGATGATCAAATATAGTTGATCTCATCTCTAAATAAAATCATCAGAAAGAACAAGAAAGTGGAAATCTTGGAAGGAGTGTTACTTGATGTAACTAGAAAAATTTAAGGAGTTATATCAACTCAAGTTAGAAAGGTTGATCCCCAAGCCAAAGCAAAAGAGGTAATGAGAATTTTTGAGAGTGAATTTACTAATCTATCAGATATTGTATTAGTTAAAGCTCATGATGCACAACTATTTCAAGTTACTTGTCAGAATATTAGAAATAATTTGGATAATTTGGATGTATGTATAAAAAAACTAAGGAAATGCTTAGAGAGAGGAAAATCATTGTACAGCTAGTGTACATTATCACACAACCACACATTAGAAATTTCAAAGAAGATAAGGAACAAAGAAGTAGAGTTGCAAGCCATAGTGAATGATTTCAAGAGTCCTAATGTAAAAATCATAGATATTGAGAAGAAAATAAGAAAAATCTAAGATGAGATAATACTTCTTGAGAATGAAAAAGAAAGAAAATTGAAGAGATTCACTCTACCCAGAGAGAATCTAACAATTAAGGTATGTAATGTAGAGATTCAACTAGAATAATGTCTTTCATTAAAGAAATCATATGGAAAGTTTACATATTCAAACCTTAAGGCATTTGAGATTGCGTCTTATGGACTATGTGCATTACTCAGCATTTCTGATTCAGTTAAGAAGACATGAGACAAAGAAATAGATAATTTGAAGGCAAATTTTGTAGATTGTGTTGCAAATCTTCCAGCTTTGCAATATTGAAATCAAGGTGGTAAATCAAATTTTGACATACTTATACATATAATTGACACCTTTTTCATTGTTGTCAAAGGGGGAGTAGTACATAGTATGAAAATTGTATATATGTAGAAGATATAGATATGTGGAATATTATGAAGTATACTTTTAGGGGGAGTATCATTTTGGAGAAATAAGAAGACATGTATGATTCGAAATTTTTGTAATGGACATATATTACACCTTTTAAAAATTTCTGATAAAGTTTTTTCTGGGGGACTTAGCCCATTTTCCCATATGTTGCCACCAATGACAAAGGGGGAGATTGTTGGTGTAATATATAAAAATGTGTAATGTATAAAAATGGGGTGTGGGGCAGCAAAATGTAAGGTGTAAAAATGTGAATTTGCTAGGATATGTGATGGAAAATGTTATGGACATACAAACTTAATAAAAAGTGAATACTTATCTTGAAAAGGGGCTGATTCATAAATCATGGCTTTTTGGTGTTTGTGTTCAGTTTTGAGGAATTTTGCAACTAGATCTGGCCTAGAAATGTAGAAACATAGAAAACCCAGAAACCTTTTGTCATTCAGAGCAAGGTCATCCTTGACCTCAGGATCTGAGTTGTTAGGAATAAGGTGTCTCAACCTTGGATAATTCCTATTCTTATTATTTGTTTTGTAAATGTATTTTTTGCAAATAATGTAATTAAGTGTGAGTGTACATGTTTAGTTGGCATGTTGATGTGTCACTCCACTTGATGTGTCGGCATCTTGTGCCTAAGGAGATCATGACTGAAATGGTCATGATGGATTCCTATGATGCGTAAGAACTATTTAAGGAATGTGCTATGACAGGTGTAAGAGCATCTTATGACTTGGGCCTATTCGGGCACCCAAGAAGAAGTGGTTGGTGTGTGTAAGAGAATATGCCAAAAATAGGTTGGTATGACAGATTCTCTTACACTTCTCTTATGACCGTTATTTTTGGCAGATTCTATGACAAGCTGTCATAGTCTATTCTAGGGATGGATGCCTATTCTTGAGATTGCATGTAACAATTGTGTACATGTGGCTTTGTGCATGGGTCTTGGTGGTTGTGCCTATCTTTGGGTCCAGAGGAGTCTATATATATGATGCTGCTCCTATGGGAGAGATATAACAGAAGTTTAAGTCTTGTTGGCTTTGTCTCTCATTTCCTGAAAGAACTTGCATTGCAAGTGTATTGTAATCTTTGTGTTGAAGATAATACATTGTGTAGGTTTTGGAGTGCTGGGGTTTTTTACTGAAAGGTTTTCCCCAGGGTATATCATTGTGTCATCCTCTATTTTTCTATATGTATGGTATGTGGTTGCAATATCTTTGTTAAAGTAGTTAACAAATCTGTAATTGTAAGGATTTATAAGAATTTGCACAATACTCTCCTATAGAGATTAGCGTAGGAAGCTATTTCCGCACCTGAGTTTCCTTACAAGTGGTATCAGAGCTTGATCAACTTTTGATCCTAGTTGTTGGGTAGGGCTTTTTGAGCTGATCTCAAGTTTGAGTGGGAGTTTTTTGTAGAGCATTCTGAATCTTATTTGTAGATTGAGATGGCAAGTTCATCATATGGAAGAATGGAGGTGGAGAAATTTAATGGCACTAATTTTGAGTTGTGGAAACTCAAGATGGAAGACATGTTGGAAGATCATGACCTATGGGAAGTGACTTCAAGTGCTACAAGACCAATAACTATAGCTCAAGAAGATTGGGATATCAAAGATCGTAAAGCTAAGGGTCTCATAAGACTCTATTTAACCGATGCAGTCCTTCTAAATGTTCTAGATGAGAAAACCGCAAATAGTTTATGGGAAAGACTTGTGGCCATGTATCAGGCCAAATCTCTAGTGAAAAAGTTGTTCCTGAGGAAGAAGTTGTACTCTCTACGAATGGAGGAAGGTGGATCCTTAACGGATCATTTAAATGCATTTAATCTGCTAGCTACATAATTGACATCAGCTGGTGTCAAGTTAGAGGAGGAGGATCGTTGCTACACACTTTTGTGTTCTTTACCAGATTCATGGGACCATCTTGTGATGGCTCTCAGAAGCACTTTAGTCACCTTCAAAATGGATGATGTGGTGTCTTCACTGCTATCAGAGGAGATGCAGAGAAAGGCTTCCATTTTGAAAAAAGAAGCCCTTGTTGTTCGTGGGAGATCCACTAAAAGAGGGAAGAAAAATGACAATAAGTCTGACAATAAGGGTAGATCCAAATCCTGTGGGAAGTCAAAGACTTCCAATAAGTCCAAGGAAAAATGTTGGAACTGTGATAAATCTGGGCACTTCCGTAAAGACTACAAAGAGCTGAAGAAGAAGAAGAAAGGTTCAGATTCAACTTCAGAAAGATCTCAAGAAGATGGTGACGCATTCATCGCAGCTTTGGCAGCCCATGCATCTGATGATGTGTGGTTGGTTGACTTGGGTGCATCTTTTCACATGACCTCTCATCGAAACTGGTTCTCAAAATATGAAGAGTTCGATGGTGGAAAGGTGTACTTGGGTGATGATTCTCACCTAAAGATAGTTGGACACAGAAGGGTCACTATCAAATTTCCTGATGGATGAGTAAAGGGAATCAATGGAGTTATGCACATTCCAGGTTTGGCATGAAACCTATTATCTGTAAGTATGCTGAATGATGCAGGTGTGCAAGTTGTTTTTTCGAAAGAAGGATGCAAGATGATAAGAGGATCGATAGTGCTTGCAAGGGGTACTAGGAGAGGTACCTTATTTTAGCTAGATGCATGTATTCCTCTATGTAATAGTTCTTCATCCTCACCATCTAAACAAGTAGTGAAGAAGTCTATGGCTATTGGTTCTGATGGTAGTGCAAACACTTTGGAAGGTAAGCTTCCCGCAGAAAAGACAATGTTGTGGCATATGAGATTTGGCCACATTGGCGAAAACGGTCTCAGAACCCTGAAAAATAAAAATCTCATTGAGGGGTTAAATGATTGCAATCTCGAGTTTGACTTCTACGAACACTATGTCTATGGTAAACAAAATCATGTTCAGTTTTACTCTAGTTCTCACAAATCTTCTGATGTTTTGGATCTTATTCATTCTGATGTATTTGGTCCTGTAAAAGTTCCTTCAATCTCCAAGTCTATATTTTTTGTATCTTTCATAGATGATTACAGTAGAAGGACGTGGATTTATTTCCTTAAAATTAAGACACAAGTCTTTAGTCAGTTCAAGGAATTTAAAGCTCTTGTAGAGAATCAGACTAGTAAGAAGATTAAGTGTGTGAGAACTGACAATGGTGGTGAGTTTTGCTCAATAGAGTTTGAACAGTTCTGTAAAGAACAAGGTATCAAGAGGCATAAGACAACTCCTTATACCCCACAGCAAAATGGAGTTGCAGAGAGAATGAACAAGACACTGATGGGGAAGGCTAGGAGTATGCTTAGTGGAGTTGGTTTAGAACAAAGATTTTGGGCCGAAGCTGTGGCCACTACTTGCTATTTGGTTAACAGATCTCCTACATCAGCCCTTGTTGGTAAGACACCCATGGAGGTGTGGTCTGGTAAGAAGCCTTCAATTAGACATCTTCATGTTTTTGGTTGTGAAGCTTATGCACATGTTCCAAAGGAGAAAAGATCTAAGTTGGAAAACAAAGTTGTTAAATGTATTTTCATCAGATACAGTGCTGGTGTGAAAGGATACAAGCTTTGGGATCTCGTGACTAGTAAGGTGTTGTATAGTAGAAATGTTATTTTCAGAGAGCTAACATCTTCTCCTATTTTGCTACAACTAGATGAAAAAGAAAAGAAAAAAGATGTTGTTCAGTTGCCTCCTACCCCTGAGAAGACTGAACAGAGAGACCATGTTGGGCCTAATGATGAGGAGAGCTCTAGCAGCTCTGATAGTTCAGAAGAAGAGGAAGAACAACCTCAACTATAGCCCTTGAGGAGATCCACGAGAGAAAGAAAGCAACCAGAAAGGTTTGGTTATTCTATGTTAGATTCCAGTTGTGCCTTTTCTTTGATTACTAACACCGATGAGCCTAGATCTGTGAAAGAGGCTTTGGGCATGGAAGATGCAGGTTCCTGGATTGAGGCTATGGATGATGAGATGGCTTCATTGGAGAAAAACAAAACTTGGGACCTTGTACCTTTTCCTAAAGGGAGAAAATTTGTTGGTTGTAAATGGGTGTTCAAGAAGAAATTATGTGTAGATGGTAGTGTTGAAAGGTATAAAGCTAGATTGGTTGCAAAGGGGTATTCACAGGTAGAGGGAATAGATTATGGTGAAATATTCTCTCTTGTTGCAAAGTTGACATCCATTAGATTTCTCTTATCTCTTGCTACATCATATGATTTAGAGATAGAACAGATGGATGTGAAGACAACTTTCCTTCATGGTGATTTGGAGGAAGAGATTTATATGTCATAGCCTGAGCACTACATTGTTAAAGGTAAAGAATCCTTAGTTTGCAGATTAAAGAAATATGTATATGGTTTGAAGCAATCTCCTAGGATGTGGTACCTTAAGTTTGATGCCTTTGTGTTGTCAATGGATTTGTAAGATCAAAATCAGATCATTGTGTTTATTTCAGAGTTGAAAATGATCACCTTCTTATTGTTGCATTATATGTTGATGATATGTTGTTGTTTGGGAAGGGTAAGGGTATGATTTCTGATTTTAAATCTCAGTTGTCAGCACAGTTTGAGATGAAATATCTTGGGGTACCTAGGTACATCTTGGGTATGGAAATCAGTAGAGACAGGTCTAACATAAAACTTTGGTTGAGTCAGAGTAAGTATGTGAAGTCTATGTTGGACAGGTTCAGCATGGCAGATTGTAGACCACTATGTGTTCCTATTTATGTGGGAACAAAGTTATCTATAGATGATTGTCCAAAATCTCCTAGTGAGGTAGAGGACATGAGTAGAGTACCTTATACTAGTGTAGTTGGTAGTCTTATGTATGCTATGGTCTGTACTAGACCATACATTGCCCAAGAAATGGGAGTCGTGAGTTAGTTTATGGATAATCCTAGATGGGTACATTGGGATGTAGTTAAGCGAGTATTCAGATATTTGAGGGGTACATCAGATTACTCCATATGTTATCATGGTAACTCTTTTGGATCTCCACATTTAGTTTATATTCATGGGTTTGTGGATTTAGATTGGGCAGGTGATATTGACAGCAGAAGATCACCAGTGCTTATGTGTTCACTATGTTTGGTGGTGCCATTAGTTGGATGAGTAAGCGACAACCTGTGGTTGCTTTGTCCACTATAGAAGCTGAGTACATGGCTGCTACTCATGCTTGTAAAGAAGCCATTTGGCTTAGAAGATTGTGTTTTGATGTTGGTGTTGATGCAGAACAAATTACTATTTGGTGTGACAATTAGAGTGCTATTTTCCTTGCAAAGAATCCAACTTTCCATGCCAGAATGAAGCACATTGATGTGCAGTTTCACTTTGTGAGAGATATGGTGGAAAATGGAAAGGTAAATTTGGAGAAGGTAGATACTGTGAAGAATGTTACAGATGCATTAATGAAACTAGTGGGCACTGAGAAGTTCAGATGGTGTTCGGAGTCTATGGGCCTTTTGGCCTATAGCAGTTAAAGTTCCTGTTATGTTCCTGTTGCTCTTACAAGGTGTTCAATAAGTGGGAGAATGTTAGGAATAAGGTGTGTCAACCTTGGATAATTCCTATTCTTATTATTTGTTTTGTAAATATATTTTTTGCAAATAATGTAATTAAGTGTGAGTGTACATGTCTAGTTGGCATGTTGATGTGTCACTCCACTTGATGTGCTGGCATCTTGTGCGTAAGGAGATCATGACTGAAATGGTCATGACGGATTCCTATGACACATAAAAACTATTTAAGGAATGTGCTATGACAGGTGTAAGAGCATCTTATGACTTGGGCCTATTTGGACACCCAAGAAGAAGTGGTTGGTGTGTGTAAGAGAATATGCCAAAAATAGGTTGGTATGATAGATTCTCTTACACTTCTCTTGTGACTGTTATTTTTGGTGGATTCTATGACAAGCTGTCATAGTCTATTCTAGGGATGGACACCTATTCTTTGGATTGCATGTAACAACTGTGTACATGTGGCTTTGTGCATGGGTCTTGGTGGTTGTGCCTATCTTTGGGTCTAGAGGAGTCTATATATATGATGCTACTCCTATGGGAGAGATATAATAGAAGTTTAAGTCTTGTTGGCTTTGTCTCTCATTTCCTGAAAGAACTTGCATTGCAAGTGTATTGTAATCTTTGTGTTGAAGATAATACATTGTGTAGGTTTTGGAGTGCTGGGGTTTTTTACCGAAAGGTTTTCCCCAGGGTATATCATTGTGTCATTCTCTATTTTTCTATATGTATGGTATGTGGTTGCAATATCTTTGTTAAAGTAGTTAACAAATCTGAAATTGTAAGGATTTATAAGAATTTGCACAATACTCTCCTATAGAGATTAGCGTAGGAAGCTGTTTCTGCACTTGAGTTTCCTTACACGAGTAAGATCTTACCCCAGGGTACAATCTTACCCCAAAAAGTCATCCTTGACCTACATAGCTTTGACAAAAATTCTTTTTGCGGATCTCAGAAGTTTTCCGAAAAGGGTACCTAGATCTGAACTACAATTCATTGTCCCACACCTGTAGCTGCAAGAAAAAGAGGGTTTTGTTATTTGGATGAGGGTTTTGCCTTAGTCAAACCTTGATTTGGGATCAACCTTTTAGAATTGAATTGAAATAGATAATGCTAGCAAGTAGTAGAAGTAGATCTAATAATGAAGCTATGATACTCAATAGATATGCAATTGTATTTGAAATGTAATCAAGTATTTTAATATGAAAGCTTGGACTCAACACTAAAAAATGTAAATCAAAATCTCCATGATTGTATGCTTGGAATCCATCTTGAAGGGAGAATTAATAGACCTTGAAGATGAACAAAGGATCTTGAACGAAGATCACACCACCATGATGGATAGATATAGGGTTTGAATGATGAATCTTAAATGCTTGAACCAAATCCCTCCAAAGGCTTGAATGATTGAATCCTTGATCTTCAATGGAGAAATTGAATACTTGAATAAGATGATGGCTTGAATGTTTCCTTGATTGAAAATTCTTGCTTGATCATGCTTGATGATTCTTGACCCTTGATGGAGATATGAAAAAGTGGATATGAAAATGAAAGAGGAAGGCTTCCTTTTATACTAGTCTAGGGCACCAACTTCTAGAGAGGCCGACATAGGAGAATTAAATTCCAATTAATTCTTAACCCCTAGAAATGGACCTAGATTAAATACAATTTAAGATTTTACCGTTTTGAAATCTGAAACTGCCGACCTAGAAGTGGGAAAATAAAATTTTGAGTTTCCCCCCGCATCCGGAAAACTTTCCTATGAAAAAGGGGACCTGGGTCAAGGATGAGGTCAACTTTAACCTAGGTCAAAGTTGAGGTTGACTTTGACCTAGGTCAAGGTCAAAGTTGACCTTTGACCTAGGTTAAGGTTGACCTTCTAGATACATTGTCAAACTTCTCATTGAATCCATAATAAAATGATTTATCATGCATTAAATGCTCCATACAATTCATTAATAAAATCAACACAATTTACATATCCCAAGAATTCAACTATGTCGGCTGGGAATCTCAATTTGGAGAGATTCCTTCTCCAAATGTAAATTACTGACACTTGGTCAATACTGTGTTCTTATCCTTGGTCATCACTGCATGTCTCAGTCATCTCTACAAACTATCTTCCTCAACTAACACTATCTACCTCGACAATTTCCTATCACTCGACATAAATTGATGTTCGGTCAACACCAAGTATTCTCGGCATTTACTAGCACTCGGTCGACACTAACATCACTTGGCTTAAACTAGATTTCTTCACTTTTTCTCCGTTAAGCCTACTTCTTCAGTCTTTCTTCTTACGTAGATAAACAATACATTATCTTATCAATGTGCCAACTAATCAAGTACCGATTGAAGTATCAAATAACTCAACCTTTCCTTAGGTTCTTTTGTAATCTCCTTGCCCTAATCCTCTTCATCAATCAATAGATATGGTACTATCCTAGATTGAAACTATCTTACTAGTTAAGTTTTGACATCAATGACAATACAACAATTGTTTCAATTGCAGTTTCTAACAATCTCCCTCTTTGGCATTGATAGAAACACCACATGAATAACACATGATTTACCAAAAAATTCAAAAACTTTATAATATCCTTAGCTTCATTCTGATTCACAACATCTTTTCCTTGTCTTTCTGCATACACATTTACTCCCTCTGAATCTCTCCCCCAGGTTCAATGAATCATCTCTATGTTTTCTCTAGAATCTCTCCCTCTTTGACAACAATGCCAAAGCAGTATCTATCACTTACATCTTCCATATGTAGATGTCTTCATGTCAATTCAATATGATGTATTTCTCCCTCTGTCATCTTACTTATGAATGATTATCATCTATGCTTTACTTCTCACAACTCTAGGCAACTCCTACAGTGTGACCTCTTCTGCATCAATTTGTAAGATATTCTATGTAGTACATTTGATGTAGTGCTCCTAGTTGACTAGGCAGCCTCAGTTAGGGGAATCACCCCTATTTTACCTCTAAGATATTCATAAGAATCCTTAGGTAATGGTTTTGTGAATATGGATGCTAGTTGTTCCTTTGTATTCACATATTCCATTCTCACTTCTTTGTCTTGTACTAGCTCTCTCAAGTAATGATACTTGATAACAATATGATTGGTCTTTGTATGCATCCTTGGATTCTTTGATATATTTATAGCACTTGTGTTATCACAAAAAATAAAAACCGGCTCAATGATTTCCTCTTTCATTCCTTTTAACAACTTCTTAATCCACACCAAATTTGAACAATTCATTGTAGCTTCTACATACTCACCTTTTGTTGTAGATTGTGAAATGTAGTTCTATTTCTTTCTTTTCTAGGAGACTAATCTCTTTCCTAGACATAATTCTACACCACTTGTACTTTTTCTGTCATTAACATTTCTAGCCCAATCTACATTAGTGTAGACTCTTAGTTCAAATTTCTCATTCTTCTTGTAGTACAATCTATAATCATTTGTCCCTTTCAAATATCTTATTACTCTCTTCACTTCCATCATATGATTTTCCTTAGGATTGGCATAAAATATTTCCACAATCCCAACTACTAGGCTATATCCGATCTGCTATAGACAACATATTGGAGCTTTCCAATCATAGATCTATACAGGGTTTGATTCACTTTAGTAGTATCATTAGTCTTAGATAGTTTTTGTCTAGTAGGCATATGAGTAATCACTGGTCTGGAATCCTCCATACCAAATTTTTTTATTATCTCTTTAACATATTTAGATTGAGTAATAAAGATACCTTTCTCCATCTGATAAACTTGTAACTAACAAAGAATTTTATCTCACCAAAGATAAACATCTCAAACTTAGTTTACATCTCATTTGAATTTTTTTGACATAGGGCATCTTTTCCTCCAAATATTATATCATCAACAAAAATTTCAACTAACAAAATCCCTTTATCTTCTTCAATTTTCATATAGATATTGTTGTTGTCATTTGTTCTTGAAAATCTAATCTTTGTCAAATAATTGTACAGTCTCTCATACCATGCTCTAGGGGCTTGTTTCAATCCATACAACACCTTGTTCAACTTGAAAACCATATTTTTATTGTTTGGGTCCACAAATCATTTAGGTTGTTCAATGTATACTTCTTCTTCTAATATGCCATTTAGAAATGAAGATTTGACATCCATTTGATACAATTTGAAATCTTTATATGTAGAATATACAAGTAGAGTCCTTACTCCTCATCTTTCTATAGGGGAAAATGTTTCCCCAAAGTCTATCCCTTCTTCTTGTGCACAACCCCTGCATTCCAATCTTGCCTTGTTTCTTATGACTTGTCCATGTTCATTTAGCTTATTTTTGAATACGCATTTTGTTCTAATAACATTCTTATCTTCTGGTCTCAGCACTAGAGTCTAGGTATCATTATTTTCTATCTAATCAATTTCTTCATTCATGGCTTGTATCTAGTCATCATTCTATAAAGCATCTTTTACTATCTTGGGCTCAAACTCACATAGTAAACATGTAGGGTCTTTCAACTTACTTCTTGTCAAGACTCTAGATTATTTATCTCCAATGATTTTCTCAGGCTTATGATATCTTCTTACATATTGTGCCAATGTAGGTTCAGATTTCTTTTCTCCTTGATCTTGATCTTCAGGTTCATCCTACAAATTATAAGCTTCTTCTTCTGATTGCTTGGAAACATCCTCCTGATGCTTGGCAGCATCCTCCTAATGCTCGGCAATGCTTATTCGTGACTCTGCATCTAGTTCAAGTGTTTTACTTGCCTCTCCTTATTCCATGTAAACAAAAGATTTGTAATCTTGAGGTTCTTATTTTCCCTCTAGTTCATTCTTTTCTACATATTCATCAACTCTCACATTTGCACTTTACACAACTTTGTTAGTGTTAGATTTCAAACACTTATAATCTTTTCTCTTAGTGGAATAACCTAGGAATATGCCTTCATCACTTTTTGTATTGAATTTTCCATTCTTATTGTCTTTCACTATATAGTATTTACTTCCAAAGATTCTAAAATACTTCACATTAGGTGCATAACCATGCCATAACTCATAAGGTGTCACATTTGTACCTTTCTTGATTTGTACTTGATTTAAGGTATAAACAATTGTACTTACTGTAATCACCTAAAAATGGACAAGATCAATTTGAGTGAGAAATCAAGGCAATTCAATCAAATCAAGCTAAAATCAAAGAAAAATTGCAATCAAGCCAATAATCCAATTTAATTGAAAATCAAAAGCCATAAAATTAATTTAAATTGAATAAATCAAATGAAATCAATTAATTGTGTAATTAATATAATTAATTGCATATTTCATTTAAATCAAATCAAACCCAATCAAGGGGTACACAAGGCTAAACATATTAAATAAATTCAATTATTAAATCCTAATTTTCCCTCAACCATCAAATGGGAGGAAAATATATCAACCAGTAGGATTTAAGGATCGAGCTCACATGGATCAAGCTCAAATCGAATCTCCATCACACATAGGGAGAGAGAATCTTGTCCACCCATTTTGTCTCCTTGTCCCAAGCTTTGAGGAAAATTTATTTAAATGGTCTCCAAAGGTGGAACCATGGACTAAACCTCAACTCAACCATGATCAAATCAACTCTAGCCCCTACCCTTGCCAAAATATATAAAAGCAAGGCATAATTGAAGCACAAATCATCCACAAATATGAGAATAGCACAAAATCTCTTGCAATTTATAGCTAGAAAGGAAAATCTAGAGCTAAATAGGTATAATTTCATTTGGAATTACTCTTTTAACTTTGTTTATCATTCTTTCTCATATTAGGGATGTCACTAATGGAAGCTTGTTGAGAGCTTTGTATTAGCAAACCTAATTAGAGAGCTATAGAGTGCTCAATTGTCATTTAATTTGCTTAATTAGATTCCTATTTGTGGTAATTTAGTTATTACTTTGATTTATTGATAATACTAACCCTATGAAGGCACTTAATCTAGTACACAAAATGGTACCCATCGTGGGGCCTTAGGCCTCTTTAATTTTCAATTTGGAGAAATTATATTTTCTTGCAAATCCTTATGTTTTTCTCTATTTTTCATGTTTTGCAACTCATTTAACAATTTTTGCATCGCGTACACTACTTCCTGCAGTGCGTTTGAGGTCTGAATCAATGCTTCCATGACAAAGTTGTGTGCATTTACGTAGAAAAACTAGGCATTTAAACCTTCTATTATCTTGTCTTAATTTCTCTTAGCACGTGTACCCTGACTACCAGGCACTTCCAATTTATTCTGCAGTGCGTTTAACATTTTCTTTATGCACCTTTTTCAATTAAAAAAACACATTTAAATTCTTTCGCAACACTTTTAAAATCCGTTCTTGTGCTTTCAATTTATTATGCGGTGTGTTTAATCTTTTTAACAATGCTTTTAATAGGTTGTACTACACTTTGATTAAAATTAGAATTGGCAAAATTTAACTTTCAGAAAATGATTTGTCTCTGTTTGTAGGATGACAGGTCATAAAAAAATCAAGAATCTAGAGACTAGATTCAATAATGAGGAGAAAGCTTTGGCCAAAAGAATAAAAAAGGAGAATATAGAAAACATCAACCTAGTTTTGGAAGATTCACAATAAGAAATTGAGGTATATGAAAAATATTTGAAAATTGTAGAAGCATACAAATCAAAATTTGTCTCATTAAATTGGATTTATTTGCCTTAATCGATTTGTTTCAAATTTGATAAATAAGGCTTAGATTTCAATCTTCTTCTTATTTTCTTCATTTTTCTTGTTTGTGTTTACAAACTTATTGGAGAGGAGGTAAAAAGGAGGAAACGATCTCCCTGAGGTGAGTGAAATAATGACCAAATTTCTAAAAAATGCCCCTAGCCTTTGCTAGCTACAAATCAAGGCAGGCCTCAAACTTGGTCAATTTTTCTTTAAATTGTGGCCTTGTGATTTTGCTAAAATCTAGTAAGTAAAATAGCCTAAAAGATAAAATAAAGCACTAAATCAAACAATCTCTTGTTTGTGGAGGAGAGTAGAAATACTCAATTCCTATTAGTTAGTGGGTTTGAAAAATTAAACATTGTTAATAGTTGGGAGGAAAGGATAGATAGGGATATGCTCTTCACCTTTTGGTGAATCAAATTCCCACAACCTATCTCTTAAATCTATTTTATTTCTTTACATATGAACATGATAGATCTTTAGTGGGCTCGCCTCCCAAGATTTTCCTTAACGAGGCCGGTGAGAGGGACAACCCAAAGTGGGATACATTTTCCTTTGCTGCCAAAATCCAACCCACTATAAAATGAAATGGATGCATCCTTAATGGGGTGTGTGAAAAAAGGATATTAAGCTTTTGAACTTCCTCGAGTAGTCCTTTGAGATTGCACAAAACTTTGATAGACCAGTGGTGGGAAGCCTCCTATTTTTGGGGGATGAAAATTAATGTCCATTTTGAATGGAATCTTGATTAAATACCTTGTTAAATTAGAAAATCCTACCTTGTAAAGCCATGCATAAGAACCAATTTGACAATAAGGTAGATTGCTTGGAGTTACTTTTTGTGTAAAACCCATGATAACGTCCTTACATATTCAAACACTTTTTGTGTAGAGGGTTTAAAAAGAACAAGTGTATTTGTGATTGCTTTGTTTGAAGAATACATAGAACAAGTAAGAGATGTCCATTTTGAAAAATAATCTTATACTTTTAATATCTTTATAAAACAAACAATCACCAAGTTTGGGGAAAACAATTCTACATCAAACCTGTGTTGAATGTCAGTTTCTACATGATCTCATAGACTCAAATTATCTTTACAAGTAGATGACACTTGCATTGAAAAAGAGGTCCCTGAATTTGAATCTCAAAAATATTTCATAAATCATGACCAAGGGGATAGTCTCCCAAACCTTTTTGAAAAGAGAATTGATCCAATGGATAGAAACTCTGTATTTCACTATTACATCCATGGAGGAAATAATTAAAATCAAGGAAACATTAACCATACAAATCAAGAGCCTAAAGAAACACTCGAAGACAAAGCCAATAGGGAAACTCAAGACATCGAATTCCTTAAAGTTATGGACAAACTTATAGAGAGAGATAGGGAAAGATATTTTCTAAATATAGCCCAAGCAGGGTTGAAACTTCCACATGACTATGATGTTGACCAACTTAAGAAAGATGATAACCCAATAGGTGCTATGAATAAACAATTGAAAATATTCCAAGCATAAATCAACCTAATGAAGAAGGTGGTTGAGCCTAAGCCATTTTCCATTGAGGTCTTGTTCCCATTTCCCTTTGATAAGAGCTTAGTTATGGCACCTTTCCCAATAAATATAGTCTTCCCCAAATACAAAAAATATATTGGAAAATCAAACCCACAAGACCACCTTAGAGAGTTTTTTACTCTAAGTATCAAATTCATGCATGACATGACCTATCTAATGAGACTTTTTCAGAGAATTTTAGGAGGCCAAGCCATGGAATGGTTTTCAAAACTTCCACAAGAGATAAAGACATTTGAGGAATTAGCCTCCAAATTTATGACTCACTATTCCTACAATATTGAGCACAAAATCACCATGCTTAATCTCTATGATACCAAACAACAAGATGGTGAGTCTTTTCTAGGGTTTCTCCAAATGTGGAGAACAGTCTTCACATGATATCCACGAAGCATACCTGAAAAGGAAAAGATGGAAATATTTATGAAAAACCCACATGTGGATATGAATTATAGGCTCCAACTTCAATGTCCCCTACTTTTGAAAAGCTCATAAAAAATGGGATCAAAACTGAAGAAGTGTTGGTTAAAAGAGGGGAAATCAAATTATTCAAAGATAATAAGCCCTATTCCAACACCAATAATAATCAAAACTTATCTAATTATAAAAATAATAAAGGAGCCAACAATCACAATGATAAACCAAGACTATGGTTGAAAAACAATAATAAAAGCCTTGTGAATGATGGAGTTGTGGAAGTACACAACTTAAAGGATACTCCATTTAACTTATCGAGTGGGTCAAATCCAACGTATAATGTCAACCAAATGACCAATGCTCCTTATAACACCAATAACAATAACAAGAACAAAAAAAATCCTAACAATAACAACAACAACAATCCCTTCAATAATTCCAAAGTCAATAAACCTAAACCATTCTTTTCCACTTATCAAAAAAGAAATTTCACCTTTTTAGGTGAACCTTTGGAAAATGCATTAAGGACTTTGGTGGCCAATAAAATCATTACCCTACTTGAATCAAGGCCATATGAACCCCAAGTCAAGCCCAATTTGTGGAATGATTCTCATCATTGTGAATACCATAGCAACAAAGGACATAAAACAAATGAGTGCATGAAATTAAAACACCTTGTCCAAGATCTAATTGATGATGGGACCATAAAGTGGAAGGGCCTCAAAATAATGAGGACCATATGGATTTCAAAAACCCTTTCCTAAACCATGAAAAAGGGGAATTATCAAATACTAATCATAACAACAAAAAAGGAAATGAGAAGGTTGACTTCACACATACTTATGATAATACCATCAATACTCTAAATGGTGATGAGCATTCCATAAATGTGATTGTGGTAAAAGAAAAGCCAAGGGAAGCAACATCTAATGTTGTAACTAGGGGGAAAGCATCAAAGATCACTTTATCAAGAGGTGACCCAAGAATTGTCTTACCAAATAAAACTTCATCTTCATCTTCAAAGCAATATAATTTGGTTGACCAATTGCAAAGAACACCTACTCGAATCTCTATCCTATAATTACTCAAGCTTTCAAAAAATCATAAGGAGATTCTAGAAAAATCCCTAGTGGAGACCAATGTGCCTTCAAATTTAGATGCAGATAAATGCCAAAACATGGTAGGCCATCTTGTTACACCCCATTGTCTATCCTTTTTAGAACAAGATGATATGCCTTTAAACCACCCACAAAATCTGCCTTTGTACATAGAGGTCTTGATCGACAAGCATAGAGTAAAAAGAGTCCTCATTGATGGGGGGGGGGGGGGGGAAGCCTAAATATTTGTACCTTAAACTTGGTTAAAGCCTTAGGATTTTCTGAGGAAGCTATTGACCCAAAGAAAAGGATAACCATAAAATCTTTTGATGATGAAGAAAGAGATTCCAAATGTGTCATAGTACTTCCCATCTGAGTTGGTCCAATGCAAAAGGAGACCATTTTCCAATTCCTTAACATAAAATTGACTTACAATATCCTATTAGAAAAGCCACAAATCCATGAAATGTAGTTCGTACCTTTGACCTATCATCAATGCCTCAAATTTCCCTACATGGGACAAGAAGTCATGGTAAGAGGAGATTCAAACCCCTTCCAGTATTATAATAACATAAAGCCTATTAATGACTCCTTAGTCCCACATAATGCAGAAGGGTTTATCTTCCAAATAATAGAACAATGGAAAAGTTCAAAAGATCTTCCATCTTTGAAAAGAAAAGAAAAGGAAGAAAAATAAATTGTTTTTGAAAATAATCAAAATCCTACTAACTTAACTACATTAACAAAAGGAAAAGAGGAGGTTAGTGAGGAAAGTTCTCATGAGGAACAAAAAGAAGACCAAGCACGATCTATCCAAATTTACACCATAGATTCCCATTATCAAAAGATGGATCACATTATGAAGAATTTCAAAAAGCAATGCCAAATCAAATAGAAAGGTGTAGGTGAATACCCATTATCTATGATGGATCTACCCTTATCTCCCAAATCCCATGGAAGACCATCCAATCTACCTAATAAATACAATGACCACTTTGTGAGGGAAAGCACTTCTTCATCCAGGGATGAGGAAGATAATGAAATCTTAAATTGGTTATATAAAGATGAGGAATCAAGTGCACATGAAAATCACATTCAAAACATAAGCAGTCCCACTCATCAATATGAAAAGGATTTAAAATAATGTAGAAAATAGGATATAAAGGACAAGGGCCTTTAGGTACAAGAAACGAAGGACTTATATAACCTATTGAGATGTCATGGAGAGATAATAGGGAAAAAATAGGATTGGGGTACTTAGAAGAAGGGTACACTCAAAAGAAACATCCCTTGGTTTATGACCAAATCTTGCAACTAGGTTCCCAAAGTGATGATGATTCAAATAATTAGGAATGGGACTCACTATCAAGTGAGTCAGGTCAAGATAAAGAGGTTGATGTCTTCCATACTTATACTTCTAGCAAGGGAAAAGAACAAGCCTTAGGATCAAATCAAAATCAAGCTTCAGGCTCTAGCCAAGAGGTCTTACATAATGTGCCAAGTCAAGAAGCCAAATAAAATCAATGGGTAGGAGAGCCTTATGTACAATCATGGATACCTTCTATAGGAGGATCTTGCTCTAGGTTTAACCCAAGATAATTTTACTCATTAGAAACCCTAGAGGATTCAAGCGAGGAAGATTTTGACCCTAGTTCTCTAGAGAATCTAAAAGAAGCACATATCATAGATTTAAGTGATAAAATGTTTGAACCTTCAAATGAGGTCATGTCCTTATACCCTATTGAACCAACCCAAAACTTCAATCCCTTGTCCATTATCTATCCAGACCTAATTGAGTGGGATTCCATCGAACCTACCATCCTCCCCATATTCTTGAATGATAACCTGGTGTCCAAATACCTTAATGTGGTTGAACCTTCTTCTACCATGGAATATCAAGAAGAAGTGACAAAGGGAAGTGTCCAACCTTTCAGTTTAGAAAAAGGTGAAAAAATAAAAAAAATAAAAATGGAAAGAATCTAATGTTGAAAACCACATTGTGGCAACATTAGATCAAAAAGAAAAAGAAATAAAGAACATTTTTGAAGGTGAAAACCCAATAGAGGAACCTAAGGAAGAAAGGTTGGATACTTTTCCCAAGCACTATGAGGAAAGATCAGCTATCCTGATTGAACCAATAGAGAAAGTGAACATTGGGTCAGAATCAGAGCCAAGAATCATATACCTAGCAGCATCCTTATCTAGTAAAGAAAGAAAGGATTTCATCAAATTCTTCAAAGAGAAACAAATCAATTTTGTATGGTCATACGATGATATGCCTGGACTAGATCCAAATTTAATCATGCATCATTTAAATATCAGAGAAGGAGTGAGACTGGTCAAGAATAAATTGAGAAAGATGCATCTACACATAACATTGCTTGTGAAAGTGGAGTTAGAGAAATTGCCAAAAATTGGGTTTATAAGAGCCATTGATTATGTTGAAAGGATTTAAAATATTATGCCTATTTCTAAAGTAGATAAATCTATCAAAATTTGCACCAACTTTACAGATCTTAATCTTGCATGTCCTAAAGATGATTTTTCTCTACCAAGCATAGACACCATTGTTGATCTAACAGAAGGACATTCCATGTTCTCACTTATGGATGGGTTTAGTGGTTATAATAAAATAAAGATAACAAATGAGGATTAAGAAAAAATGACATTTACATGCACATGGGGGACATTTTTCTGGAATGTTATGCCCTTTGGTCTCAAGAATGCTGGAGAAACCTATCAAAGAGCCATGATGACCATATTTCATGACATGGTGCACAAGTTTCTAGAAGACTATGTAGATGATATACTTGCTAAATCCCACTCAAGGGAGGAACATATACCCATCTTAGAAAAGATATTTCTAAGATTGGAGCAATTCAAAGTAAGGTTAAATCCAAAGAATTGTGCATTCAGTGTACAATCAGGAAAGCTATTAGGATACATAGTTTCTGACAAAGGAATAGAGGTAGACCCTACCAAAGTAAAGGAAAAAATGGAAATGGGGGCACCTCAAAACATCAGTCAAATGAGATCCCTTCAAGGTAGGATTCAATCCATCAGAAGGTTCATCTCCCAATTAGCAGAAAAAAGCCATAATTTTACTCAACTCCTTCATAAGGACACAATTTTCAATGGGATGAGAAATGTGAAGAAGAATTCACATTAGTCAAGAGGTACCTAATGAATCCTCCAACTTTGATGCTACCAATCAGAGGCAAGACCTTAATTTTATACATCTCAGCAACATAACATGCATTAGGGGCACTTTTGGCTCAAGAGGACAAAGCTAGAAAGGAAAAGGCCATATACTACATAAGCAGAAGATTGGTAAAGTATGAGTTGAATTACACCTTCATCGAAAGAGCATGTTTGGCCATAGTTTTTGCTTCCCAAAAATTACACCATTATATGTTATCTCACAAAATTCAACTCATTGCAAAGATTGATCCTTTGAAATACCTTCTTAGCAAAATAGCACTAAATGGAAGATTTGCCAAATGGGTCATGGTCTTAAGTGAGTTTGACATAGATTATATGGACTGAAAATCCATCAAAGGCCAAGTAATAGTAGATCAACTAGCAGAGTCACCTTTACAAGATGAACATCCAATCCAAGTAGAATTTCCAGATTTTGAAATCATTAATGTTGAAGAAAAGATATGGAAATTGTATTTTGATGGTTCCTATACAAAACATGGATCAAGAGAAAGGATTTTATTGATTACTCCTCAAGAGTCCACAATTATAAAATCATACAAATTTCCATTCCCATACACAAATAACATAACTAAGTATGAAGCATTGGTCATTGGCATAAAGTTAGCATTAGAATGGAAGGTAACAAAGCTACAAATCTATGGATATTCCCAACTGGTTATTAATCAAATCAATGACAAGTATCAAACTAAAGATGATAAGTTGATACCCTACAAGAACATGGTTGAGAATCTCAAGAAATACTTCACTCTAATCACATTTGAGCAAGTACCAAGGGATAAGAATAAAGTAGCAGATGTAATGGCTACTTTGGCATCACTTCTCCAAATACTAGGTCAAAGCACCAGATATGAATTCCTAGTAGAAGAAGTTGAGCAACTTGCATTTGACCCTTCCCATCCTCAAACCATTTTCTTGCTAACGAGACATGATTTGCTCTAGTATAGATCCATTTACACATACTTGAAAGACCAAATATTTCTCATAGACTAAACCGATAATCAAAAGAAAAGATTTGTCCAAGAAGCATCTCACTACACCTTGAATCTGACATGTTGTATCACAAGAGTTAATGCAGGAGCAGCTTGGGTCCTTGGAAATCATGTGTCACCAAAAACATGTTTGTGTTTTCATGTGTTTCTTGATTCCTACTTTGACTGAGTTGGTTTGATGTTTCTCAGTTTCCTTTAGTTACTAGTGTTGGTCGATTATCTCTCTGGCACTTAATGAATTTCCTTGGTGCTCGGTGATGCTTGTTTGGCACTCAATTATCCTTTCTTACCGAGTTGTTTATTTTGGATTCTCATTGATGCTGACTCTTGCAATTAATTTTGGTCATAGATTGAATGATGGTATCTATCATTGGGAAGTGTATGGACCTCGATCTGGTCATTCCTTTTGTTGATGGTGGATCTGAAGGCAGACTTGTTTGGTAGCCTCTTGTATAAATGTAGTTGTTTGGTTAGAGTTTAGGGAGTTAGTTTTTGGGATAGAACATCAAAGATAGAAGATTAGAGATTCTTGGCAGATCCTCGCATGTTGGAGGAATTCTATACTTGATTGTAATATCTGGCCTAAACTGGGAAAGCCTTACATCCTGACATGTATGAATCAAATTGAAGATAATATATGAAAGACATCTACATTCTCTTTGTCACTTGTGTGTTTATTGCTTTCGCATGTGATCTCTACAAGGTAGACCTAGTTAGGGTGTGCCTTTGGCCCCTCTCCCTATCCTCCCTTGCATCAGGTGGTATTAGAGTGATGTGAGATCTAGATCTAGGTTTGCAAATCTAGGTTTGAGGGTTCCTTCTTGTCAAACCCTAGTTGATTGGTTGTGAGGTAGAAAATTGTGATCTAGCCTACAATTGCATAGGGTTTCAAGATGGTTTGTGGGAGGTGACATGTGGATCTAGGATTGGTAGACATGTTGAGATAACTTGCTGCTAGATTAGAAGTTGTTGAAACAACATAGAGAAGAGGATGATATCTTGAAGATGTTAGTGATGATGAAATTGAGGAAGAACAAGGTGATGTAGAACCTAGATCGGTGATGGATCAAGGTGAGGAAATATTGTTTAAGGCTTTGACAAATCTGAAGTCTACACCACACTTTAATCCTCTTAAGTATAGTGGAAAATTGGATTTTGATGAATTGATGAACTAGATCACCGAGATGGAAAAATATTTTGAATATGAAAATGTACCTGAGGAAAAGAAGGTTAAAATTGAAAGCAAAAAGTTGAAAAGTCATGCATCCTTATGGTGGGAACATTTGTAGTTGGATAGAAAGAGGAAATGTAAAAACAAAATTAAGGTATGGAACAAAATGGTGAATAAATTGAAAGAAAAGTTCTTACCTTGTGATCATCAGATTAACCTAGCTAGGTGAATGAAATGTTTGAGATAGAAAGATAGCTCAGTAAAATAATATAATTGGGAATTATATAGATTAGATATCAGATCTGGACATGATGAAGATGATGTGGAAATAATTGCTAGATACCTGAATGGTTTGATAGTTTCCATCCAAGAAGAAATCAGTTTGGTCAAATTGGAGAGCATTGAAGAGGCTTATCAATTTGTATTGAAAGTTGAGGAAAAATTGAACAAGAAGCATGAGAAAAGACAAAGAGGTAAAGGTGGTAGATTCCCTAGAGGAAGAAGTAGGTCTTATGGTGAAAATAGTAGATCTGAACCTGAAAAGACAAATCTGGATAAAGGAAAGACAAAGTGGAAAGGTGAAAGTTCATCTAGAGGAAAAGGCAGTAACTATCGAGGTGGTTATAAAAAAGGTGGTTTATGAGGAACTTGTTACAATTATGGAGAAGAAGGGAATATATCATTTGAGTGTACACATGCAAGTAAGAAGGTCAGTAACAGTACGAATACCTTGGTGCAAGAAGAGTCACTGAATGAACTTGAGAAGGAAAATAACTTGATGGTAAGGAGAGAACTTTGGAGTGAAAGTAAGAAGGAAGATCTGGTTAGGAAAAGTTTGTTCAAGACTGGATGTAGAGTTTCTAATGAATTTTGGAAGGTAATCATTGACAGTGGTAGTTCAGAGAATATGGCATCAAAGGAAATGGTTACAAAGTTGTAGTTGAAAAGGTTGGAACATCTCAAGCCCTATCAAATTTCATGGATCAAAGATGAGCATACACTCTTGGTAAGTTAAAAATGTTATGTAAATTTGAAAATTGGAAAGTACTATGATAAAGTGTTATGTGATATCATGTCTATGGATTATTGTCATATTTTGTTGGGTAGACCTTGGCAATATGATAGACATGTTATGTATGATAAGAGATTGCATAAATATACTATTTGGGATGATGGAAGAAGAAAAATATTGTTACCTTTGATTGGAGAACCTATTAGTAATGTTTGTACATCTGTGAAAGTTTTCTTGATGAAAGGAAGAAAGTTTGTTAAGGATTTGAAAAAGAATGATGTATGTTTTGTTGTGATTCCTAACAAACCGAGTAAGAAAACAAAGGATAGTGTCCCTAAGGAGATTGATAAGTTAATCATCAAGTACAGAGAAATTATTTCTGATAATATACTTGATGGTTTTTCATTAAAGAGAAGCATTAATCATTGCATGGATCTAATCCCTAGAGCTAGTTTACCGAATAAGGAACCACATCGGTTGACACCTACCAAGAATCTAGAATTGAACTAATAGATTTAAGAATTATTGTAGAAAGGTTTAGTTAGATAAAGTTTGAGTCCTTGTGCAGTACCTACTGTATTGGCACCTAAGAAGAATGGAGAATGGAGAATATGCACTCATTCCAAAGCAATCAACAAGATAATAGTGAAATATAGGTTTCCTATACCGAGAATGGATGATATAGATAGTTTGACTGGAGAAAAGTATTTTACCAAAATTGATTTAAAAAGTGGGTATCATTAGATCATAATTAGAGAAGGTGATGAGTGGAAGACTAATTTCAATACAAAAAAGGTTTGTATAAGTGGTTGGTTATGCCTTTTGGTTTAACGAATGCACCGAGTACTTTTATGAGGTTGATGAATAAAGTTTTGAAGAAATTATTGGGTAAATTTGTGATTATATACCTAGATGATATTCTGATATTTAGTAAGACTAGAGAAGAGCATTTGTTGTATGCTAAACAAGTATTGTAGATGTTGAAAGAAGAAAAGTTGCTGATAAATTTGAAAAAGTGTTCATTCATGAAAGAGGAGATTGTGTATTTGGGATTCGTGATTTCAGCTAATGGTTTGAAGATGGATCCTAAAAAGATTGAAGCTATTTTGAATTAGACTACACCTGAGAGTGCTAGTGAGGTAAGATCATTTCATGGTTTGGCAAGTTTTTACTGAAAGTTCATCAAGAATTTTAGTTCAATTTGTAATGCTATGAATGATACTATGAGAGGAGATAAAAGAGAATTCAAGTGGACACATGGAGCTGATAAAAGTTTTGAGACTCTAAAGTAGAAGGTTTCTAAATTGCCTATTTTGGCATTGCCTGAATTCAATAAGATATTTAGAGTAGAATGTGATGCAAGTGGTAGTGCAATTGGAGCTATGTTGAGTCAAGAAGGTAAACCTGTTACTTTCTTTAGTGAAAAGTTGAATGATGCAAAAAGAAAATACTCTGTGTATGATCAAGAATTCTATGCTATTGCTAAAGCATTGAAAAAATAAAGACATTATTTGATACCGAGTGAATTTTTGTTGTATACCAATCATAAAGCTATTAGGAATGAATGATGAATGTTTGGCAGTCATTCTGTAGCAGTTATTGGATTCATTACTATGCTTGTCATTGATGTCAACACAGTGACCTTCTGGAGACTTGTAGAGAAGTAGACAGTGTTTGGATTAGCACATGTGGTATATTATAGTTGGAGCTATGTGATGTTGAGGATATACTCTTTGATATGTTATATGTTTATGGTTAAGAGCATAGATAGTAATTCATTTATTCATGGAAGTTATGAGCATTTTGGTGGAAGCAGTATTCAGGCAGTGTTCCTGAGTAGCGGTTTGTGGAAATCGGATGATATCTCCTAATCAAGATGGAATCTAGTTTTATACAATTAAAGGGAAGTTAGAGACACATTGATAGTGATGTGGATGATAGCGCAAACTTTGAGGTCACATGAGTGGAGAATTATTGTATTTGGAAGCTGACAGTTTTGTGTAATTTTGATGTAGCGTGTGGAAACTTTTATTTTGTAATTGTGTACTGACTAAATTGTAACTACTTGAGTGTGGTATAAAGGAAGGAATGTGTTTCCTTGTTTCAATAATGATGAGGATATAGCTGAATGTGAATGTATGCATGAAGTGAAGAAAAGAGATAATACATTTGTGAAAGCGAAATTATGGAGGAAGACATGCGAAGTACAAAGATCTAAAATTGAGATCTAGTGTAGCTATTATACACTAAGTTTGCACCCTTGTTTCAAGCTCTTTTGGTCTTGATAACTTAGTATAACATGGGAATCATCTCCAGGTGTGGGATCTATGCTAACTAAGATGAGACCTCCAGGTTCTAGGCTGGTTCCTCTTGGATAATCACCTTAATTTTCTTTTTGACATGAAAGTAAAAACTTGAGGGGGAAAGGGATAGAAGGAATCCTTTGAAAAGGAAATGACTTTAAAGAAAACTACCTACTAGGTGATACACCTAAATGATGGTTTGAATCATAGTATGGAAGATGAAATCAGTGAATAAACTTAGGTCTAGGAGATCACAACTCACTAAATAGGCTTGCATAAATATTTCATATAAGGGTTTGTAATAGAAAGAGGCTATTCAGGGAAAGAAATAATTTTACAAACAATAGCATTTCTAAGAAGTTAGACACAATTTATGACCTGCAAACAAACATTCACCTCTGCAACTCGGTATAGGAATGAGATAGATTTTAAGGGGGTTGAAGTATACCCACAAGAGCATTCAAATCAAATCACCCACAAGAATACACCTAAATTGTAGAAAGAGAGAGGGACCAGGAACCCTAATATATCATTGAAAAACATACATATACTTTGATTCAATAAGAGAGAATTCAAACAAGGAAGCATAGGGACAGGAAAGATTGTCACAAAATACCTCTGCAATATCTGAATCATCAATGGGAGGTTACAAAATGTAGAAAACCAGAGGGCAAAAAGAATGCCATGGATAGCTTTCTAAGAAAGAGACTTTCTTCTTTACAAAATTTCCACTCTCTAAGCCCTAAAGCTCTAAAAAAAACAATATATACATCCCCTCCAAGCACACAGGCGGGAGTCAAAACCTAACTAGGGTTACATAGATTTGCATTAGAACAATAGCCAACCCTAACTCAATCAAATATGATCATAAATGTATCTCTACAACATCATGGTCGATCAGATATTTGTGTGCCCATCCTATACTGTATTTTCCTACAGACAAGCAACCTTGATTCATCAACCTCTGGTACAAGCTCAACTCACCATGAATGTTCAAAATGGTACTTCTTAGGGACAAGAATCAACCTGAGATGGCTACTCAGACCTCTTTATCATCTTTTTCAATTGCAAATGTCCCAGTGCAATAAATCACAACCACCTCTTTGTTTTATATGGCTCTCTGCTTCAAATCCTAGCAAAAAACCCCATAAGAGATATTCAAATTTAAATAACAATGGCTAACAGGTCCAATTTTAAAATGTGACCATTGATATCTATTATTTCCTGGTAGATGAATGGCCCAGATTACCCTTGAATCAGTCACAAACCCTTTTTGGAAAGTCAATGGCCATATTAGCATATTGCAACCAATGAGAATTGAGCATATCAGCACATCAACATTTCAGACCCACCTTGACCTTTTCTTCCTTTAGTCACTCAGCGAATGCCCAACTGAAGACCTTTTTTCCAAGTCGCTAAATGCTTCCCCTAACCCTGGTCCAGTCAAGTGACTACACGAACACTATAATCATTGAATTTATAAATCCTTTGTTGACCTCAGGTTAAGTCTGGAAAATGCAAGACAAGCCTCAGTCACTAATTTGCAGAATACATTCTAACCCTGGGCCCATCCACCACTTGTCACCTTTCCATTCATTCTAGCTGCCTCATCAATGAACACCTCAACTAGCTTTCTAACATCAGACCCACTGCAAACCTTGATTCCAATCAAATGGTGGGCACATAGCCCCTGAATATTCCTTTCAATCATGCGCTAGCCATTGATCCTTTTAGAACTACCACCTCACTTAAAATGCTCAGACCCACTAGAGTCTTCATCATCAAACCTGACAACCAATCAAAACATGGAAAATCAGCACAACTGGCAACACAGTCCTACAGACAAGTCTTTGTACCTCAGCCAATAAAAAGATGGCATGTCACCTTGACCTGGCATGGACCCACCTGACAGAACCTGAACACTTGGCAAAATTGATGGTCGGCGCATGATCGCATACCCTCAAAAGATTCCTTCTGATCATGTGCTAGCCATTGATCTTTCCACTACTGACATCTTTTGTAGATCCTCTAACATGGTCCCACTAAGAAATTCAACTCATCACTTCACCGGCCAATGAAAATTGAGCACGTCAGAACATGAGGACCCACCTAACAAAGCTTTGACAACAAAGTAGAATCAATGGTCAGTGCATGATCTCATGGCTCTGACACACTCCATGAGATCATGCACCAACCATTGGATTAAAAGGGGCTACAGCTCTCTGGGCCTGCTCTAACAGACCTCCAAATCATTACCTTCGACCAATGAAAAGCTTCCATGTCAGACAACGTGGCAGTGGACCCACTGACAGTTTGAAGCGCTGCACACTTGGAAGATCCAACCATTGGCATAAGATCACATGTGTCAGAAAGAGGCTATGCGAAGATACCCTAGCCATTGATCTTCTTAGCTGGGACCCCCGCAAGCTGAGACCGCCAAACATTTAAGTGACTACGCAACTAAAGGAAGAAGGTAACTGCTCGTTGAGTCACTTAATGAAATATTTAACCTTGGTTAGGTCCAGAGATTACATGAACAAAGGGATTCACGAGGTCATTGAATAAAGGATTAACCTAGGGTTTGATCACTAGAATACATGACTGAGGGGTTAGTCACTGAATCGCTAAACGGGAAGAATAACCATTGGGAAAATAAGAGAACTGGTGACCAAAGGAGATAAAGCACACATGGTTATTTGAGGAACTTAAGTGGCCAATAAAGTAATGGAAAATTAGAACATAACCTAGGGTTTTTAGGATTTTTTAAGCATAACAGCTACCTTTTTTCAAATTTTTAACTACAGGCCAGAGATTAAAAGAATTGCAGAGACCAGAAGACAAGACATGAAGCCATGAAATTTTTAGGGGTGCTTGGCATGGTTAAAACATAGACTCTAGGATAGAACTTAGCCAAATTTGTATGGAACAGGAAAATTAGGGTAACATTTTGGTGATTTTTGCTAGATGTCAGCCTGCTAGACACAGAAACCAGTGGCTTTGAAGCAATCCATTGGGCATGGGGTCAATTCTTGAGCACAAAAATTTGACATGGAGGCAAAACTGAAACTAGAAAGACAAACTTGTGCCCAAGAACTTCTTGGAAAGCAGGAAAACTAACCTAGAAAATAGGGAAAGGAAGCAGAAAAACATATTTACAAGAGATCTACAGAGAGGGATTAACCTCAAAGCAGGGCTTCAAGTGGAATCCATTGACTGATATTGGCAAGGCATCTCCTTCAAGAGTTGATAGCTGAAAAGCATTAGGCCCCTTGCATTCTATAATAACAAATGGTCCACCCCAGAATGAGTCAAATTTTGTGTCTGCTAGGTCTGGATCTGAATTCATCCCACTTGAGAACTACATCTCCAATTTTGAAATTTCTAGTCCTGGCTCTTTAATCAAAACTTCTCTTTGTCTAAATCTAATGGAATTCCATATCTTTCATGGACTTATATCTGAGTTCTTCTAACTCCATGAGCTAAGCATACCTGATTTGTAAAGGATCTTCTTCTTCAAACAAGACATATTGAGTGGCTAAGTCCAGAGTTGGCAATTCAATTGAAATGGACAACTTAGCCTCTCTAGCATATAATAACACATAAGGAGGATTCTTGATGATCTTCTTTGGGGTAATCCTATCTAACCATAAGGCAGACTTCAATTTAGTATGCCAATCTCTCTGATTATCCTGCAGGGTTTTCTTGATTATCCTTATCAAGTTCTTGTTTGTTGATTCTGCTAAGCCATTGCCTTGAGGGTAATAATTTGAACTTGTATTCAGATAAGTGCCATTTTTTACTACCCATTTTGAGACTTTAAGGCCTGTGAATGCCAATGCATTATCTGATACTATGGAGTCTAGAGTGCCAAATCTATGAATTATATCATCATAAAAACTCAATAAAACACTCTCATTTGATTCTTTTAAGGCAACTGCCTGTATCCATCTAGTGAAATAATTAGTTACAGTGATTATCCACTTGTGTCCTACACTAGATGGAGGATTGATCATACTAATAAAGTCTATGCCCCATTTCATGAAAGGTTGCTCTGTTCTGACTGGCTGTAGGGGTAAGGCTACAAGTCTTTATTTTCCTACAAACATGGCACATTTGATACATTTTCTCACATACTCATGACTATCATTGAAGATAGATGGCCAATAGTATCCAGCCCTCATGATTTTAAAAGCAGTAGTCCTAGGAGAGAAATGACCTCCAGAAGGCCCATCATGAAACTCAAATAGGACATTAGCTATCTTTTCTGAATCAATGCATCTTAAAAGGACACCATTGTGATCCTTTCTAAAAAGAACCTCATCTATTAGCACAAAAGGAATAGATTCTAATCTATAGTATCTTCTTTTTGCTGAATCTAGACCTGCAGGACACTGTCCTATTCTCAAAAAATGAATCATATTAGGCAACCAACTTGATGCCTTGGCATGTTCTTCTATAGAATGCACAACCAAAGATGCATCCATTTGCTCTAATTTCTTTGAACTTTCATCTCCTACCAAGTGTTCACAAAGACCTCTTCCTCTAACCAGCTTGGTGGTCTAAATATCAATGTCATATTCCATCACCTTGGTGATCCAACCAGGTCTTTTCTCATTTAGGTCCTTGGAAAGCAAAAATTCTTTGACACTTGGATGAGTAACCTTCAAATGTACCTTGCTATGGGTCAATAGATATCTGAACTTCTTAAGGCTCTTCACCACAACAAGTACATGTTTCTCTACAAAAGAGTACCTTTATTCATACTCTTCTAAACCTTTTCTAAAGAAAGCAATAGGCTGCTCCAATCCATCTGGATTTTCTTGAGTCAACATAGCAGATATAGCATCATGTCCTCCATAAGCATAAAGTATAAAATCCTTACTAAAATCTGGGTTTAACAGAGCAGGAGCTTCTGTTAAGGCTTCTTTGATGGCCTAGAAGTTGGCTTTTACTTCTTTAGTCCAGCTAAAAGTTGAACTCTTCTTTAACATGGCTGTCAAAGGCTTCAATAAATCTACAATGTTAGGCAAGAAACACCTTACAAAGTTAATCTTTCCTATGAAAGATTGGAGACTTTTCTTTTGATGTGGCAATGGTAGCTCTAGGATGGCTGCAATTCTCTCAGGATCCATTGTAGTTCCTTCTTTGGATACTACATATCCCAACAATTTTCCCTCGTGAACTATAAACACACATTTCTTGGGATTAAGAGATATCCCAAATTCTCTACACCTTTCAAAGCTCTTCCTCAGATGTTTGATATGATCTGCTGCATGTTTAGAATAGATAGTTATGTCATCTAAGTAGACCAGTACAAACTTGTACATGAGGCTTTTAAAGGCCATATCCATTGCCTTTTGAAATGTAGCACCTGCATTTGAGAGACCAAAGGGCATCTTTTGATAATCCATGGTTCCCCACTTGGTTGTAAATGTAGTCTTGTATTGATCCTCTTCATTAACTGGGATCTGATTATATCCTGAATAGCCATCCAATAATGAAAATCTCTTGGATCTAGAGACACATTGTAAGACTTGCTCCATAGAGGGTAGTGGATGGTGGTCTTTTAAGGAGGCTCTGTTGAGGTCCCTGAAATCAACACATAATCTCAACTCCCCATTCTTCTTCCTAATAGGAACAAGGTTGGAAACCCAACTAGTATGCTTAATGGGGTAGATGATACCATTTTCTATCAATTTGAGTACTTCTCTATGCATAAGTGGCTCAAACTTGGGATTAACAGGCCTTTGTTTTTGCCTCACTGGTTTGGCATTAGGCTCTAATTCAATAGTGTGCTGGGCAAGGGCTAGATCAAAACCTTTAAGGTCTTCATATTTCCATGCAAAAACATCATTGAATTCTTTGAATAATTGGGTGTAACCTTTCTTTTCCAATTCACTGTTTACCTTTCCAAATTGTAAGCTTTTACTTGGCACCAACTCTAATTCAACACAATGTTCTTTTTGAAGTACCAGGCCAACTTTGTTCTTCTTAACTTGATCATGTTTGTTGAAGATAGTCTCTAAGGTGACAAGACCTCTAGGAATCTTATTGGACTTGAGTTGTATCACTTGATCATCATAGTTCTGTGATAGCCTATCTTGATTATGCTCTGAAAAAACCTCTTCTTCAAACAAGAACTACAAAATTTGGTCATCATTGTCAAACACCTACCAATTGACATCATTATCAGGAATAGAGGGTCTGACAATCACTTTGATAGGTTGTTGGGTCTCCTCCTTTGAAATACTATTAGGAATGTCATACTGAGATCCAACAGTAGCTAATCTATCTACATTTTGATTTAGCTTCCTAGGGATAGCAACAATATTGAAAGAACAAAAATCTTCAATTGCATCCCAAACTCTATGTTTGTATGCTCTCAAGGTGTCATTTTTGGTTACACTTATCCCTGTCACTTGGCTAATAACTAACTCACTGTCACCATACAATTTTAGAGCCTTGAGCCCTCTTTTTCTAGCCCACTCTAGTCCATTCACAAGGCTTTCATATTCTGCAGTGTTGCTAGTGCAGGAGAAACTGAATTTGAAAGTTATGTAGTACCTTTCTCCTTTTGGGGACACTAACATAGCACCACCAACAAAACCATGTCTACTTCTAGCACCATCAAAAAATAGTTCCCAAACCTGATTTCTCTGATCCTTTGAATCAGTGTCTTCTTTGAGAAGGCTTGGCTCTATGGATCCACTTTCTTGTATTAAATAACCTCCCAAACCAAAATCCCAAATAAGATTTTCTTGGGCCTCTAAAGTTCTTTCATCTAGTAAAATATCAGGGATATTTTCTATCTTAGTGTCTGCTTCTCCAATGGTTTGAAAGTCATTGTTATCAAATATAGGGTAGTTCACATTGATGGTATTGGATATATATGGTTCTATATGGTGTGCTACCAATGGTTCTAATTTAATGGTTACCTTGGTCCCATACCTTGTGTGAAATAGCATGTGAGACCAATCAAAAGATAGGTAACCTCCTATTTTAGTTGTAAACTCCCTTGACAAACATATGGAAAATAATGCAGGGAGATCTATGATATATATATATATATATATCAAGGAGGATGGAGAAATTAGGACTAGCATGAAGGATTAGACTAGTATCCTTAGCTACACCTATAGTATTGACTAAGGATCCATCAAGTTGTGTAACCTTCTTTTGAAAGGGTTCATACTTTAGTCCTAATTGGTCAGCTACTTTCTTAGGCATTACAGTGCTAGTAGCTCCACTATCCACCATACAATTATTAAAGATACATAAAAGGGAGGTGGTTTTGAGTTCCTACCTTGAATGGAATTGGCATTGGAGTTTCTACTTGGGGCCTCCTTTTCTTGATCAATGTTAACCAACACTAGCTTTGCAGCTTCTTTTGTAGGCTGAGGAGTTGTTGCTTCAGTCATGGCCTTCTTCAAAATTTTAGATTGTCCTGGAATAATTAAAGAGTCCCACATAGACATGGTGACATTCACCTTCTTCATGTTGTCTACAATATTGAAAGGTGTCACAGCATGTACTCTATGTTTTGGTTTCACCATGATGGGATCCACTTCTTTGGAAAGTTGACCCTCTTTGTTTGTAATGGCAGGAGTCTTCTTGAGTGTGGTAGGAGTATCTTGTTGCACTGGTTCTACAGATGTAGTATCTTTAGTACCAGATTTTTCTTGCTCCATGTCTTGAGCTCTTCTTTTTGCTCTTGTATTAGCAGCAATAGAAAATTCATCATTGACTCCATTGAAGTCTGGCTGCTCCCAATTGAAAAGAGCAGTCTCATTTTCTTGTGATTCTTGTTAAGGAACTAACCCACTAGATGAGGCCTCTGCTTGAGCTTGTGAGGCATTTTGAACCATTAGAGCTTGGTTCATCCATCCATTTGAACATGTAGCCTAATTATGAGGATGATTACAAGGAAAACACCATTTATTATCCATAGCCATATTGTTTTGACTAGGGACTATATCCCTCACTGGATTTGCAGAATTAAGGGGTGTAGGGTTATATAGTTGGAATGGTCTTTGATTAAAACTTTGCCTTTGTACTTGATAACCTCCTTGATATGGTTGCCTATTTTGCTGATAAGGTTGTCCCTAATTCTGATATTGTTGATTAAGACCTTGGCCTTGTGACTGAAAGGGTGGTCTGATTCCTTGCCCTTGCTTTTTTAGGTTTGTGACCTATTTAGTCAAAGTCTACAATAGATTTGTCATTTATTGCTTACTGCTTTCTTGACTATTCTTTATCTCTTGTAGCTCTTGAGAGAAACTTGCCCTTAGCTCTTGACCACTAGTACTAGCCTGAGGTGCTAATATGGTGGGAATAGGGGTAAATGGGGGTACTTGTGTAGGTGCAATGGGTTGAAGGCTAGGAAAAATGGGCATGGGTGGCCTTCTAACTATCATGCCTACTTGGATTAAACAATTTTCAGCCTGACAACTATGTCAAAGGCTTGGGGTAAAGAAGTACCACCCATAGATTAGATCATGAGAGAGATTTGACCATTCAAACTTTGTAAGTAGTATAGGAAAGCATGGTCAACTGATGGCCTCACTGAGACTGGAATTATATTCCATGTCTTGAGGAATCTACTATTATAATCTATCATTTGTTCTTGAGGGTCTCTTTTAATGGTTGTCAATTTCTCAACCAAAGATAAGTTATCTAATTTATCCTCAAAATGTTTACTTAATGCATCCCCTAATGCATCCCATGAATTAATAGAGCCCATAGCTAAAGTTCTAAACCATTCAAGAGCCTTACCTTTTAGAGAGGCTGCTAATAACTTTGTGGCCACATCTTGAGTTATGTTGTGTATGTTACAGATGGTGGTCATGTCTCTTATGTGTTCAAAAGTAGTTGTTTTCCCTTCACCTATGAAATCAAGTAAGCTCTTTAATGCCACCAAGGGCACATCATGATGTTGAGAAAAAGTAATGGACTCCCCTACTTGAAAGGTGCAAAAGAAAACTGTCTAGCCATTGTAGGAGCTCTGATTTGAAGATTAACAACTATGTGAGTTGTATTTGATGCTAGATTTGAATCTTCCTATAGATATCTAGTCAGAGATCTTCCTCTTCTCCTGAGATGAAAGGGAAAAGGTCTCCTTTTTGAAGTATCAGGAGGTGTAGACTGAACTCTCCTTGTAGGGGATGTTCTTTGAGTTAACCTACCCTTGTAGCTTCTTTTTGAGGGCAACTTTGAAAATTCAGTAGGCTTTGAGCTCCTAGTCTCAATCTTTCTCATAAACCTTCAATGAGTTTAGCTCTGAATCTATGAAATTAGTAGAGTCACCAGATATACTTGATAGATCAACTTCTAAAATCCCATATTATGCAATCTGTATATCAGAGATAACATAACTTTCAAACAATGAACTTCTTTTGCTATCCCACCGAGCGTGCCAGAATTGTTATACACTAAGTTTGCACCCTTGTTTCAAGCTCTCTTGGTCTTGATAACTTAGTATAACATGTGAATCATCTCCAAGTGTGGGACCTATGCTAACTAAGATGAGACCTCTAGGTTTTCCTCTTGGCTAATCACCTTAATTTGCTTTTTGACATGAAAGTAAAAACTTGAGGGGGAAAGGGATAGAAGGAATGCTTTGAAAAGGAAATGACTTTAAAGAAAACTACCTACTAGGTGATACACCAAAATGATGGTTTGAATCATAGTATGGAAGATGAAATCAGTGAATAAACTTAGGTCTAGGAGATCACAACTCACTAAATAGGCTTGCATAAATATTTCATAGAAGGGTCTATAACAGAAAGAGGTTATTTAGGGAAAGAAATAATTTCACAAACAATAGCATTTCTAAGGAGTTAGACAAAATTTATGACCTGCAAACAAACATTCACCTCTACAACTCGGTATAGGAATGAGACAAATTGTCAAGGGGTTGAAGTATACCCACAAGATCATTCAAATCAAATCATCCACAAGAATACACATAAATTGCAGAAAGAGAGAGGGACCAGGAACCCTAATATATCATTGAAAAACATACATATACTTTGATTCAATAAGAGAGAATTCAAACAAGGAAGCATAGGGATAGGAAAGATTGTCACAAAATACCTCTGCAATATCTGAATCATCAATGGGAGGTTACAAAATGTAGAAAACCAGAGGGTAGAAAGAATTACATGGATAGCTTTCTAAGAAAGAGACTTTCTTCTTTACAAAATGTCCACTCTCCGAGCCCTAAAGCTCTCAAAAAAAACAATATATACATCCCCTCCAAGCATGCAGGCAGGAGTCAAAACCTAACTAGGGTTACATAGATTTGCATTAGAACAATAGCCAACCCTAACTCAATCAAATCTGATCATAAATGTATCTCTACAACATCATGGCCGATCAGATATTTGTGTGCCCATCCTGTACTGTATTTTCCTATAGACAAGCAACCTTGATTCATCAACCTTTGGTACAAGCTTGACTCACCATGAATGTTCAAAATGGTACTTCTCATGGACAAGTATCAACCTGATATAGCTACTCAGACCTCTTTATCATCTTTTACAACTGCAAACATCTTGGAGCAATAAATCACAACCACCTCTTTGTTTTATATGCCTCTTTGCTTCAAATCCTTGCAAAAAACCCCCTCAGAGATATTCAAATTTAAATAACAATGGCTAAAATGTCCAATTTTAAAATGTGACCATTGATATCTATTATTTTCCAGTAGATGAATGGCCTAGATTACCCTTGAATCAATTGCAAACCCTTTTTGGAAAGTCAATGGCCATATCAGCATATCGCGACCAATGAGAATTGAGCATATAAGCACATTAGCATTTCGGACCCACCTTGACCTTTTCTTCCTTTAGTCACTCAGTGAATGCATGACTGAAGACCTTTTTTCCAAGTCACTAAATGCTTCCTCTAACCCTGGTCCGGTCAAGTGACTATGCGAACACTACAGTCGCTGAATTTCTAAATCCTTCATTAACCTCTGGTTAATTCTGGCAAATGCAAGACAAGTCTCAGTCATTGATTCATGGAATACATTCTAACCCTGGGCCCATTTTCCACCTATCACCTTTCCATTCATTCTGGCCACCTTATCAACAAACACCTTGGCTAGCTTTCTGACATCGGACCTACTGCAAACCTTGATTCCAATCAAACGGTAGGTGCATGATCTCATAACCCCCAAATATTCCTTCTGATCATGTGCCAGCCATTGATCCTTTTAGAACTACCACCTCACTTAAAATGCTCGGACCCACTGGAGTCTTCATCATCAAACTTGACAACCAATCAAAACATGAAAAATTAGCACATCTGGCAACATGGTCCCACAAACAAGTCTTTGTACCTTGGCCAATAAAAAGATGGCATGTCACCTTGACCTGGCATGGACCCACCTGACAAAACTTGAACACTTGGCAAAATTGACGGTCGGCACATGATTGTATACCCTCAAAAGATTCCTTCTAATCATGCACAACCATTGATCTTTCCACTACTGACATCTTTTGCAGATCCTCTGACACAGTCCCACTGAGAAATTCCAGTCATCACTTCGCCGGCCAATGAAAATTGAGCATGTCAAAACATGAGGAGGACCCACCCGATGAAGCTCTGACAACAAAGTAGAATCGATGGTTGGTACATGATCTCATGGCTCTAACACACTCCATGAGATCATGCACCAACCATTGGATTAAAAAGGGATACAGCTCTCTGGGCTCGCTCTAACAAACCTCCAAATCATTACCTTTGACTAATGAAAAGCTTCCATGTCAGACAATGTGGTAGTGGACCCACTAACAATTTGAAGCACTGGACACTTGGAAGATCCAATGGTCAGCGTAAGATCACATGTGTCAGAAAGAGGCTATGCAAAGATATGCCAGCCATTAATCTTCTTAGCTGGGACCCTCGCAAGCAGAGACTGCCAAACGTTTAAGTGACTACGGGATTGAAGGAAGAAGTTAACCACTCACTGAGTCTCTTAATGAAATATTTAACCTTGGTTAGGTCCAGAGATTCTACAAACAAAGGGATTTTTGAGGTCATTGAATAAAGGATTAACTTGGGGTTTGATCACTAGAATACACAACTGAAGGGTTAGTCGCTGAATCACTGAATGAGAAGAATAACCACTAGGAAAATAAGAGAACTGGTGACCAAAGGAGATAAAGCGCACATAGGTATTTGAGGAACTTAAGTGGCTGATAAAGTAATGACAAATTAGAACATGACCTAGGGTTTTCAGGGTTGTTTAAGAATAACAGCTACCTTTTTTCAAATTTTTAACTGTAGGCCAAAGATTAAAAGAATTGTAGAGGCCAGAAGACAAGACATGAAGCCATGAAATTTTTAGGGGTGCTTGGCATTGTTAAAACATAGACCCTAGGATATAACTTAGCCAAATTTGTATGGAATAGGAAAATTAGGGTAATAGTAGCAGTGAGTGCGGTTTGGCACAATGAGAAAGGAGGTAACATATTTGATATTTTTCTATTGAATAATCTTGAGATTAGTTGGACAGTGTGTTCAGTGATCTTGCCATTGAAGCTATTTGGGCAGTGGATCCTTCTGTCTTCCATAACTCTTAACAGGGTTGGAATCTTTTAACAAGGATTCAAAATCTCCTAATAGGGATTGATATATACTGAATGTATTTCATAAGACTCCTAATAGAGTCCATCCTTTCATAAGGAATATTCATATTAGTGCATCTTTTGTGAGCATCATTCCCACTGGGGTTTACTCTTTGATCAAGAGATTCCCTAGTCAACATATCTTGTGTCATTATGTTATTGTGTATGAATATCTTTCTATGGTTGGTAATTATATTTCTTACATGGTTAGTCACTATTGAAGTTGATAAAAGTTACAATTATCAGATAACAGATTCACCCCCCCCCCCTCTCAGTTATCTTGGTGGAGTTTACTTTCTAAAAATTGGTATTAGAGTAGTAGGTCCTTGAAAGAAAATTTTAACAGCTTAAGGAGATCCATGGTGAATTTTAGGAAAGAAAGCCCTAAGTTTGATGGAGTAAATTTTGATAGCTAGAAGGAAAAGATGAAGACACATCTACTATGCTTAGGACTAGGTTATTGGTTGATTACAAATAATGATAAGACTATCATTGAAGAAGACAATCTTGAAACATGTACTAGCGATGAGAGAGATCTATTCATGTGTAACATACTTGCAAGAGAAGCACTTTTGACAGCACTTTTGGAGAATGAGTATAGTCAGGTAAAATGTTTAACAAAATCTCATGAAATTTGGAAAGCTTTACACTCTACTTTTGAAGGTGATGAACATGCAAAGAAAGCTAGATTACATAATTGGATATGTGCATTTGAAGATATAAGAATGATGGAAGATGAATCTATTAGAAGCTATATTGGTAGAATGTCAAAAGTTGTTGTAAGGATAAAATCTTGTTGGAGGAACAAAGATAGAGAATGAAGTGATATGGAAGATTCTAAGGACATTGAATCCTATATTTAAGTAGACAACACAGATGATTGAACAAGTTATACCTTGTACTATAAACTTTATAAGAGAGACTCTTCTTGGAAGATTGGAAGTAGCACAATTGAACCTGAAGTTATCAGGAGACTTACCTAGAATGGAGACAACATTCAGTGCTCTTAGTGTTTGCCCTACTTTTCAAGAAGCATCAGTGTGAGTGGAGCTTACACTAGTAGAAGTAGATCTAGAAATGAAGAAGACAAAAATATCGAAGAAAGTATTACCTTTCTTGTGAAAAGAGAACCAGACGGTAATAAAATCTTTAAATGTTGGACTTGTCAAGAATATGGTCATTTTGCATCTAAATGTCCTAAGAGAGTTAAAAAGTATAGAAACAATTTCAAGCATAGAAGATCTAAGGAATGTTACTATGCTAATGATGAAGACCTTGAAACTAGTATAGAAAGAACTCTAAGTGAAAGTGATACTGAGAATAATGATGACATAGGATTTGTAGCAATTAAAGAAGAGAATCCTGAAACTGATGTTAAGGAAGAAAAAGCCTTAGTTTCCCAAGTTGAAAAGAAAGCTGATTTGATTATAGATAGTGGTTGTTCACATCATATGACTAGAGACATGAAAAAGTTCATAAAGTTTAACAAATATGATGGAGGAGTTGTTAGAGTTGGAAACAATGCACCTTGTTTGATTAAAGGTATAGGATCTATTACTCTTGATGGAAAGACTAATACTGATGATGTTTACTTTTTGGATGGATTGAAACATAATATTTTGAGTGTTGGACAGTTAGTTGATAAGGGATATCAAGTTTGGTTTACTGAGAAAACTTGTGTGATAAAGGATAAAGATGGAAATCTAATTGGAACTGGATCTAGAACTAGAGGTAATGTATTTTAGTTGAATCCCACTGAGATGACATGTTTGATTACTAAGATTGATGATAGTTGGTTATGGCATAGAAGGTTTTGTCATATAAAATTTGATAACATTGTGAAAGTGAGTACTACACTTGTAGTAAGGGATTCGCCTAAAATTATGAAGCCTATAACATGATTTGCAAAGAATGTGTGATGGCTAAGAAAAAGAGAAGTTCATTTCCTAGTAAGAAGTTCACATATGCAGAGAAGTTGGAGATTGTTCATACAAACTTGAGCGGTCCTACCATGACTAGAGGATTCTATGGAGAAAGGTATTTTATGATTCTTGTTGATGATTTTACAAGAATGATGTGGATTGCATTTCTTAAAGAAAAGTCTAAAGCATTTGATAAGTTTAAGATCATTAAGAATAAAGTTGAGAATGAATTTGGAATGAAGATTAAATGTTTGAGATCTGATAGAGGTGGAGAATTTACTTCTAGAGAGTTTAACAACTTTTGTGAAGTGAATTGTATTACGAGATAGTTTTCAGCCCCTAGAACGCCTGAACAAAATGGTATTGCAGAAAGAAGAAATAGATCAGTGACTGAAGCAACAAGAGCTATGTTGTTTGAGAATGATTTGGAAAAGATATTCTAGAGAGAAGTAGTGAACACAATAGTATATACAATGAACAGAGTACAAATTAGAGCAGACATAGAAAAGACACCCTATGAATTATGGTTTGGACATGCACCCTTAGTTAAGTATTTTAGAATTTTTGGAAGAAAATGTTATATAAAGAAAGATGATGATATTGGAAAGTTTGATCCTAGAAGTGATGAAGGTATTTTTCTTGGATATTCTTTAAAGAGCAAAGCATATAGATGTTACAATAAGAGAACTAAAACTATTGTTGAGAGCACAAATGTTAAAGTTGATGAAAAGTTTAAAATTCAGAAAATAATGCTTGATTATGAATCAGATGGAGAAGCTCATCCTACACCTAACACTAAGACTACTTAACTATTCTATGAGACTGACAACAATTTGGTGAATGAAAGTCACAGTGAAGTCATTGAAGAACTGACACCTAAAGAAAGATCTGAGATAGTGACACCTAACAAGAGCCTATTAAGAAATCATCCTTTTGAGAAAATTATTGGAAGCATTAAAAGAGGAGTTCTGACTCGAAATAAGGTACAAGAATAATTTTGTTTGATTTCTCAAATTGAACCTAAATCTACTACTAAAGCTTGTGAAGATGAACATTGGATTAATGTTATGAAAGAAGAACTAGATCAAATTGAAAAGAAAAAGACATGGGAATTGGTCCCTAGACCTAAAGACAAGAATGTTATTGGAAATAAATCAGTATTCAGAAACAAGATGAATGAACAAGGAGAAGTAGTAAGAAACAAAGAAATATTTGTATGTAAGGGATACTCACAACAAGAAGGAATTGACTATGAAGAAACTTTTTCACCAGTAGCAAGAATTGAAGTAGTAAGAATGTTTTTGGCCTATGTAGCTTTTAAGAAATTCAAAGTATATCAGATGGATGTGAAGTCCGCATTTTTGAATGGAGAATTGGAAGAAGAAGTCTACATTGAGAAGCCTAAAGGTTTTCCTTTGACTCAAGAAGGAGACATGGTATGTAAACTCAAGAAAGCATTATATGGACTAAAGCAAGCACCTAGAACTTGGTATGCAAGACTGGATAAGTATTTGTTATAATTGGGATTTACAAAAGGAACAACTGATAGCAATCTATACACACAAGAAATTGAAAATGGTTTGTTGATTATAGTTATTTTTGTTGATGACATTATTTTTGGAGGAGAAGATGAGGCTAGTGAAAAATTTGCTGATGAAATGAAGACTGAATTTGAAATGAGTATGATTGGTGAAATGAAACACTTTTTGGGATTACAGATAACACAAAATAATGATGGTATCTTTGTAAGTCAGAAAAAGTACTTGAATGATTTGTTGAAAATATTTGGCATGGAGAACTGTAAACTAGTTGGAACACCCATGGTAACTGGATATAAACTATCTAGCACAGATGAAACACCGACAGTTGAATAGAAGAAATATAGATCTATGATTGGAGGATTGCAGTACTTGACACATACAAGACCTAATATAGCACATTCAATTGGAATTGTAGCAAGATTTCAAGCTGACCCTAGAGAATAAAATTATGCAGTAGTAAAGAGGATACTGAGATATCTAAGAGGTATAATGGACTATGGATTGTAGTATAAAAAATCTAATGATTTTACCCTATGTACATATATAGATGCTAATTGGGGAGGTAGTGTTGATGATAATAAAAGCACCAGTGGTGGAGCCTTTTTCCTTGGAGGAAGATTGGTTTCTTGGCTAAGAAAGAAGTAAAATTGTATCTCACAGTGTACAGTAGAAGCAGAGTATGTAGCAGTAGAAAACAATTGTAACTAGATAATTTGGATGAAACAAATGCTGAAGGATATTGGAATAAAGTTTGTTGAGCCTTTTGTCATACATTGTGACAACACTAGCATAGTTAGTATGTCTAATAATCATGTATTACATTCTAAGACAAAGCATATAGAGATCAAGTATCATGTAGTAAGAGAGAAAGTTGCTGAGAAAGAAGTCAGACTGGAGTACATAAGCACAAAGGAGCAGATAGCAGACATATTTACAAAGCCTTTGCCTAAGGATACATTTGAGTATCTAAGAGGTATGCTTGGGGTTATGCCCTAGCATAATTTTGAGTAATGATGTAGTTGGTTGCATCCATCCAATGGTATATAACTTTAATCTTTCTTCTAGACTAGATGTTGGTACTTTCTCTATGGGGGAGTATGTGTATCTGAACTGAGTCATGAGGACTCTAGTGAATGTATTTTTCTGAATAGTGTCTTTTGACATTGGAGTTGTTGTTGACATAATGATGAAATTTATGTCATTGATGTCAATGGGGGAGAAGTGTACATGAAAAACCATTTGTACCATCTTTTGAAGAGAACTGAATAGGAAAATGAAGCAAGGTTTAATTGATAAAGAGGATTTGAAATGTTTGTCAGAGCAGCAGTGTTGCAGTATTGGATTTTTGGAATATTGAATTTTTTTCATCTATGTTTCCATCAATACCAATGGGGGAGATTGTTAGGAATGAATTTTGAATGTTTGGTAGTCATTCTGTAGCAGTTGTTGTTGTATTCATGACTATGATTGTCATTGATGTCAACACAGTGACCTTCTGGAGACTTGCAGAGATGCAGATAGTGTTTGGATTAGCGCATGTGGTATATTGCAATTGGAGCTATGTGATGTTGATGATATACTCTTTGATATGTTATATGTCTATGGTTAAGAGCACAAATAGTAATTCATTTATTCATGGAAGTTATGAGCATTTTGGTGGAAGCTGTATTCAGGCAGTGTTCCTGAGTAGTGGTTTGTGGAAATAGGATGATATCTCCTAATCAGGATGGAATCTAGTTTTGTGGATTTAAAGGGAAGTTAGAGACACATTGATAGTGACATGGATGATAGTACAAACTTTAAGGTCACACGAGTGGAGAATTATTGTATTTGGAAGCTGACAGTTTTGTGTAATTTTGATGTAGCGTGTGGAAACTTTTATTTTGTAATTGTGTGCTGACTCAATTGTAATTACTCGAGTGTGGTATAAAGGAAGGAATGTTTTTCCTTGTTGTAATAATGATGAGGATATAGCTGAATTAAAATGTATGCATGAAGTGAAGAAAAGAGCTAATATAGTTGTGAAAGTGAAATTATGAAGGAAGACATGCGAAGTAGAGAGGTCTAAAATTGAGATCTGGTGTAGTAGTGAGTGTGGTTTGGCATAGTGAGAAAGGAGGGTAACATATTTGATATTATTCTATTGATTGATATTATGATCAATTGGACAGTGTGTTCAGTGATCTTGCCATTGAAGCTGTTTGGGCAGTGGGTCCTTATGTCTTCCATAACTCTTAACAGGGTTAGAATCTTTTAACAGGGATTCAAAATCTCCTAACAAGGATTCATATGTACTGAATGTATTTCATAAGAATCCTAATAGAGTCCATCCTTTCACAAGGAATATTCATATTAGTGCATCTTTTGTGGGAATCATTCCCAGTGGGGTTTACTCTTTGATCAAGAGGTTCCCTAGTCAACATATCTTGTGTCATTGTGTTATTGTGTATGAGTATCTTTCTATGTTTGGTAATTATATTGATTACATGGTTAATCACTGTTGAAGTTGATAAAAGTTATAATTATCAGATAACTGATTCACCCCCCCTCCCCCTCTTAGTTATCTTGGTGGAATTTACTTTCTAACAAAAGCTTTATAGTATTTGGGTAGTCAGAATAAGTTAAATCAAAGACATATGAAATGGGTTGAGTATTTGTAGAGCCATACATTGGTGATAAAGCATAAGAGTGGAGTCACTAACTGAGTTGCTGATGCATTGAGTAGAAGGAGATCTTTGATGATCAAGATGAAAATTGAAGTTCTTGGCTTTGATGACATGAGAGATTCTTATGAATTTGATCCTAATTTTTCTGAGCCATGGAGAAAGTCTAGAGAACCTATTCAAGATCAACTAAGTACTAAATGGGAAGAATATTTCATTCAAGAAGGTATGTTGTTTAAAGTTATTTAGTTGTGTATGCCAAGAGGACCAATGAGAACTAATTTGATAAAAGAGAAACACAGTAGTGGTTTGGCTAGACATTTTGGTGTTGAGAAGACATTGAATTTTCTTAAGGAGAAATACTTTTGGCCACCATTGTATAGAGATGTTCATAAATTTGTGAAAAGTTGTGGAATTTGTCAAGTTGCAAAAAAACTAAGTCAGAATATCGGATTGTATACACTGATTTTTGTTCTTGAGAAACCTTGGATTGATATAGTATGGATTTTTTTCTTGGCTTATAGAAGATAGTAAGAGGTAATGATTCTATATTTGTTATTGTGGATAGATTTTCTAAGATGACATATTTATACATTGTATAAATACATTAGATGCAATACATATAGAAAATATTTTCTTTAAGGAAATTGTTAGATTGCATGGATTACCAAGGAGTATCATCTCTGACTGAGATAGTAAATTTTTTGGATACTTTTGGAAGGCCCTTTGGAGAAAGTTTGGCACCAAGTTGAAATATAGTTCTACATTTCACCCATAGATCAATGGACAAAGAGATGTTGTGAATAGATTTTTGGTAAACATTTTGAGATGTTTAGTTGTAGACACACCGAGTAATGGGGATTATGTGTTGGAACAAGAAGAGTTTGCATACAATAATTTAGTGAATAGGAGTACTGGAAAAACACCTTTTGAGATTGTAAATGGCATACAACTAAGAGGTATATCAGATTTGAGGGATATTGCTGATGATAGAAATAGAAGTGTTGAAGGAATAAATTTTTCTGAGTGCATGAAGATGTGAAACACAAGTTGGAGAAAAGTAATCAGAAATACAAAGATAGAGTTGATAGATCAAGAAGACATGAGACTTTTGATGTTGGTAATGAAGTAATAGTTCATTTGAAGAAAGACAAATTTCCTATTGGAACATATGGAAAGTTGAAAATGAAGAAGTTTGGACCTTGTAAGATTTTGAAGATATTTGACAGTGGAAATGCTCATGCCATTGAGTTACATGATGACATGGATATATCACCTATTTTCAACATTGCTGATTTGTATGAGTATCATGAGTTAGATGAAGAGATGACAGTACCAAATGATTATCCTAAGAAACCAATAGAATAAGTTTAGAAGATTTTGGAGCAAAGAATTGGCAGAAGTACAAGAGGAAAATAGTATATGGAATATCTGGTAAAGTGGAAGAATAGACCGATTGAAGTAGTTCATGGATTTCATAATCTGAGTTGGATTTAGCTCAGATTGTACATGTTTCATGATTTAGAGAATCATTCTCAAATAACCCTAGGTGTCTGATGCAAGAGCATCTCAGGTCCTTGGCAATCCTATGTTACCAAAAATATGTTTGTATTTTCCTGTGCTCGGTTCCTTCTTTGACCGAGTTGGTTCAATGTTGCTTGGTTTCTTTTTTTTACTAGTGTTGGTTGGTTATCTCTTTGGTGCTTGGTGAATTTCCCTAGCACTTGGTTTTCCTTGCTTACCGAGTTGTTTATTTTGGATTCCTATTGAGGCTGACTCTTGCAATTAATTTTGGTCATGAATTTAATGATGGTATCTATCATTAGGAATTGTGTGGACCTAGATTTGGTCATTCCTTCCATTGATGGTGGATCTAAAGGCCGAATTGTTGAGTAGCCTCTTGTATAAATGTAGTCGTTTGGTTAGAGTTTAGGGAGTTAGTTTTTGGGATAAAACATAGAAGATAGAAGATTAGAGATTACTAGTAGATCCTCACATGTTGGAGGACTTCTATACTTAATTGTAATATTTGGCCTAAACTAGAAAGGCCTTACAACCTAGCATGTATAAATCAAATTGAAGATAATATATGAAAGACATTTGCATTCTCTCTCTCACTTGTGTGTCTTTTTCTTCTGCATGTGATCTCTACAAGGTGGACCTAGTTAGGATGTGCCTTTGGCCCATCTCCCTATCCTCCCTTGTGTCAAGAGTCTAGATGGAATGCTTCTAAGGTGTCTAGAGATAGAGGAATCAATGATAGCCTTACAATAAATTTATGAGTGAATTTTTGGGTCACATTCAAATGGTTTAACCCTAGCTAAGAAACTCCTTAGGATAGGATAGTTTTGGCCTTGTAGGGAAAAAGATGCTTGTCACTTTGCAAAAACTTGTCATAAATGTTAGTGCCATGGGAACTTGATCCATGTACCAGCATAAGAGCTTCATCCTATGACTACACCTTGTCTCTTTTATCAATGGGGTTTAGATTTGATAGGTATGATTTATCCACCATCTTCAAATGGTCATAAATTTATCATTACTACAACTAAGTATTTTACCAAATGGGTGGAAGCTATACCCTTATCCACTGCCACATGAAAGAAAATATCCTTGTTCATATTAAATCACATAATCTATAGATATTCTATTCATCATTCCATCATAAAAAATAATGTAAAACATTTCAAGAACAAGGACTTGAAAGAACTATGTACAAAATTTCATGTGGTACACCACTCATCCTAAATATACTACCCACAAGGTAATGGGAAAGAAAAGGCTGCAAACAAGAACATCTTAAAAATATTGAAGAGGACTATGGATAATTTAGGTAGAGATTGACACATTCAAATAAGCCCTACTCTATGGGCTTATAGGACACGTATCAGAATGCCAATAGAAGCTACACCATTCTCCCTAGTTTATGGAGCAAAAGTAGTTTTACCTTTGGAGGTAGAAATTCCATCTTTAAGGGTCTCATTGCACGGGTTACTTAGTGAAGAAGACTATAGGGTAGCTAGGTTGCATGAACTGGAGCTATTAGATGAAGGAAAGAAAAAATATTTTGACCAATTACAAGTGTATCAGAATCAAATGTCAAGGAACTATAATAAGCACATCAAATCAAGGACATTCCAAATAGCTGATCTAGTGTTTCAAGAAAATCCCAAAAATAAAGTAGAGAGAGAAAATAAAGGAAAATGGGAAGCAAACTGGTTAGGACCTTTTGTGATCACTTCATCTTTTGGGATAGACATCTATAAACTAGCTGATTGTGAAGGAGAAGAGTTGCAAGAACCTATAAATAGTATACACCTGAAGAGGTTCTACACATCAAGCAGACAAAAGAGTATAAGGAAAAAGAGTATCAGAGAAATCAGGTGAAAGAGCATCCTATTTATTGTATATAGTCAAAGAGATCTGGAAAATATTGAAAACATGGCAAAATAGAAAAGGGAAAACAAATCAAAAAATCAGAAAAGATAAAAAATAATGGAAAATTGAGCCTGAAGAAAGCTTAAAAAATTTAGAAATGATCCTCAAAAAGATGTTGTCTTGGTGAAAACATAGAAAATAGGCACCTTGATAATATAAAATCAAAAAAAGAGAAAAAAGAGAAAAAAAAAAGATAAAAAAAAAAGATAAAAAGTGCCTTGGTGAAAACCTAGCAAATAGGCAGCTTGGTAGCAAAAAAAGGAAAAAGCTTGAAAATAGAAAGAGAGAAAATTCATTCAATCAGTGAAAACTTGGTAAAAAAACACCATTGAAAGTCCAAGTTAGTCTCATACCTAGTGTTATCCTTGTAAATATTTCATTCGCTAGCATTTGTATATATTACATAATAAAACCCCACAGCTGCATTTGCAAGTACCTAAAGATATCATCACCTAATCTGCAAAATGTCCCAAGTCCAACAAACACACATCAAAGTGGAGGAGAATCTACTCTAAAGGAGGAAGGATTCATCAAAGAAAACATTAATCTAACACCAAATCATTTCATCAAAGCACAAATAAAACACTTATCCAATTCATCCTATATCCAAACAGGGTGAACCCACAATAGTGGGTTACAATTTTTGGAGGAAGGAATTTTTCCCAAAAAGCATTTTTGGTAAAAGATTCTTTAATTACTTTCAATAGAAACTCTAATATAGTTTCGATCATAAGTACTAAACATACAATCGAAAGTCC